>JAYKAV010002863.1:502410-775918 GCA_035582835.1 Phoebastria nigripes | reverse complement strand
CATCGCTATGCGTCCTACTTTGGAAAATACCCCACGGTACCACACACCTCTTTCTTCTTCTTCTTTTGTGTGTGGCTGGTCCTGATCCTCMTTCTTCAAGTTCTCACTCTTCAGGAAACAGGGACTGCTTGGCGTGTGTTCCTGCTGCTGCTTTCTGTAGCTCTGTGACTTGCCTTTGCCAGACTGCAAGGGATGTTTTTTCAAGCTAAACTGAAGAATGCATCAGCCTGCTCC
The DNA here is from genome assembly GCA_035582835.1 of Phoebastria nigripes. Taxonomy (NCBI): domain Eukaryota; kingdom Metazoa; phylum Chordata; class Aves; order Procellariiformes; family Diomedeidae; genus Phoebastria; species Phoebastria nigripes. Next base: position 775,684 of record JAYKAV010002863.1, on the reverse strand, counting down.
TGGCTACACATGCATGTTGTGTTAATGCTTGTGAGCATCAACTCTGAAACAGATTCAGAAAAATAACATAAAATAACATAAAATGACATAAAATGACATAAAATAAAATCTAAAAATAAAATCCTGTTTCCACTTGTAACCTTTCTGATTTGTGTCCTTGAAAGTGTTTTTGGAGCTGAAAAACCCCTGGCATTTCAGGCAAATAACTGTCTCATCGTTATTGGACTCATGGTGAGCGCAAGGAATAGAATAGAATAGAATAGAACAGAACAGAACAGAATAGAATAGAATAGAATAGACTGGAATGGTTATGCTATGTTATGCATGTAGTTCTGCATGACAAGGTACGACCTAGGCCTGAGGGGTCCACCCAGGAGAGCAGCTCTCTGCAGTGCAGGTCCCAGGCCCATCCAGGAGAGAGGGGCAGAGACGGGCACACCTACGACATCGCTCAGGCAGGGACTGAAGGCCCCAGGCGGAGCTGAGACACCACGTCCCCTGGGCCCTTGGCAGGAGACGGTGTGGGTGGGGGTCCCAGGGGAGGCYGGTCCCAGCCATTGAGKCCTATGAGCACCCCCAGGGCCCTGGCAGAAGCAGACCTGCACTGCTCATATGCTCTCCTCTAGGCATTTAKKGTTGGSCRCTTTGGAGACAGAGTATTGGGCCAGATGGACCTCTGCTCTGATGGAGTCCTGTTGTTCTCTGGCTCTTTTCTTTTGACATGTTTTTACAAGGGAAACAGCTCTGGCATTTCTAAAAATGAGTCCAGGAAAAAAAAAAAAAAAAGAAATCCCCTGGGAAATGAACAGGTATTGCTGACATCAAAAAGGTTTGCAACCATTTAGTTCCAGAGCACTTCCTGCTTCAGACTGAGGGCTTGGTCTTTGAGCCAGAGTGCCAGAGATGTGKTTTTTTGCCATCCTGTGGAAACCCAGCTAAACTGGATGAACATAGAAGGCTTTCAGAAACCGCAGTGCCCACAGGCTTTTTGCAAAGATGTTCAGGTGGTCAAAGGATCTCGAGACGATCCACGGCTTTCACCCCATCAGAAGGTACATGCCTCCTTCCCAGAAAGTGACAGAGCCAATGCCTAGGCTGGGACACGATTACCCATTCAATCCCTTCTGCTAGTGCAGGCCTGGGAAGAAATGTCCTCAAAAATTTCCTCAGCATGTACAGGTAGGGACAGAAGGAGGTGGGAAGAAGAATCTAATAGAATCAAATCGAATTGAAGAGTTGAGTTGCAAGGGACCTACAACAATGATCAAATCCAACTGCCTGACCACTTCAGGGCTGACCAAAAGTTAAAGCATGTTATTAAGGRTGTTGTCCAAATGCCTCTTCAACACTGACAGGCATGGGGCATCGACCACCTCTCTAGGAAGTCTGCTCCAGGGTTTGAGCACCCTCTTGGTACAGAAATGTTTCCTCATGTCAAGTCCATCCCCTGCGGGATGCAGCTTGGAGCCATTCCCATGTCCTGGCACTGGATCCCAGGGAGAAGAGATCAGCACCTCCCTCTCCACTTCCCCTCCTCAGGAAGCTGGAGAGAGCAATGAGGTCGCCCCTCAGCCTCCTTCTCTCCAAACAAGACAAACGCAGTGCCCTCAGCCGCTCCTCACGGGACATGCCTTCCAGCCCCCTTCCCCAGCTTTGTTGCCCTCCTCTGGATGCATTCAAGGACCTTCACATCCTTCTTAAATTGTGGGGCCCAGAACTGCACACAGTACTCAAGGTGAGACCGCACCAATGCTGAATACAGTGGGATAATCACCTCTTTTGACTGGCTGGTTATGCTGTGTTGGATGCACCCCAGGATGCAGTTTGCCCTCTTGGCTGCCAGGGCACACTGCTGACTCCTACTGAGCCTACTGTCAGCCAGCACCCCCAGATCCCTTTCTGCAGGGCTGCTCTGCAGCCACTCCTCTCCCAATTTAGACTTGTGTCCAGTGTTACTCTGTCCCAGGTGCAGAATCCGGCATTTGTTCTTGTTAAATTTCATGCCATTGATGATTGCCCAGTGCTCCAGTCTATCTAGACCCCTCTGCAAGGCCACTTGTCCCTCGAGTGAGTCAACAGCACCTCCCAGTTTGGTATCATCAGCAAACTTGCTAATGGTACATTCAACTCTTACATCCAGATCATCGATAAAAATACTGAACAGAACTGGTCCTCGGATTGAGCCCTGATGAACACCACTGGTGACCGGTCGCCAGCCAGATGTAGCCCCATTCACTGCAACCCTTTGAGCCCTGCTGTTCAGCCAGTTCTTCACCCAGTGCACTGTGTACCTGCTCATCCCACAGTTGGACAACTTGTCCAGAAGGATGCTGCGAGGGACAATATCAAAAGCCTTACTAAAATCCAGAAAACTACATCCACCGCCTTCCCTTCATCCACTAGGTGGGTGACCTTATCAGAGAAGGAATCAAATTAGTTAAACAGGACTTTCTCTTTGTGAACCCACATGGACTGTGCCTGATGATGCACTGTTTTTTAAATGTAGTGATAGGACAAGGCGTAACGGTTTTAAATGGAACGAGGGTAGATTTAGATTAGATATAAGGAAGAAATTCTTTACAATGAGGGTGGTGAGACACTGTAACAGGTTGCCCATAGAAGTTGCGGATGCCCCATCATTGGAAGTGTTTAAGGTCAGGTTGGATGGAGATTTGAGCAACCTGATCTAGTTGAAGATGTCCCTGCCCACGGCAGGGGGATTGGACTAGATGATCTTTAAAGGTCCCTTCCAACCCAAATCATTCTATGGTTCTATGTAATAAAAGCTGTATTCATACCCGACAAGTAATGCTGTAAAGGTCCTGACTGACAGCTTAAAGAAGACACTCCTAAAAAATTTTGTCTTGTGCCACGTGACTATGTAGTTCTCTAAATATGCACTGTCTACTGGTATAACAGAGACAGATATATTAGAAAAACTTTAAAAAGTTCTACCAGTTTGATTTAATGTGTTAGTTGACAGGTGTATGCCCCTGTAAAAATTAAACAATGATCTAATGAAGAAATGGCACCTCTTTTCTCACTCTCTCCCCAGTCCTTTCATACATTTTCAGAATCATACTTGTAAAATTTCATGGTATGTTTACTATATCTAACTCCAGTCTGCAAAGCAGTCACAGCTAAGTCAAGCACATCCCACACTGCTTCATTGACCCATTTCTTGCAGTAGCAGCAGGTCCCACAGATGCCACACATCCTTGGGGAATAGGGAAGCCTCTCCCTGTGCCAGGGATCTGAAACAGAGCCTCTGTACATTAAACASATCTTGAACTTGTTATCCAATACCACAGCAATAAGAACGGACAAGATAACCGATAGTAACCCAATGTGAACTCTCTTTGAGCTGCAGTTGCTCAGAGAACTTCGTCAGTTTTTTAAACAGGCTGCATAGCAGGTGAATGAAAGCAGTGGTTTGAAGTGCATTCTCCTTTTTCTCTTCTAGTATACAGCTATACATCATCAACTCTTCCATAATGCCTGGCTTCCCTTGAAATTGCTGACCTGTCTGAGGAGAGAAAAGAAAAATAAATACTGTCAAAGCCAGTCATCTGTAAAGATAAAGTAAGGTGGGAATGTAGCCTCAAAAAGAAAAAGGGGAAAAAAAGAGAGTTATGTGAAATAAGTGTGAAACAACGCTATTTGGGCATTATCAAACAAATCTTTGTTACAGCTAAGAATCATCCAGGAGATGGCACATATTCAGATATCAAAAACAGTAGGACCTGGAGATCAGAAATGGTGTTGTTTTACAGACCAGTTCTGTTCTGCCTCTGCTCATCTCGTCTCACTTCACTGGGATTGCAGCATCCCATCCCACTCTTAAACCTTCTGGAAATTCCTCCAGAAAGATCAAAAAGCCGAAGTGATGGCTTAGTTCATAAAATTGAAAGGCAAAACCTAGGGGGAAAAGTAGAAGCAAGTCTGACCACTTGTGCTTGCAAATTGCGATGTTTATTTACCATGACAAGTGTCTTAAGAATCTGCCAGCAAACAGCCTATCAACATAAATAAAAAGTAAGAATTCGATAAGGGATGTGCTCAGAATAATGATTTTTAAAGACTTCCATTCCACAGATCTTAACACAAGAGGGAAACAATTATCAGGAGTCATACACCAAAGGGTAAATGGCAGCCTGAGTGTCTGGGACTGACCAAGTGATAGGCATTCATTTCTATTCTAACAGAAGTGTTGACTCCCGCTAACTGCTGTTGCTGTGACAGAAATAGAAATGCACAAAATGTCAAGCTCTTAAACAAAGCAGTCAGAGGTACCAATGAGGAAGTTAAAGTTCAGGCATCCAAATCGGAGTGACGCACAGAGAGCACCTGGAGGTCTTCTGTTAGCCTTCGAACGCTGGTGAGTGCATAGAGCTTGTCCCAGCCTGCTCCYTCACAGGTTTTTCTGCCATTCTTTGTTACAAACTGCCAAAAATACAAATTTTTTTTTTTTTAAAGTCTAATTTCCAGTGGAAACTTTGCAAACAGAGGAGAGTTTGGGAGACAAAAGACTGAAAGACATTGCCCCTTTTCTTGCAATACATTTCAGCGGTGACAAGAAGAAAAATACTTGAACTGACTTTCCATTGACCAAATATGCACAATTTTGCTGCTTATCAGCTGTTGGAATCATGTTCAACAAAGACTCTTTGAACTAACTAAACTGCCAAATTTAGATTTCAGTTTTGCAGCAAGGCCTATGTTAGCAGGATGCAGTAGCTCTGCAGCAGCCCCGCAGCCCACCCCACCTCGCCTCCCTTCCCCCAGCAGAGGTGCAGGTCTCCCACAGGCTGGGAGCCGGACCCCCTTCCCACCTGGGAAAGGGGAGCTTCAGTGTAGTCGTAGTTCTCAGGCAAGGGTGAAATCTGAGTACAGATAAGGTGAATAATTGCATCCAGCCTGGAGAACACTCTTGCGCATTTTCTGCAGGACACGGTACTTTCTTGTTTCTACCCCAAAATCTTCTGTAACGGAACTGTGTCCTGGGCAGTGTTTCCTCTTTTCTGTAGCAAACCTCATTACTTTTTGATGGTAGATGAAAAGGGCTCCCATTTGTGCTGTAAGCCTTCATAACATACTAAAGGGGCATGCAGTGGGGTTGCTCTCAGTTTCAGATGTTTTGGGCCCAATACCTACTTGCTGGGAAGCTGTTGAGTCCTGCTCAACAGCTGCAGTGTCTGCTGCCAGGAGGGGAGCAGGGCTGCAGCAGTAAGAAAGCCCACGTGGATCTCCTGTTCAGGGCTTGCCCATGTGCGTGGTGGCACACAGGTGCTTGGTGCAGCACCTTGCAGCCCAGCATAACTGTGTTTGTGTGTCTGCTCTGAGCTCCACCATCCACTTTCACACCTCAGGTTCTTACCAAGTTTCTTTCACTGTGTTTGAGGTCCTTGCCTGGTGGCAGAGACCATGCGACATGAGTTGGCAGCAGTGATGAACGATTTGACTGTCATGCCTCTTAATGAGGAGATGGTATCTGAGCATATCACTGCTTACTGTTTTGCTTTTGAATATTCATTTAAGTTATTCATAAGGAGTCACACACTCCGTAGGCTGTAATAACCATGTGGAGTCAACCAAGCAAAACTAGCACTGCTAGCAACAGGCATACCAGTCTGCATGTCAGTTCTTCAAATCTGTTGTGCTGCCTAGGGAAAGAAAATACATGAAGTAAGCATTTTGGTGGCTCTTTCATTATATATGAACTGTGAAAAGTTAGATGAAGAAACATAGTCTTTATTTCGAGAGAGTTCAGCTTTCTCCCCAGAAAAATTGGCCATCAATGCAGCTATTTGGAGTCCATTAACTGACAACCTCCATCTTCATGTGTTGGGGGTAATCATTAAAGCCTGGCTTGATCGTTGCTCAGGAAAAATGACATGGTCTCCAGCCAAGCACTCGGGCAAGGCAGATTTACTGTGTGAGCAGCACTCGCTCTGTGAATGAAGCTGCCTCATCTTTCACATACTTTTCTCATCGATTTTTGCCTGTTTAAAAACCTCAGGCTAGGACAAAAATGTCAGGCACTCCCTTTGATGCTCAGTTCAGCATTTAAGAAGATACAAGATTTCTCTAGCACAGCTGATCCTTTCTTTCCATTGGCCTGTCGAACGATTTTCTTTCCATACCATGGGATTTATGCTGGATAGGTATTTTATTGCTTCAGTTCCAGATATTTTCTAGCCGTAAGTTTGTAGTGGATGGGGATTTTTGTTATCTGTCCAGGTGTTCCCTGGAGTTCAGGAGTTGGTCAAGGACTGGGTTAGGTGCTTCTGCATTATAGCATTTTTGTTTTGAATTGTCTGCTTCCTCTTTGGGAACACCACACTATAGAAAAGCTGCATGTATTTAGCAAGTCTTGGCTCCTCATTTAGCAAGTACTTAAACATAGGCTCAATATTAAGATGATCATTTATTTCAGTGTTATTAATTGTTAACAGTACAGGGCACGGAACGTCTCTCATACAAGGGGAGACTGAGAGAGCTGGKATTGTTCAGCCTCGAGAAGAGAGGGCTCGGGGGACCTTAGCAATCTTTATAAATATCTGATAGGAAGTGCAGAGAAGACAGAGCCTGGCTCTTTTCAGTGCTGCCAAGTGACAGAAGAGGCAACAGGCAGAAACTGAAAACACAGGAAATTTTGTCTGAACAAAAGAAAACACTTTTCTACTGTAGGGGTGGTTGAACACTGGAGCAAGTTGCTGAGAGAGGTTTTGGAGTCTTCATCTTTGGAGATACTCGAAGCCCGACTGGACACRGCCCTGGGCAACCTGCTGTAGCTGACCTTGCTTTGAGCAGGAGGGTTGGATTAGACAGTCCACAGAGGTCCCTTCCCACCTCAACTGTTCTGATTTTGTGGTTGCCATTGTGGCTTGTCATCAGGCCAACAGGAGAAGAACCCAAGCTCCGTTGTACCAGGTTTTCTTTTGTCAGGAGCCACGCTGTGTTCCTAGGAGACTCTTTTTGGTCTGATTGCAGCCAAGGATAAGCATTAAGCTGCCGAGAGTCCAGCAGTAGCAGCTCCTCCTTCCTCACTGTTTGTTTGAAGCCTCTCCTCAGAATCAGGCGATGATTTTCAATCACAAGTTAGCAACGTCAATAAAGCTAGTAAGGTCTTGTGAACCACAACTACTGCAAAATCCTGAACCAAAGTTTTCCACTGAAGAAGTAAACCGTAGAAATAGAGAAGCCTCCTTCTCCCAAGACGCACACCAGTGGAGACGCTCACAGACTTCTCGGTCTATCACCAAAGCAAGCACCTAGCACCCTTGAAACCCACATGTCAAAGAGAGTAAATACTGACTTCTGGCTTTAGTGTGGGAGCCAGAAAGATATATATGCATTGCTTTATTTGGAAAGCCACTAACACACCACCAATAACAAAAAGTTTATAAATCTTGCAACTGCAGATGGTTCAACGAAAGGCTACAAATATTGCTTGAACCTGCAGAATAAAATAATCATCACTTGAAATGATGCCAGGTTGTCCCGGGTAACTTGCTGAAAACCGTAACAGCCCATGGATCCCAGCCGCAGAACTTGTCTCCTTTACAAGACACCACAGATCTCAACACATCTGCTGTAGCACTGCCATTTTACTATGCCCATTCCCATGGCTTTGTTTTCTCTCTTTTGTTTTCCTTACCTATTCCTTGGAGCCAGAGAGAGAGTAATTAACTGAAATTAACTACAAGCGTTCTCCATTAGAATTTGTTTTCCAGTAAGTTTGAGCAAAGCCCACCAGGTAAGATGGACTACCTGAAGAACATACTACCAAAATAAGTCAGAAGTAATTACCACAATAGACAAACATTTCCGCATTTCTATTCCTACAGTTTGAAGTGTGATGCTTTGTTGGTTAGGTGTTTATGAGAATGACTGGTCTTTCGCCATAGTAGATTTTAAAGTAAAAATGAGTGCAGCGCAGCAATGTGCTATCAGCAGTGATTGAATGCAAGAAAAACATGCATGCAACTCATTATTCCTAGTTAGTGAAGATTTTCTTCTGGTTTGATAGGGCACATTCTATAGAGTTTCAAAATCTTTAAACCTTTTTGTCTTCACTTATCCTCTTGCAGAGTTAGCTATAGGACAAAATGGCAAAGCATTGGGAAACATACTAATTTCTTTCTCTCTACTGAGCTTTTATTCTACATTTCTTGGCTTTACATATGGAAGCAAGGCTTAAGGGTAGAATGGCTTTCATGACAAATGGACAATGGACAATTGGACAGAAGATTTTGGTGAGATGCGCATCTTGGTTTTCTAATTTCCCTAGCATGATGCCATTTTTGTCAGTGGCTTTTCTGACTCACATGAGTAAGGAGACTGTCGCCCTCCTTGAGTTACATGTTTTGGAGAGGGTTAGTAAACTTCTCGCTGTCAGCCTGTCTGCAGCACAGCAGTGTTACTCAGCAATTCTGCTGGAGAGACACTTCTGTTTTGGAAAGACACAAAATGCATAAACACTTTCACGGCAAGGTCTTGGAAGGGTCAGAGAAATCAAACTGATTGGCTAAAATGAAGCAGAGGACCTATGTGCCCTCACTTCCCCTTCAAAATCAGCACCTTATAGGACCAAGTCTTCAGGAAAATAACCAGATTGGAGGGATCACGGAGGTATTTCTTTACTTTCAGTCTGAAACTTAGATCTGAACAATACACTTGTAGGGTCCCAGAGTGTTTGGGAAGGTTTGGATTGACAGTCATAGGAAGCAAGGAAAGCTCTTGTGTTTTTTAAAACTGTCATTGACTAATCACATTGATTCAAACACGAGTGGTGTAGCACATGCTCACAGGGGCACCAATCACTTAAATTCAGCTGCGCGTCTGATTCTGCCAATGTTAAATAATTACTCCCAGCCACATATTCCTGACCAGGATTACAGCTGAATACAGGACTGCAGCAAGTGGCTGCCATTAAAGGTAGGGGACTAGGTCTGAAGGCCCCAGAAGTTCCTTCCCCATCTGTGGTCATATAATACATAAAAACTAAATCAAGGGATTCTGCAAGTGATTGTAGTTTGTATTGCTCAGGTAGAGTGTAACATTCATTTATTGTCTTTTACAGCTATAAAAGTCTTGAGGTTACTATTACACTGGTAGCATAGCAGCGAAAACTTCCCACCCTGCTCCCCTGGGATGCCAGCGGATGCTGAGGCAGAGCACTAATGAGGGGGAGGCCGGGGCCAGGGCTGCAGCTGCTGCCACCCACCTGCTCTTGTGCCATTCTCCAGATATCCCCTGGGCCACTTCCTCCTTCCAGTCCATCCCGCCTGGTCGTTTTTAAGATTTCCATCTCTTCTAAATCTGGTTGCTCTTGCTTCATTTTCCCCATCACCAAGTTCAGAATGGTTGTCCCATCCCTGGACACCCTGAGTAAGTGCTAGGCCATCTCTCTTCTTGAACAAAGCCTGATTTCTGTGACATTAGCTGTGGCAAGCAGAAGAGGTCAACTGCCCTCACTTGCTTAACAAGGGAGTAAAGGTATTAGGGCTGACAGTGAGAATGGGTTTGGTTGTTTTTAGATGAAATCTGATCTATGAACTGCAAACCTAGTTTATAGATGTCCAAAATAAACAAGCAGCAGAGATAATCAACTTTGTTCTCTGTCCTGGTTTTGGCCGGGATAGAGCTAATTTTCTTTCTAGTAGCTGGTATAGTGCTGTGTTTTGGATTTGGGATGAGTATAATGTTGATAACACACTGATGTTTTAGTTGTTGCTGAGCAGTGCTTACAGTAAGTCAAGGCCTTTTCTGCTTCCCACACCACCCCACCAGYGAGTAGGCTGGGGGTGCACAAGAAGTTGGGAGGGGACACAGCTGGGACAGCTGACCCCAACTGACCAAAGGGATATTCCATACCATATGACGTCATGCTCAGTATATAAACTAGGGGAAAAGCTGGCCRGGGGTCTGCTGCTTGGGAACTGGCTGGGCATCAGTCAGCAGGTGGTGAGCAGGTGGTGGTGCATTGTGCATCACTTGTTTTGTATATTCTTTTATCATTATTTTCCCTTTCTTTTCTGTCCTATTAAATTGTCTTTATCTCAACCCATGAGTTTTACCTTTTTTTTCAATTCTCTCCCCCATCCCACTGCAGGGGAGTGAGCGAATGGCTGTGTGTTGTTTAGCTACCTGCAGGGTTAAACCACAACATCTCTTTGTTCTTTCAAAAGTTTAATATATAGGTTGTTTGGGTGTTGTTGGTTTTTTCCTTTTTTTTAACCTTTAGGTAGAGTCAGGACTGTTCCACATTTTATACAGCAGAAACTAAAGATGGAGACATTAGTATTCTGTGGATTCATTTAGCAAGTACCCATTAACAGGTTCCTGTTGTTCATTCAAAAAGAGCTTTGTTGGCAAGTTGCAACAAATTCATGGCTAGCTTTGATTGACAGTGATACCGCACATGAACAGTTTCAGATACAATAAATACCTTCACTCACTGGAAAACAAACTAAAGCATCTACTTCAAAGTGTGTCCATCCTGCGGGATTTAGAAAGAACTCCTGGAAGGCCTGAACAAGGCATGCTGAAATTTGTGGGATTATTCACCTACTTCAAGTTAGGCAAGTACTAATGTGAGCCACAGCTTCAACATGTATCCTAGTAAAAGTGATGCATGCATTTATAAGGTCCTGACCCTTATTCTATACAAGCTCTAAACAGCTTATAGGACTATCCTATGGACATTCATAGCCCATATCCTCTCCGTATTCTTACAGGCAATCAATCTTCAGAATATGCTTCAAGGGAATTATTAAATAACATACAGTGAATTTCAGTGTTCTTTGCTGACCTGAACTCCTCCCTTCAACCGAAAAATCCTTTAGACTATTTTTTATATTCTGGAGCTTATACTTGCTGTCTTTCAAATCTTTTTGAAAAACTAGAGCAACATACTGTAATGCAACTTCTTCTGCATTGTCTTTCTTTACTTCCCCGTTAACCAATGGAATTAAATGTTCCTTATTTCTGGTATAATTCCTTTTTACTACCTTGTTAGTTATAACTTATTTTGAAGCTTCTGCCCTTCTGACTTTATACACTCATGCTATTATTTTTTACTTGCTTTGAGCCAGAAAGCTTTATTCGCACTTTTTGTATGATTCCCCATCCATTTCCGAATCTCAGACAGTTACTGGGGCATTCTTCCCTGCTGCTTTTTCTCCACCTTTGAGTTTTTAATGCATTTTTTGTCTCGGTCAATGCTTTGCCCAATTTTACCCAACAGATGAGCAGTTCTCCATTCTTTTCTAGTTGCAGTTCCCCTTGCACAACTGTGAATGTCTGAATAATAAAATAAATAAATTTATTTTCTTTCAGGGTTGTAACTTTATTGGCCATAATTTCAGTGAGTTTCACCTTCTTGTGGAAAGAGTTCCCCAATTAGACTAGGTCCTCTAGAGAATACCCCGTCCTGGTCTTTGTGCACTGAAGGCTGCTCTTTGAACGCCACTGTAACAATTTTGCTTCCCTCTTCCTTCCTGACCTTAGAATAACAGACACCATCACTTTGTGATTATTTTTACCCAGATCACTCAAAACAAAACAAAACAAGACGACATTTTATTTCAACACAGAAACCATAATTTTATTGGAAATAATCAACAGAACTGTAAGAAGTTTCAACTCAGTGCTGCACTATGTGTATTTTGTTATTACAAAACTGCTCTCTGGTTGAAAGTCCTACAACTGCAGCAGCTTGAAAGCTGCTTAACAGAATGTCACAAATAGCATTTTTGTTTTTCTTCCATACCTTGTGCTAGCAAACCTCCCCATGTATGGCAAACCTATTAGTTTGAAAGAGGAAGTGGTAAACAGGCTGTACAAAACTACTCTTGCAGTACCTACAGCAGTCTTTTTTTGCTATTGGCAGCCTCCATTTTAAAGGGAGTGGCTTCTTCATTTCAGTTTATCAGTAGGCTGACTTAGAGTTCTGCCATCATCTGCCTCCAATTCGTTTACCTCTTCCTGTAATTCATCCTCCAGCTCATAGTCCGAGACTGATTCAGTGTTATCATCCCAGTAATCAGCTTCGTATCTGTCCAGAAAGTATTTCTGTGGTGTAATGTCATCATCAGGAGGATTCCTTGTTTTTTTCTTTTTCATTTTCTTTTGAATCTTAGAAAGCTGCTGCTCCTGCTCTTCTGTCCAGGCAATGCTTTCCATATGTCTTGACACTTTCAGTCTTTTGTAGTCCATTATCTGCTTATTCAGCAGTTCATGATCAATACCAAAAAGATTAGACCGCATGGGTGAATCTGAAGATTGAGCTGCTGAAGAGAACAGTTTACTGTGGAAAGGAAAACAAATGTTGTGGGTTTTTTTCCCYGTGTATATTTTAAGGGGCAATGCTAATTGTGACAACTTGAGTAACACAGAAATAAACTGGAGTTTTCAGTTTGACTTTATTAATGCACTCTGTTCAGCACTGTGCTCCCGATGTTAAGAAGAGATACCACTGTACTATGTGTCCAAGGACAGGCTGTGTATAAGCCTGTCAGCGTGTCAACAGATTTAATGGGAGGAAGCCAATAAAGCATCTACATTCCCGATGAAATTGCTTGCTTCTGGGAAAAGGTACACATAGGTAACAGAGTGAGACCTCTCCCAGCTCTTCCAAGAAGTAAGAAGCAGCAGCCTGTGCCCAGAACACATCAGAGAGGCATACAAATGACAGCATATGGCACCTTAAGCTGGACTTAAGTATTTCCACAAGACACAAACAGAGGAAGATGTTAGGTGCCCTGTGGGAAAGCCTGTCACAACAGTGATTTCCCCCAAGAAGCTATTTCTGATTTGCACCTCATGAACCGTCCTGTGAGACGTTAAGGCACAAAAGGCATTTCCACCAACAGACTGCAGCACACAAGTGCAAGGCTGTTGGCTTTGAGAGCATGCAGTCCACAGAATCATTATTCCAATAGATTGTTCAGCCCTATCCCTCAATAGCCAAAAATCCCTCACAGAAGAATGCTAAATTAACTTACTTTTTGTTAACTAGGGAGATTTATCAGTAAACTTGTACTCATGTATAACAATCCAAACTTATACCAGAAAAAAGTGGCCAAGTAGAAGAGTACTGGTAAATGTAGAGCTTTTATCCTCATGATAAAATTACCATCAAGAAACAAATATTACTGCTGCAAAGCATTTTTTTAAATTTAATTATCACAAACACATTGAGTCTTGAATTCTTAGAAATTCTAAAAATATTTCCCTCATAAAAGTAAAGATACTAATACCAGAACAAGTATTGGGTCTGCAAGTAACAAGTCTGATAACTATGTTACTCAGAGTATGGACATCAAACACAGCTGATTTCTAAGACTGTGTTCTGATATCACCTTATGGGTTTAATTGCCTCTGAAAGCATATACACTATGCTGTTACAAGTGACAATTCAGTCATCCTCCACAGCTTAACAGAGGTCTACTTACACATAAAAAATAGACTTTCCCTTTCCCTGTTTGCAAACCTGTGGTCTGCAGCAAGGTACCTGTGCACAAGAACCAACAACAAAATAGCCTATGAAAATGTGTCTGCACTAAAATATGGAAGAAAACCAGAGCATATATAATATGAAATATTTTCCCTTAATTTTAATAAATGGGTGTAACATTGGTAAAGAAAGCTTACGCCACAAAATAAAATGCCATCCTCTACATTTAATTTCTGGGATGATTACATATTAGTTTTGTCCTAGGCTATTCTGCAGCCTCTTCTGTTAATAAAAGGGCCCAACTGATCTCTTTAAAAGCTGAGATGCCTTTTCGGTAAGGTCTTCCAAAAAGTCTCTCTCCTCTACTTTCTATTTCCTCATAACACCATTTGCTGAACTCTGAGATAACAACAATGTACACATCTAATTAAAATATACTTTCTGTTGTGTCAAATACCACCCAATTTAAGTTGGCCAACAGAGATGAAAATGGACACTTGTACAATTCTGATTCAAAAAACCCACCTAGAATCATTTTGAGATAATGTTTCTACTTCTTCTGGAGGTCCAAAATCAGCAATTGACAATAATTCCTCAATCTGTAAACACATAAAGACAACGCATATTAAAGGCCTTGTATTAAATTTACTTTGTTCACACCTACACAAAAACAGACAAGTATCAAACAGCAAATATTTTATTTTCTACATGTTTGGAATATTTAGCAAAACCATTTCAAAATAGCCTTTTCCTCCACTACACGCAACTGCTTATACTTCTTGCCTGAGAAGTTTGTGTCAGATAGCATAACTGATCCAGGGATTCCTACAAAAGTTTTTTGCCGTATGTACATTTTGAACAGTTGGCTAGGGATTGTGTGATATATATCATCTTTGTTTTATTTGGTCTGACTTCAGTCTTGCAAATCCTTTTTCATAACATCCTTACACTGGGATTTTTTTCACTACTTCCCCCTTTCTGCAAGTTTGTATTTCTATTGCATGTAAATATTGAGTTCCCAGCTCCCCTTTAACATGGCACCTAACCAGTAAATGCTACAAATCTAGTATATCCAGTGCTTATAGACTGTACCTAATTGTGAAAATTTTATCTCATTTGAAATTTTTATTCCTACTTTTCTTTACATTACTTCCCTTCTAATTCAACGTATTATTCTAGGAGTTGAATTGGATGGTCCTTCCCTGTCTTCCAATGCTTAAAAATCAGGTTCAGCTACGTTATTTCAAGCCCCATTACTCAAATCTGTGGATTACATAAATCTCGTGATCTGCAAAGTGTGAAAAGATGATCCATCTACGTGCTTCCCAGTGCCACTGACTGACAGAAGCTATACAAGGAGGTTTTTACTTGTCTTGTGTGGTTAACTTTCTTGGTGCCTATGCACTGAACCTGAAGGTAAGGTAGTCCAGGGGGTTTCTTCTTCAAAAAGAGTAAGTGGTCATTTCACAAAGTTTGAGAAACAGTGATTAATGGAACAGGTTCCACAATAACAGACCTGAAAGGCAGGACTTGCAGGAGTAGATATTTGTAGCTCCATCTAGGTATGTTAATAACAGAGTAATACTAATGACAAAGTGCTTCCATAATCACTTGTTACTTGTTGTGTAGAATTTCTTGTGTTGATTAGGGGGAGCATAATAACGAATATAAACAGCTTTCAGAAGTGTTTAGTTCATTTCTAGTCTTGTGCTTTTTGTTGATGCTAACGCAGGTGAAAAACATTTGCACTGTGGATGAATATACTGGCATGAAACTCAGAATTTTTCTGACCACAGAAAGTTCAAGCGACTCACTGCATTTCTAGAGTCTGAAGTTCTGTTATCCCTTCCAGCTCTGCTAATACACACCGCATGAGCCTGTAAGTCACTAACAGTAATTAGTTGTAATGGTAATACATCTAAGACACTTCAGGGCACAGAAATGTGAACATGCTCTTTTCAACTAATGTTCTTTCCATTCACATCAACAGCTTGAGGAGATGTTTTTCATTAAATTCCACTCATTAGCATCATCATTCTCTTCTGGAAATCTCGCTATTTAAGAGATCTCACTTCACAGTCCTAATGACAGCAAATTCCTATAAAACATCATTATTCCAGCAATATTTCAACTAGTGAAAACTATCAACACCTTGACAGAAAATGTGAAATAGTAAAGATAATTTTAAAAGTGAAAAAAAAAAGTAGTATGAGTGAGCTTACATCCCCTATGCAAAGACCTGCACTTCCCTAGAAACATTTTAACAATTCACAGATGGAAAAAGGTTGGGGTAAAAAAAAATTAACAATCACTGATTAGATTCAATGGCATTTTAAAAACACATAACATTTAAAATGTGGAAGACAGCTCCTCAGATCTCATTTCTATAATCACRTATACCAGGCAACAGACAACTGCCTACCCTATATTATTCCTTAAAATTGTAATTTCATTTTTTAGGATTTCTTTATTGGCCTAATGATCTGGCCTACAAGCTTCTCTGAAAACTTCACTTCAGAAATTTTAATAGTAGCATCAAAAAAAGTTCATGAGGCGATAGCTACAAGGATATAAGCATCAGTCTTACTCAAGATTCTTTGCTAAAATGCTTTGGAACATGAAGAGGAACGGGTATAGACAAAGACTGATTTTTAATGTAGATTGGTGAAGCAATTGAATGATCAGCTCTCTCCATATTCCTAAGCATTATGGTATGCTAAGTCACCATGTCTGCATATCATTATATTTGTACATTGAGTCAAAGATTACAATTACCTCTTTTATAGCGGCAGCTTCTTTGTCTTTTACAAATACTATTGGGGGTACATTTCCTAGAATCTGCTGACTCATCAGAAGATACCTGGCAAAAATACAGCATTCACCATATAAGTAACAGTACAGCACCTCCAGGACAGATAAAATATGTTAAATTAATTCCAGCAGTACTGCAAATTTAAGGATATGGTTTGAAAAACTTATAGTCTGATGGTTATCCATTCGGGTTACTGCTAAGCAATACATCACTGCAGAATCCCAACTCTGAGTGTGTAACATACAAAAACTACTAGCTGCAGAACCCACTGAGTATTGATGATATTAGATTTGTCTCCTATATGSACAGGCTGGCGCAGGTCCTTCCCCACTTCATTTGGCTTATCCCCACTGTAGGGGTGACAGCAGTGGGGGGCAGAGCCCACACAGCAGGGCAAGACAACTAGTCCTACATGCTAGCTGCAGGAAGGACTGACAGGGCTCCCCTCGTCTTCTTCCCAGCCAGCAACATTCCTTCTCAAAGAGTGAAGGCTGTTGGGAGTAGAAGAGAGCATTGTGCTGGAGCAGGAATTACACAGCCTAGGGAAACAGGGGGAAAGGAAATGGCTCTACAAGTATTCTTCAATGCCACCTTCCCCATGGGGTGAAGTCCTGATCCTCCAACAGACTGGATGGATAGCAGAGGGTAAGCCCAGGAAAGAGGGAGAGACAAAAATCTCTATGATATCCTGAAAACTCACTGGACCCTCTGCCAAAAATGCGTAGAAGCATCACAATACATGGTAGCATTCCAAGATTTATTTTTTGGTATCAGTATTGTGAAGAATTTCTGTAGTATCAGTCATCCCTTCTGGAGGTCCAAATTGTCCCTAGCGATCAGAATTGCCTAGCAAATCTGTAAGGAAATACTTGTTGTAATTGCCAGTCCTATTGTGCATCATCATATTCTGGCCTACTGTCGTGCACAGCATGTCCAGCCCACCATCACTAGTACAATGAAGTGAAACTTCATCCAAACTCCTGCTTCCTTCTGCTCAGCCCACTCCGATCCTAGGAAAGCACAGAAGCCAAATAAGCCCGCTGTGCTCCAGCAGGAGAATACACAGCTGGTCTGACACAGTCATCCTTCCCTGTTAGGCTCATCACAGGAGATGCTCTGACTCCAAATATCTAAAAACCTAAAGCAACTTAACAGGTCAGATATAGATGGTTAGAAATACTTAAGAAATGGTACTAGTACATGGCTATGAATTTATGAAGTGGTCTAACTGTTTATCCCATAGCAGTACCGTATACGTGGAGCACTTCTCCGCAGTACACTTTCAACATGACTTTCTTTCTCCATAGTAGTAGCAGGATTCCAGTACACGCGACATGCTGAAAAGTTTGATGCCAGGGACACCTGCAAAAAGACAAACGTTTCTTTAAAATTATATATATACACACACTTCATATACAACCAAGTCTCTAATTCATGAATAAGCATACAGTGACCCAAACTAGGTATGTAAATTGTTAGGAGAATCTCTTCTTCCATCTCTGCTCTTAAGAACCAAAATTACATGGTGTCTTTATAGAGGTAGAGTTTAAAACCAAGTAAGATTTACATTCAGTACCTGAAAGGACTTTTTTTGTTTAGGCAAGTCACTGCCTAATCTCCCCTTCAACTGAAATCAAACAGAGAAGTCTGTCAACACCTGCATGTTACTGACAGTGCTACATTTAGTCAATGCGACGGTGCTACCATCACAAATAGTCCAGAATGACAATTTAAGGCATGCTGGTTTGGAATACAGTTGAAAGTGTAAGTTTCCGCTAAAGAAGGACCTGTGACACTGCCTGGTTTGTTGTCACCCAGAGTTTGGTTTTGATATTGACAGAAAAGAGGATGCCCTCCATGCCACTGTAATGTAAGAGTCTCTCCAGCTCTAAAGCCTGCTGGGAACCTCCAGTGCTCTAGCTCACTGACAGATAATATTCATAGCTGTCATGCATGCAATTGAAAACACATGGTGTGCAGGGGCCAAAGCACACATGAGACAGACTGACAATCTTCCTGAAGAACAAACTTCTGAAACACAAATTGGATTCTGAAAGATTTCTATAACTGTCATTCATCGCATCTAGCAGCCTCCTACAGAACAGGTTCTCACTATGAGAGTACACTCAGCAAACTTCTAATAACCTATCTGGCTCAACAGAAGGAAGGAGCCAAGGAAGAGGGAGGAGAAGGCATCAACTACTGATTAAAAGGCACAGTTCAGAGGTCATCTAGTCCAGAAACCAACTCTTCAAACAAATCGGTGTCTACAGACATTAGCAGGAAAAGACAACTCCATCAGAGTATTCCCAGGAGTGAAAACTGCATCACAGTCTGCTGTTGACAGTGCTACTCCTTCTTAGGGCAGAATGGACTGTCCCCAAAAACTAAAGTAGATACTGATTTTTTCCACCACCAAGTAACTCCTGCCCCGGGAAACCCATCACTCATTAAAAAAACCCCACAGTGATCATTAACCGGCTGTTTCTACTGCAGGATCAACCCTCCCCGTCTCCCACACTGAGTCTAATGTAAGCACATAAACAACCCTATCTAACACAAGCCATTTCTTCATCATCACGAGTAATGTTACCAAGTGGGTAAAAGTTTGATGTATCAAACCTGAAGTATGATTCTTATCTATATTACTATTATGTAATTTTAACTTTTGATACCGAAAAAAACAAATTCTGATGGATTGCAGAAAGCCTACTATAAGATTTCTTTTGATAACAGAAGTAATGATATTGGACCAGAATCAGCTCAAGAGTAAATCAGGACTGAGTCTCAGCCACGTCCCAGTGCAGCACGAACACTAAGCACCACACAGTTATAATAAAATCTGTACTGTATTTGGAAGATGGCTGTTTCTTTCCCTCTCCCATGTTATAAGTTGTTTCATTTACAGCAATGCCTCCYGAAAGTGCTGTGGCTTGCCTACACCAGCCAGTATTTTTATGTGCAGACATGCCRTCCGAGTTAGATAAGCAATCCTTAAAGCCCTAGAGAGAAAGAAATACTATATGAAGGATACTGCACATATAGAGCCGAAAGATTCATCTTGCCCATGTAATTTTAATCACTTGCCTGAAGACAGAATGAATTCAGCTGGCAAAAACATCTGTTTCAATCATAAATGACAAACCCCTTGTCACAGATGCAGCTATGAGGTGCAATTTTTTTTCCATGCTTCTAACTAACAAAAGCTAAGTCCATCAAGCTTTTAAGCCAAACATTGGTATCATTTAATCTTAACAAAATAGCAGATGTAGAAAAAAAAAACTACAAACAAGAATGTGGAGACTGACTTAGTTCCTGAATCACAGCTTTAACATCCCTTTCGAACCCATGAATTATGCCAACACTAGCTACAATTAGGTACAAATTTGAATTCTTTCTGGAACCTTGCTTGCCAATGCCATTTTCTTAGGTTTGCCTTTTTTTTGAACTAAGCTCATGCCCCACTTAGGTCTTCTGCCTGTGTAACGATGCTGGTGAGGGACACAAGGAGGTATCAACTCTCACACAGCTGCATGAAGAAAAGACTCTTGCAAAGATACATTTATGTTGGTAAAATCAGGCTCCTCCTTCTGAAAGGGCAAGGCAAATAGCACACGTCTGAGTAACAGAAAAAAAAAGTCGTACCAGGAGAATCCCCATTTAGTTGGCCTAAGTTGCATTTGCATTATAGTGGCAAAGGTCTACTAAGCCAGGTACAACAGTGGCAAAGTTCTCCTAGGGTGCAAGGTGAATCCAGAGCCTCATCTTTGCTGTGCTGTGCCACATCAGAAGCAGTGCAGTAAAACTCCTCCTGCAACATCACAACACCCAGGGAAGCTCCTTTGGCACACCATGCCGACCTCAAGTCAGAGCGGCTCAACACAAGCTGTAGCTTTGGCACTTGCCTTGCAGATTTCCAGCTTGAGATCATAAAGTTCTTGATTAACTTCACAGGTAGTCATCATCTCTGCCACAGCTTTATGAATAAGACCATTCAAGACTCTGCAGCGTATGTTATCTTCTTTCCTAGTTTTTGTCTGGTCATCTTTCATTACAGAGGCCAACTTGGTTGGTTTATACATCTTTAAAAAAAAACCCAACACATTAATCACTAGTTACAAACTTGTATTATTCAATTATATACAGTTTTGTGCACTCTACTAAGTATGCTCTTAGAATGCCATTACTGACGCTGTGATGGCTTTATATAGGTCTTATGTATCAGGTGTTTCAATAAAGAATATTTCTGTTTACAAAATCTTTGACCTTCATGTATTACAGTCAAGGTTGCTTTGTTTGTTTATTATTTTGTAGCAAGTTATACAGCTCAATATATCAGTTTTCTAAAACACAGCATGTATTAACCAAAAAGCATTGCTTGTTTGAAAAACAAACATGAAAACTTGTTTTCCGTAAAAGTAAAACTAAGCTGGTATACAGAAGTTTTAATCTGGATCAGTTCTCTGCTATGGGCTCAAGAGCGTGCAAGAAAGCGTTGGTGCTGGCGTGGATGAAAGATCAGCACAGAAGAGGAAACGGCCATGGGGAGCCGAACGGCTTCTCTCAACAGCAATCCTGGCATGTCATAGTGAAGCTGGAGCTCTAGTGTTCATTCACAAAATTCTGGTATTTCTCCACCAGCAAATGCTTTTCCCAAAGTTAGACACAATGGCAGAAGCACAAGCTTGCTCCTCCTGGCACAGATAAATACAGCACCCTAAAACTTCCACTTACCATTTTAGATCCCAGGGTAGGGCTGTCATACCAAAACTTCTTTCTTTTGGAAAAAAGGAAAGGAAATCAGCTGTATCTTTCAGCAGCTCAGAGAAACAACGGGTTCCCTGCGTAATTAAAACGTCACCTGCCTGAAGGCACACGACACAACACCCAGGTTTTCATGTCTGCAAGTAGTTTTCCCCACAGCGGTTGCAGGCTCGGGTGCGGTGGGGGGAGCAATGCTTCCCACTCACGGCCGAGGCTGCACGTGGAGGGGGGGAAAGAACAACCCTAAGGTTTCTTTAGAGATCGGTGTAACTTGGCACAGTACCGCAGCACCGTTACCAGGGCCCCACGGGCACCGGAGGTGCTGCTCGCAGGGCGAGTCGGGGTGGGTGGCTGGCTCTCCCCCATCCTACCGGCAACACGGGAGCGCCTCGAGCCCCACAACCCCTCTCACACAACTTCGCCCAGTGCCCACAAACCACCCCGCCAGGGCCCGGCACGGCCCGGCACGGCGGTGCGGGCGCAGCCGGGGTACGGCCCGGCCCGGCCGGTAGCATGGAGCACGCTCGCCAGGCCGCAGGCAGGCCCGACGAGGCGGCCCGCGGCAGCACAGCCCGCCCACGCCGGCGGAGGCAGCGCAGGCCCAGCAGGCCGCCCAGCCCCCTCATCCCGCAGCGCGGCCCAGGCCGGCGGGAGGGCCAGCTGCCCGCCAGCCCCCCCGGCTCAGCCCGGCCCGGCCCGGCCCGGCCGGCGCCCCCGCACCTACTTCTTTTTGCGGAGCATTTTCTTCAGCAGGTCCCTGGAGCCGCCCAGGGCGGCGGAGCTGCGCAGCGCCCGGCACCACCGCGGCACCGCCGCCTTCCACGCCCGCCGCGCCGCGCCCGCCGCCGCCCGGGCGCCCCACATGCTGCCGCAGCGGCCCGGCCCGGCCCAGCGGTGCCGGCTGCCCCTCGCAGCTCCGGCCCGGCCCGGCGGCGTGGAGCTCCCCGCGGCGGCGGCTCCGGCGGTGCCGGCTCCCCCTCGCGGCGCGGCGGCCCGGGCCTGCAGCGCCCCGGCGGAGGCGGCGGTAACGGCCGGGCCGGCGGGCGGCTGTGGGTGGCCCTGCCGTCCCCGGGAGGAGGGAGGCTGAGCTGCCCTCGGGCACAGGCGAGCCTCAGGGCCCGAGCTGGGGGAAGACTCATACACACGCATAGCCGAGCCCCGTGCAGGCACAGCTATGCACAGGCTCTATTATTTGGGTGAGTTACCTTGGAAGTGAAAATAAACCTGGTTGCTGCGTCCCCATTAAAGGGCTGCCCCAGCAAAGGCCTTGCAAACTGTTCCCCAGCATTGCTGCTGGAGCGTCAGGAACAGCCGGTGTAACACACTGGCTGCAGTTTGCTGTGCCATGCAGTTCGTCAGTGGCACTAGAATATGATTTAAACGTCCTTCAATTCGGTGTTACATTGGTGGGCAATTTTAAGAAGATGTGAGCAAAATAAATTACACCAATGCGAGACTATGGACCCTTGAGTGTTTCAYTGAAGTTCATGACAAAATACTGCAGTTTTCCACACAGAATCGCTTTTGGTTATTTAAATAAACCCACGCATTATACATTTTATCTGTATAACACACATGGGATAATTACATGAACAGTGATCAAATTACTCTTTCCTCACACCAGGATAAACACTAATGGCATTAACATTAAATGCAGGCCGCTTTACATCATACTTCATTAGGGATAGGAAGACCCGTAAGACCTGCTTGTATGCTTTCCATCATGTTTTCCATCATAAGGCGGCGTGTCTTTTTGGTGGCACTTCCAATGTGAGGAGTTATTATAACATTCTTCAGCTTTAACAAAGGGTGATCCCTGGGAAAGGAAAAGAAATACTGAGCTAG
This sequence comes from Phoebastria nigripes, assembly GCA_035582835.1. NCBI lineage: Eukaryota > Metazoa > Chordata > Aves > Procellariiformes > Diomedeidae > Phoebastria > Phoebastria nigripes. The sequence continues at coordinate 752,801 of JAYKAV010002863.1, read as the reverse complement.
TCGCTCACAGAGCATTCATCTCTTATTTCGTCACCTGAAGGGAGCCAGGGAAATATTTAAAATAATAATTAAAAATAAAAAGCATATTCAGAGGAGTTCAAACTGCTGCCTAGCTTGAGGTTTTTTTATGCAACAAATCCTCCAAATGAGTCAGCGTGAATTTTGTTTGGCTAGGACAGAAGGACTGGGGACATCGTTTCAGTAGGACTCGTGCACGTACGTCATGTACTCCTGCTAACAGAATTACGTAACTTCTCACGTGCTCACAAACTTGTAGTTAGTTTGAACCACACACATACACTCAATTTATATATAACTTAAATACATGTCCTACCTCGGCAAAGGTTCAGGATATGTCACATCCAGAGCAGCTGCCTTAATAACTTTGTTTTGAAGGGCTTCCACCAAAGCATCCTGATCCACAACCAGACCTGGGTTACAGTAAGGAGGATACTCTTATTTTCATATTCCGTACTGTTTTCTCACCATCCTTTTGGACATGGTGGTCAAGCAAATGGCAGGGCTAGCGATGTTCACAAAGCAGAAGCGGCAGCAGAGAGAGGGTGGTGAAGCGGGAGGCGGAAGCTTGGGTACGTGCATCAGAGTTGGACGGTCAGGAACTTTAAAAGGCAGTACGTAGCACCATAAAACCAAGTACAGTGCCAGACTTCAGAGTGGGCTGTGCCACCCTGATGTGTGTTAGCAACAACACTGCACCAAATAAATAAAAAGCTTAAGTAGGACATTATACAAATATACATGGGCTTCTAACACTCCAAGCTCACTAACTCTAAAATTAGAGACCTACTTGCTCGTAATTACGGAAATGCTTAAATGTTTTGCTGAGATATGACCACGGACATCTAAATAATCTAGTAATCAGAGAATTTACTGAAAATTTCGGAGTGACAGACTCTATATTAGGGTTGGGTTTTCCCAGGACTTTTTATGCCAGCAAACCATAATGCGGTTTTGTTTATCCTGCACCCTACCTCTGCTGATATTAATGAGAGTAGCTGTGGGTTTCATCAGCTCCAGCTCCCTCTTCCCAATCAGTTTGTGTGTCTGTGGAGTCAGGCTCACAGACAGCAACACAAAATCTGACTGCTGGAGCAAATCATCTATCTTCTTACAGTAAATAGCTCCAACGGCACTTTCTTCTTCCTTGTTTCTGAGGGAAAAAAACCAAAATTAAACTCCAGTAGTAAGCAGCAAGAAAAAGTTCAAATCACCATTAGAGAAAAGGTTTCTTAATTGTTTTCTTCGCTCTGTAGTGCAAAACAGTTAGCCAGTTATCTGGCTGAAACTCAGTAAAGAAAAATGTTAAGCTGTTTCCAACAATACCAAGTGCACTGTACACAAATATGCAGTACTATACCTGTGGGGATGGAAAGTATGAAATTAGTATCACGTAAATGCCCTGAATAAATAATAAAATAAATGCATTTGTGTCACAGCTGCTGGTTGTAACAGGGATTCTTTTCTGACCCAAAAGCAAGACTGATGTTTGACGTGAATCCCCTTCCCTGTGAAAAGTAACTCGTCTGAAAATTACTGAGGAAACCCACAAGACAGGGCAGGGGTTAAATCTTCAGAAATTTGTGTCAGCAGCAGCCTGCTTGCTCTGTGCATCAGTGCTGGTTCACTGAAACCACATGCTGCAGGACCTGCTGGTTGCATTCTATCCCTATCAGGACAAGGTGGGGGCATGTACTGCCCAGCTCCCATCAGATACCCACAAAAGAAAAGGCTGGGACGGGCCTGATGGGAGCCCTGGCATATGTGAAGGGGCACATACACCTCATCTAGAAGACAGCTAACAGGCTGGCAAGTCCGGCCTTTCATTGTCAGCTGGCTCTGAAAGGGCGAGATGTCTCTGCCTGCCGTCCCTGCCTCGCCTAAGTCACAGGAGTTATGTCCTCCCAGACGATTTCTCCTTTCCTCAGTCTATTGCAATGTCACCAACATGACAGGAAGGCCCAGGGAGCCCTGACTCACGGGGAGACCAGCGAGATGTATCTCTCCCATTCCTTCCTGACTTCTGTTTCTGTATAAATTGGGAAATTAATGACTGTCTTGAAGCAAGTGTATGTACTTTGCCACTTAAAATAAAGAGCCAATAATAAGGCAGCGACTTACTGTCATGGCCCTGAGGGCACCACCAGCCCTGGCTGTCCCTGCCTGGCCCCCCAGGGCTTCCTCGCATCCCAGGACCCCATGGCAGCTCCCCCCCGGGGCCACCACGATGACACAGCAGGGCTGGTCTGGCCTCCGCCCTGCCTTATCACCATAAGCTCACCTGATGATTTGGACTTTTGGGTGAACCTGGCCACGATCTGTGGCCCTCGCTGCTCCCTGGCACAATATTTAATAACAATAGTGCAGAGAGTACATCATCCTATCCTAACACGGAGAGAACAGGAGATCAGTTTGACAGTGAAAGGTACAAATAATGTTTAAAAGCAATGACAAAATAGACTTTGCATGGAGCTGCAACCAGCTTTACCTCTGATTCCTGTTGTGGTACAAAATCTTCATTTCAAAGGCTTTGGCTCTCTCGGCCACTTTGTAGCCAATGGTGCCCATTCCCACGATCCCCAGGGTCGCCCCAGAAACCTCAGCCCCCAGCCAGTCAGCAGGGAAATACTCGGTGTCAGGGGAGACTGCCATCTGATAGCCTTGGAGGAGGGAAAAGAAGGAAAAATGTCATGTAAAGGATGTCCTGGCATCTGGTTACTTTTTTCCCCACTTACTTTTCATCATAAGACAAGGCAGAAGCAGAGGAGCAGTAACATGATGTTATTGTGTTTCTGGACAAGAAGTGAATAATGCTGCACTGTCAACATGACATCTGACATTGATTCCTTGCTTAGGATAGAAACATATCCAGCCCCTCTTTGGCAGACAAGGAAGGTAAGGCCAAAGCAGCAACCTCCCTTCGATGTATATCACACACCTGCCCATCACCTCTCTCTGCCTGCAGTACAGATTATTGCGCCATTGAAATGCACCTCGGCAACACAGCTTCTTACTCATGGTGGTTCATCAGCAGGGCTTATGAAACTGGCAGTGCCACAGATGTCATCTATATTGTAAATACTGAATGGTGCAACTGATGAATCAGTTGTAGTATCATCAAGACCTTCAGTAAGGCCAAAATATGATTCCCAGCTATCTTGCAGATACACCAAAGTTGGCAGGGAAAAGAAACACAGAGCATGGTGGACAGATTTCTGGACAGCTTGTTCGTAATGACTCAGATACATGTCAGCTTGGCAAAGACAGGTTTCAAGCCTCCTTGAAAATATCTCCTTTTAATCCCCTTTTATTAAAACTTGAAAAGCAAGACTGCAGTGAACAAGTAGAACAAATAAGTGGCTATGGGCTGAGGGAGAAGAGGCCTGAATTTGGGGCTGTCTGAAGAAGGAACGCATCTCCCTTGCTGATACGCCTGTTTGGAAATGGTATGCACTGTGTGCAAGTTATTGTCAACAAGACAGATTTGTCTTCACTTTTTCCTCATCCCTGTATTTTCCTGTGTTTCTACTTTTAAGCTTACCTTTGCATCAGCACACACTTTCTAACTGCATGTTTTGAAGAGACACCTTTCCTATAAAAAGTCTAAAACCGTTTCACTTATTACCTTCCACAAGTCTCCTGGAAGATGCCAGCACCAAAGCCATCCCCAAGTCTGCAGTGTCGGTGGAAACAACAAATGGAGTGTTGGACACTTTCACACCATGGCTGGAGAGGAGGTTCAGGTCCAAGTGATCTATTCCCACTCCAGCGCTTGCAACTATCTTCAAGTTAGGCAAGCTCTGGAGCAGCTCTTCATTAATAACTGGCTTGTGATACCACATATAAATAGCTCTGAYCTTTTTGCCAAGAAAATTCTTGTTTTCAAGATATTCTTTCATGGTGATGAGATGAAAATGTTTCTCCAGAAATTCAACATGGTCTTCATATACTCCATGCTTCCCTCCTATACAGTCAATTAGCACATAAGGCAGTTCCTGACCCTCCATGCCCTACAAAAGCAACGAGAAACCAAAAGGACATGTCCTTAAGTGACCCATTATACCTTTTTTAAAAAACAGGAATTGATTGCCTCCATTACATGCTGTTTTCCCACTTGATGACAGAGTTGGCTAAAGATATTCACTCCCACATGCAGAACTTTTCTTGTGTTATTCAGAAGGATGTTCAATTTTTATATAATCTTGTTAAAAAGACAAGAAAACATTGTTTCTGGCATACCAGCTATGCTAACACTTAAACAAAAGAGCTGCCAGATATTACTCCTGTTCAATATTCAATATTTAAAGGACAAAGTCTTGATAATTTAAGAATGTGGCCATGTGAGTGGAAGAGTATCTTTTAGCCCCCAAGTTCTGCCTTTGATTGCCACCTRTGCAACCGTATTAAGTAATTAGCATGAATGAGATTATCTCAGGAAAAGTCTTGTTTAATATAACAGAGCTGTCATTTGTCAACTATGACCTTTGGAGTTATCAATTTACTTCCTGAACATAAGTTTACCCTTTTTTTCCTCGGTCTCCTTCAGCGTCCTGACAACTCTTCACTCTGCCGACTCTGGAAAGAATCAAGCCTCTTATCTCAGGTTAAAGGCAAGAGACCCGCACGCGGCCCCGCACCCGTGCGTCAGGAAACAGAGCCGTAGCGTCAGAGCTACAGAAAACACAGACGCGTACCGGCGCCGACACCAGCGGGCAGTACTTTTTTCCTGGCTGAGCACAGCCAGGATCCCCAGCTCCAGGGATGCCGAAACAAGGCGCCACTGCCCTCGCACCGCCTGCTTGCCAGGACCAGCGCCCCCCTCTCCTCCCCCAAATCTCCAGCCGCCGGAGCGCGGTGTGATGGCTAGTTTTCCAGGCTTCGGGCGGGTGGAGGCCTTTCTGAAGGCGTTTGCAGTTGTCCCCGCGAGCCTGCGGGTGGGACTAGAGCTAGGAAGGAGCTGGACCGGCAGCCGCAGGGCTCGCTCCGGCCCTGAAGAACGGCACGGAACGGGCGAGATCCCCTCCTGGTCCCGCTCCCAGCCAGGGCGGGCCGTCGGGCGGGGCGCGGAGACCCCCGGGAGACCCCCGTGCCACCCYCGTGCCCCGCACGCCCGGTCCTACCGACGGTACCGCCGACCTCCCGTTGAGCCGCGAACACGCGCGGCCGGGGCTGCGGCGGGGGCCAAGGCGTGGAGGACCCCCGGGGGAACGGCGGGCAGCCGCGGCCGGTGGCCGCCGCCCGGCAGAGGTGCTCTCGGTGCCCCGGGCCGGGGGGTCCCGCGGCGCCGCACGCAGCACTCACCCGCCCCGGCCCCGCTCGCCGCCGCCGCGCCCCAGCCGTGGGAGGGCGAGGGCGAGGGTGGAGCGGGGCCGCCCCGCGCTGGCACCGCGCCGGCCGCCCAAGCGGGGGCTGCCCGGCCGTCCGCGCCCCCGCCGCGGGGCCAGCCAGGTGCCTGCGGCCGCCCGCGAAGGTGCTCCCGCGGGCCGGCGGCTGGGGTGGATGGGGAGGAGAGGAGGTGCCGGGGCGGCGGGAGGTGTACCCCAAACCCCTCGGGGGAGCCGAGAGAGGGCACAGGTGTTCACAAATAATTGTATGTTTTTAAAAACGTATCGTGTTTCTTCGCTGTCAGTAATTTCAAAATCATCGGGATTTTGCACTAACATCAAGCACGCTGGTTTTTTCCATACTGTCTTTGAATGCCAGCTATGGTCTGGTCTCACTGTTGGTCGTTACACTGTTTGCACGTGAGTTAACATGGCACGCAGAGTTGTCTCTGACCGGCAGACACCAGTGACAGATCTCACTGCACACATGAAGGTCTTTTCCAACCTAAATGATTCTAAGAATACCCTCAAAGCCTCTCTTCGAGAGCAAAGCAACTGGGGCAGGCTCAGGTGCTCAGTCACTGCAACTGTCACCCCGGCTACAGGCAGTCCTGTGCCTATCCCAGCTGAGAAACGCGTGAAAATTTTCCTGACAAGGTTACTTGGACTGTAAATGCCCGGTGATGGAGGCTGCCAAGGACAGCTTCAGTACTCTGTTCACTAAACCTGTGCTGGAGCGATCCCCCTTGCTGTGCTCGAGAGGGTGCCTGGCTTCGGTGGCGAGAACAGCTCAGGAGCCGGGAAATACCGCTGCTGCTGCGGGCACCAGGGATCTCTCTCCTTCCACACTACGAAAGAACCAGCAACTGCGCACAGCTATGTCTCTCCTGACTACTGTAGTGCTTTGCAAAAGAATGGGTTACAAAATCGTGTCTTCTTGAATTCTGCCAAACACATTTTGATATGCTGAACATGAAGGCAGTCAAGTTTAACACCAAATCCTCTATAAAATGAYTAATGAAAAGATGAAGTGTAATAAAATGTTGTAGTAATTATATAAAACCATAAACTGTTCTTGTTATCCTGGTGATGATTTTTGAGTGTCATTTGCTTACATGGATTTCAAGTTCAGACAGTTAAACTTTAAAGCAAAAATTCATTAACTAGCAAGATGGAGTTACAGCATATTAACTGGATTCTTAGTTAAGTCTACTTGAGTTTTCTTCTTTAAAAAAAGCAACAAACCCTAAAATGCTTACACATTCCTTGTTTCACATCAACTGCTTCCAAGTTTGCTGATAAGACATAATGGGTGATCTTTCAACTTACTGCTCGCTCCAGTTACAATACCTGAGATCAAAGGACCATTGTAAAGCCCCTCTCAAAGACACAAGTCATTCTAGCTATGAATCAAGGAAGAAGGTCTACCACTTTTGAGTAGTGAACGTAAAAAAAAACTTTGGAAGGACAACACAGTAGTTTTTCCCTTTCTATATCAAATCAACAAATTTGAATGAACAAAAAGAAGAAGCAATTAGACAGAGGAGAAAAAAAAAAGTCAAAGGAATGTTACTCTTTTAAGCAAAAATCTAGGACATACATATCAAATGTCAAGGAAATGGGTGTGTTATCTGGTTAGATGCAGAGAGAATCAGATGGCTTCAAAGCTTTTTTGTGTAACTTGAACATCTAATTTTCAAGTTATGGATCAGGAGCTGATATATCTCGATAGGAGATATATCTGTATAGCAACATACATGACAGAGGAGGTCAGGAAGCCATTTATATTTTGAGTGATTGAAGAGCTGTCCAAATTACTAGGACACAGTAGAGCGTGGGCAGCAACCGAACAACAGTTACCATAAGCTAAGTCTGATTAAGGTAAAACAAGATGAGAGTGTTGCACCAGTGCACTATCATGTTCTAAGTAGATTTAATTTGTAGAGTACCTTAAAGACCTCCATGTAGTGTGTTAAGCTGAATTACATAGTGTTGCAGTGTGCTGTTAGTCTTCTATTATAGAAAGGGATCTATTATACTGGCATTGCGACAAAGTTCTCTGAAATTAATAATGTCTGTGAGTATGGGAAGAGAAGTATTGCACAGCCTGTGAACTTCATTCCCATTATTAAATATTGCCATTGGTGTCCATGTAATACTGCACAGCAAGCTGATGCCTGCAGTGTTAATAAGGTGCTTGCATAATAATTATTTCTTAGGATTAGACTTTTGAAGTATTGCGTTAGCCTAAAAGACTTTTGTATAATGTAATGTAACACATTTCCCAGTTGGGATGTATAGACTAGCTTAAGCATGAAACTGGATAAGGACATACATTTCCCATGTCTATGTTATGTGTTATAAAGCAGTATTGTATGTGACCAGGATTCATAGGACAAAAAAAGCAGAGGCAGGAAATCTATATTCACAAGTTTGTTGCTTCAGGCAAGGCCAACTCAAGCAATGCATTTGTTGTCATTGACTCTAAACCATCATAGTGCTACCACTAACCCTTCTGCTTGCMATAGGTAAGGCCAGCTTTCCCAATAGCCTACTGTAGCAGCACTTTATGCCAGATCATGTTCAYGTACTGTTTGCCCATCAAAATGTTTCAAACAAAACTGAATCAACAGAGTGAACTGTAATGGATCATCTCTTTGCTCATGTGGCCACTGCATTTTTTGATCCATTTTTAGTAATTGTAAGATTGGATGTATCGTGTTTTCCAAGCACAATGTAAGTAGAATAGCAGAGATGGGAAATGGCATCTGGTAAGCACAGGAAAGTTTCCTTAACTCTATGTCAGTTAATTTGATACTATTCAATAAATATTTATAGATTAAGGAAAGGCAGGAAACAAAGGGCCATTTTTTGCAATGTAATTTGAAAAGAGAGGTAGTTGCTTCCTGAGGACATTTTGGGAAGCTGTCCTTCAAGTGATGATTTCCAGTCTGTGGAATGCCAAGTCATTAGGCGTTGTGTGTGAGTCAACCCATCACTTCAATGACTGACAGGTATCCTGTTATCTAGCGCTGTGTCTTCCTGTCTAAAGCACCCCACCGGCAGGGAGCACTTCTGTAACTAATCAGCCCAGATTCTTGAAATATCTGCAAAAGTAGAAGTAAAACTCCAAGCAAATGCCAAGCATGTTCTATTGTTTCATGTAGAAGTGAAATGAAGTACTGTATCTGATTTTACATCTGTTGCTTCACGTCTGGCGAAAAGTTTGCATGTGCAAAACCTTGTGTGTTTTTTCCAGTTTTAGGATATTGATACAATAAAAGTTTTTTTTTTTCTCTCTGCTATTTTAGCTTCTTGTAGCTTTGTTTTCAGCTCTGTAGTTTATTGCTTAGCCTTTTATTTTGAAAGAATAAACTTATTTTTGTCGAGGTCACACAGGTGACAGTGAAAGGCATACCGGGCGCCTGTACCTCAGAGAACAGGGAGGTACCTGGGACAGTCTTGAAATTCTTGCCAGCCAACTTGCTGTACCTGAAAAGCTGCAATGTCTCGTTTCCCTGAGCTGCAAGAGTTGATAACAGCATCGTATGTTAAACTGGTGGAAGGAAGTGTCTTTTGGCAAGCACCAGTGACAACCTTCTGCAAGAAAAAGAAAGTGGAAATGGCTCTGTAAAGATGCATGAGACTACAGGCAAAATCCTAGCTGCACTAAATGGCAACTTTCCTGTAAATTTTACTGATGATTAAATAATCATGCTATTCATAAAGTCATACTACATAATAAAATGCATAGCACTGCCACTTTGAGTTGTGTATTGGCTTATTTGTCTTTTGGACTTGTATTAAGACAACAGAGAATACATCAAGACAACTGAGAGGACAACAAACTGTTTCCTACAAAGCTTTAGTGAGATGGATGAGCATTCTTCTATTTAAAGAGATCCTTTTCCTGTGGAATTTGAATGATTAATTGTAATATAGGTGCTATTTCTAGTGGAGGAAAGCCATGGGATTTTGATTTTTTCTATACTTGCAGTAACAAAAACAATTTGTCAAAGTTTTTTTTTTTTTCTCTTTACAGTAGTGAAGCTCCCTGTTATATCTTGTTTCAAATATAATTATTCTTGCAAATTTCCAGAAGCAGTGATTCAAAGGAAAACATATAGATTTGGATTTTAATGCTGTGTATGTTTTTATAGACTTTTGTGTTCCCACTATTTTACAGAATGGTGTTGGAGGCTTAGAGGGCTCCAAGTGTTCTTCCAAACATTTGCACAAAGTTGAAAATCTGGAGGTAGACTGCACAGAAATTTGGTATTACAAACATAGTAGCATGTTCATCTGGAAGACTAATTTTCCTTAGTGCTAGTACTTTAAATTATCTTCTAAAATCCAGTCTGCTTTGAATAAGTGATTCTGAGTACGTTTCTGAAAACTGACTTTTGCCTCAGCATTTTGTGTCTCAGGAGCTAGTTTAAAGGGAGACTTCCATATGGAAAATCAATACTATTTCTAGCCAGGTAGCTCACTGTTGTTTTTGAGAGCTAATAGAATGGGAACAAAGTGAATTATGTAATCTAAAATGTCGTTTTCTTTAGGACTAGGGAGCCTAGCAAGAACTATAAGTGCATTGGCAATGAGAAGTTGTTTTTCCCAGAGCCACTTAAAGCCTGCATGCATCTAYCTATGGTTGGAAGTGCAAAGTAATGTATTCCTCCACCTTGCAAGGAAATTAAAACGTAAAAGCTGTTTTTTAATGACATGTGAGACCCAGCCAGAGCTTTCCRTGCCCACTTGGAATAGGTTTCTCTTAACGTGGAAAACATAAGAATAAAAACCTTTAGAGCTGATGGGGGGAAAGAGGAGAATAAAAAGAGAGCTGTGATATCCTTTTGCACATCAGCTAGGGAGCACTTCACTGGGTATGGGGAGACCATTAAGAGCTGCTAGTATGTTTTCAGCTGCTTCCTCTGTTATCATGTGGCAAGGTGGCCTTGTCTGTTTTAATGTCGAGGTGAGGTGTTATAATGACGTTCTTTAATTTTAACAACGTGTGATCTTTGGAAGAAAGGAAAAAAGAGATAGTTAAGTTACCTACTGTTGTTCATCCAAATAAAGAGGAGTCCTACTTTGGCTTTTGCACTGTATTTAAATATAAAGTTAATTTAATATAACTTTACAAGTCCCACTTCAATCCACAGAGCCTGATCACCTGTGTTCAAGTAATTTTGGACATTAAAAGGACATGTTAAGAGTTTATACTGTGCTCTTTTGTCCAGAAACAGACTTTTGCCATTAGGCAGCAATCTGAACTATGTCAGAAGAGAGGATTAAGCCCTCCTGACACATTAACCCTACAAAATGGTCTGAGCTGTAGTTATGCGACTCAGATAGTGGACAGTGATGTCCTGGCACACAGGCACAACAAGACCAAACTCCCCCCAACCCAAAATGCAGCCAGCACAGTTAACTGCATGAGGCACCATTCTGGTAGAGGCATCTTTTTACAGAAGCCAGGGAGCCTCTGGGCCCAAGAGATCTGCAGTACTTCAGCCTTGTATTGGGGAAACAAGCCTGCAGGGAGGGAAACCTCGGGGCGATGCAGCAGGTCTAAGAAGGGATGACTCAAGCAGCTTCCACCCATTCACGGCAAGTTGCACCTTCAGATAAAGCAATTTCTAAGTGAAGCACTGCTGCAGCTTCATATGGTGATTCTGTGGAGGGGGTTTAATGCTCCCCTCGGCACACAAGCCCCCTCCTGCTGTTTCCTGGCGCCCAGGCTTCCCTTTGGGCTGTTATCAGACCCAACATCTGGGCTGCAATCCAGCCGTATTCATGGCACTTGTACACAAACCTCCACCCCGGGGGCGGGTGGGGCTGCCTCCGCCGGATCCCGGCCTGCTGCAGGGATGCCTCCTGCCTCCCCCAGGGCTCGGGCGTCGTTGCTGGGAAATAAGCAGAGATGGCAGCCTAGGCAGTGGTTCCGGGTAGGTGACATCCAAAGCCTGATACCCTGATAACACCAGTCTGCAGAGTTGTCACCAGGCCTCTTGGTCAACTGCTGCGCCTGGTTTGGAATCAGAGTGTCTCTGAGTGCCATTTGCAGGTAATGATCTGAGAGTGAAAAGAGAATAGAAGGGGAGAGAGAGGAATTTTCGCCATGCCTGATCTGTCCTGGGTGCATGCACCAGCTGTGCGGTGGATGCAGCATGGTGCTGCGCATAACACAACAGGGGCTGGCTCATACTTTCTCGTCGGGCCAGTCAACAGTTCTGGATGGTACCTCGGCTGATGTTAATGAGAGTAGCTGCGGGTTTCATCAGCTCCATCTCTCTTTTCCCAATCAGCTTGTGTGTCTGAGGTGTCAGGCTCACCACCACCATCACAAAATCTGCCTGCTGGAGCAAGTTGTCTACCTTTTYGTAGCAAGTGGTGCCGACAGCTTGCTCCTCTTGCTCTTTCCTGGTGGGGAAAAAAAAGGATCACACTGTATTTCAGGGCATCAGTCATGAAAGTATTTTCTTCAGTGATGTCACTGGTATACAAACTAAAGGATCTGATTATCACATTCATGTAGCAAACAGGGGGCAAACAAAGGTGAATTTAGTCTCAGCTGGCTGTTTAGGCCTTTCTGGAAGGCTTCAGCCCTACAGCAGCGGATGATGGATTGCATGCCTGCCTCTCAGCCACTGCAGTGCAGGGTCCAGGGACTTCTTTTGAAGTCTGCAAGTGGACTAAGGCTAAGCACTGGAACAGATGGCAGCACATGGTCCACTCCCCAGGATCCCCTGTGGGGACGGTGCACCTCACAGGATGCAGTAATTGCTCAAACCAGAGTAGTGGTATTCACCAGAACTCATCCGTGTGAGCTCTGAGCGTGCCGGTGCTCCTCAACCTGTTGGCATCCTCCAGTGAGCCTGGCATTTTCTGATGAGTGGAATCAGCAAGGCAGCTCTTTGGCTGCCCCAGGACTTTCACAAAATAAAGTCTTCAACACAAAAAGTTACCAAAGTACAGAGAGATTTTTAGTTTGAACTTTTCACAATAAAAAAGGATACTTGCCATTTCTCCTGTTCTTTGTAAATTTTGCTGCCTGAAATTTGGGAACTAAAGAAGCAATGATAAGAGATTGTGTATACAATCTTCTGCTCCTGACTGCAAGAGAATGGCTTTGAATTATCTCCTCCCTAATCTAGAAATAAAGAAAGAAGTCACACTAAGAAAATTCAGCGTAACTTCGGACCATGTGTCTCCTAACACATGCATTTCATTGTTTTCTTTCAGTGTCCACGTCAACAAACAGAGATTAAGTGGGTAAAGAACAGACTGGAACTACAGCCAGTTTTGCAGCATGCATCTCTCTTCAGCATATAAGCRTGTAAATGTACTTTAAAATAAGCAGGTTTTTCATTTCTGTTGCACTGTGCATTGATTATTCATCACAGCACTCTTACATAAATATTACTTTAAAGACTGAAAAATATTAAACAGAGGGAGTTAGTGATGATCCACAGAGGGGAAAAAAAAAGATTTGTGCCTTATTTTCTCTTTTTTGTGATTTATCAAGAAATTCTGAAAGATCTTAAGGAGGTCTTCGCTAGTACTTTTTTTAATGTGAGTTTGCTCAGCTGTTTTTATAATTTCTGAAGTAACAGGAATGCCAAGCAAGGCTAGAAATTTCTGGCCTCATCCACCCTTGTGATTTGGTTAGGGCTAGCTAGAGCAGTAGCCCTCCTGCTGCAGTCTGCATATGGAGAAAATCACTGAAAGCCACATGTACTAGCACTGCAGCTTCTCCCTTCAGTCAGGGAGGAGTAAAGTTGTCTCAGGGTAGATCATGGTTTATAGCAGTAAACATTTGTTCTGCTTGTTGGCTGCAGCTTGCCTGATTGCAACTACCTCGAGTTGCACATGGGGATCTTTCTCACCTTTACATTGAAGAGCCCCTGTGCTGAATCTCTAACAAGGATCAGACTCCCAGCTACGCAGGTTAGGAGGGGCTAGAAATAAAGGTTGAAATCCAATTAAATACTTGGCAAAATTCCTACTGGTTTGAAGAGAAACAAGGTTTTCTCAAGAACAGCTCTCAAGTTAATCAGTTTTCACAGTGCCATGTATACGTTTCCTAGTTCTCCAGTCATTCAGAGTTTCAACAAGATCACTCCTGAGCTTCAAAATATGGGGAAAAAATAAACAAAAGGTAGAGTTATGTGTCACTATAGTAAGATATGATAAGAATAAAAAAGGTATAAGCTTGATTTTCCTTTTTCTGTTCACATCTCCAGGAAACCTTGGAATTTCTAATATAAAACCTAAATTAAGTTTCAAAGTGTTTAATCACCAAGTAATTCCTTACAAGACTGATTTGAGGCAACCGTTCTTTTTTATTCTTTCATTTTAATCTTGACCCTATTCCCTCATTTCTTGCTATATTCCTGACATAATTCCTTGAAGAGGAAATACTGACTATCTAAAAGGGAGTTTGTGCTGTAATTAGGGTCAAGACATATCTTTACCTCTGTGTCCTGTTGTGGTACAAAATGTTCATTTCAAACTCTTTGGCTCTCAGAGCAATCTTATACCCAATGCTGCCCATGCCAATGATCCCCAGAGTAGCTCCAGTAACTTCAACTCCCAGGAAATCGGCTTCACAGTACTCCATACCTGAAGAAATTGCAATGTGATAGCCTGCAAGAAAAACACTCCAATATGAGAAATGAATGGGGTCCAACACAGAGGAACAAGACAAAAGAGTCTGGGCTTGTTGTGCTACTATAGCACAATTTTAATGGTTACAAACACACAATTTTAAATAGCAATGGTTTTTGTAGTGTCCTAGGTGACTCCCTAATATATCATCTTTCCCTGCCACATGTATGTGACATTCCCATTTATTCTCACCATACTACAAAAAGTCTTTTGATGTAATCTCCCCTAAAAATCCTTGTACTGCTTTAGACTCATAAAAATATTGCCCTGTTCCGCATCAACAATCAAAATAATTATTGCCAGTAACACTGCAGAGTTTGGGAATGTCATGTGGAGAATAACACCAGATGTTGGTTTTGCTATTTAGAATAAGAACAGGTTTCCTGTTCACCTCTGCCGCTCTCCTTGGAAAGAAAAGTGTGACTTCTTTAAAAATCACTACCCAGTAATTTCCATAATTATATGTTAAACCTGCAAAATTTTGGATAGTTCTACAACACAGAAAATAAACTTATATGCACAGAGACAGCACATATTAGTCTGCTAGCACGGTGACAGGCTTCTGATATTTCAGTCTTCTGATATTGCCAGCTCTTCTAAAACCTAAGCAGAATATTGTGAAAGTATCAAAAAATGCCTCGGGATAAAACTCAGTCATGCCAGGGCAGAGCTATCAGAAATGCCACCAGGGATAGTTTATGTAGATGGAAACAAGAAATTAATCTCCCTTTTAATCTGTCTCCTCCTTGCGAGGTAGAAACAGATTTAGGGGGAGGCAAGTCTCCTTTGAGTTTCTATGAATCCTGTGGAACAGCTGGCAAATCCAAGGCAGGTAAATTTAAGAGGATAAATCTGGAGGATCTTTTCCTGAAGCAGGAGGCATTCTAAGCAAGCCAAGGGTAGGTCTATTTGGGGAAATGGCAAGAAAAAACTTTGGCATCCCCCACTTTTGGTCAATAGCATTGTAATGCTATCACACCAAGAAGCATGTCTTATGTCAGCCAAATGTCATAGTCATTGAAAATGTGCTGCTGAAGAAGGTAATGAAATTTAAAGTTTTCATATGTAAGAAGCACAATTCAGTGTGTTGTTCATCTGAAATTGTTAAATTAAGTCTACAGCCATATTTATTCTAAAAACTAAACTCCAGCTTCTAAGACCAAGCCCTGTCCATAAAGCAAAAAGTTGTATTTGAATCAAATGTGATTAGATTCTGCTCAAGTCTTTTCAACCCAGGCTGGTGACCWGTGAAAAATAAACTCATATGATTTTATTTATACCTGGTTGAAATATATGTTATGTATGTTTGTGTGTAATGTAATAATTTAGATATATTTATGATATATAAAATACATGAAAATACCAATCATTCTATTTGCCAACCCAACATATTTAGATTTACACATTTTATGTGAAACTATGTGCATTACAGATAACTCTAGGAAAAGTCAAGTTAATGGTAGGTAAATCTTGTATGAGTTTTAGAAGCCACAAAAGAATTGAGATGTTACCTTCCACTAGTCTTCTAGCAGATGCTAGCAGCAAAGCCATGCCAGTATATCTGCTGTGCTGCTAGAAACAGCACGTGGAGCATTAGCCATCTTCACACCAAAGCAAGCTACAAGTTTCATTTCCAGGTGATCCATCCCTACTCCTGAATTTGCAATCACTTTCAAGTTTGGCAGGCTCTGGAGGAGCTCTTGGTCAATGACTGGTTTGTGCCACCACAAATAGATCGCTTGGACCTTTTTACTCATATGCTTTCTATTTTCAAGAAATTCCTTCATGGTGATGAGGTAGAAACGTTTCTTCAGGAACGCCATGTGGCCATGCAGTATCCCATGTATGCCACTGATTTCATTTACCAAAAGCCCAGGTTGCTCTCCTCTTCACATGATCTGCACAAAGAAGGAAGACCCAAAGTGTCAGAAGACAGACATATAATTATTTCCAGACATTTTAAAGAATAATCACTTTCATGTCCTGTTTCATGACATCTATGACAAGAGATCTTATAAAACACATATTTAGATAGGGACGTAAACAAACCAAGACAAGAAAGCAGCTCTTTTAAGTATACTACCAATTATACACACAGAGATATTCACATAATGAAGTCTGAACAAGTTCTGTCCTTCGTGGTCTGTAAGGTTTTATATCACTGCCACCAGGCTCGTAACACACAATTATTTCTCATTAATTACTTAGTTTCGGACCATCAGTAGTCTGGTGCAATAAATCTCTTTCCCTACCCTGAAATCACAAATTACCATGTCTAAGTAGTTTAGAAAAATGTTGGACCAAATCTAGTTTGTGAAAATAAATTGCACAGCTTCATCATGAACTTTGAGTTGCCAGGTTAATTTTTAAATGCTTCATTGCAGAGATTTTTGCAGCCTCCTCTCTTGAAGAGATACCAGTGACTTCTTAACTGCAGTACCTTCTCCTGAGGTTATCGTATCATAAGTTAACAAAATAATAGATGTTTAGGCAAGTGTTTTCCAAGAAGGACTTATGCACTCAAATTAAAGTGTGGGGGTTTTTTGCAGGAATCACTGACCATCTGTTTGTGGTTCCCAGAGTGTCTGTGAATTGGCAGCTTTTTTTTTTTAGACTATTTACGCCTACCTTTGATTTTCCATAGGAATTTTGGGAAGAGCTGTGGGCAGAGCTGTTCAAGGGCTGAAGATCTTGGAATCCCCTGTAGCGATACTTGCTGTTGTCTTGTTAGCTGTATTTCACTATTTGCATCTGAATGTCTAACTCCTGGCCTGTCTACACTTCCTGTGCTAAAACTTCATTTTACCATCTGTCCTGGTTCCAGCTGGGATAGAGTTAATTTTCTTTCTAGTGCTGTGTTTTGGGTTTGGTATGAGAAGAATGTTGATGGCGCATTGATGTTTTAGTTGTTGCTAAGTGGTGCTTACACTAGTCAAGGACTCTTCAGCTTCCCATGCTCTGCAGGGTGCAGGGTGCACAGGAAGCTGGGAGGGAGCATAGCCAGGACAGCTAGCCCAGCTGGCCAATGGGGTATTCCATACCATATGACGTATGTATACCATATACATATCAGTATATAAACTAGGAGGCGTGGTCCAGGAAGGGGGGGATCGCAGCTCGGGGACAGGCTGGGGCGTCAGTTGGCGGGTGGTGAGCAGTTGCATTGTGCATCGCCTGCTTTGTATATTCTATTATTGTTGTTGTTATTATTATTACTACTGTTCTACCTTGTTCTATTTCAATTATTGAACTGTTTTGATCTCAACCCACAAGTTTTCCCACTTTTGCCTTCCCGATTCTCTCCCCCGTCCTACTGGAGTGGGGGTGTGAGCGAGCAGCTGTGTGATGCTTAGTTGCTGGCTAGGGTTAAATCACGACACCATCCCTTCAAGAAGCCTGACCATATTGCAAAATAAGGGAAAGGCTTCCAGATTTTATGGAGGTGACAAACATTTTACTAAATTTTCTAACTTTGTTGCTTGCTCGTAGGAAAGAGAATGTAAGAAAAAGCTTGCCCCTGGGGTAGAAGTTAGGACTGATCACTAATTTTGCTTTAGGCTGTGCCCTCACCCATGTGATTTCAGTGGTAGGTCTACCAGTTTCACGGCCAGTCAAGATAAAAGCATCATTTTTGTCTGCATGGAGGAACTAAATCTCTTGGGATTTACTTTGGTTTTCAAAGGATCCCCTTGGGAAAAGCAAAGATACTTTTTCAATTATTGGCTTTGCTTTGATTTAACATGCAGATGAAGCAGAGCTCTTCTTACATTAGAAAACCTTAGGCCTACAATCATTTCAAAGGAGTCTGCTTTCTTCAGTGTTTTGATATAAAAATAGAATATTGCAATATCGGCTGAAAAGTGTTCCAGGGTACAGTCAAATTTCTGCAGGGAATTAATGCTCAATTCACCTTTAATATATTTGAGACTGTTACACGAACTGCTTGGTGTACTTGCTTATCATCACGTAGCAGCAAGTACTGGGAACAGAACACCGGTATTCGTTGAAATAATGGACTGAAGATACCAACATGCTTAACTGCTCAGTTTAAAATCTTCAAACAAATCCCTTTTATTAGTTCCACTTTATTTTTCAGAATTGTAAATAACAGTACAGATCAAGTCTAGTAAGATGACAGCTTTGCAGTACCATGACAACAAGAGCAGTGCAGGAACAGGTTGCTTTTTTTTAAAGTGGTACTGTAAGAAATAGTACCTTCCCATACATATGAGATTTAATGATATCATCTGGCACACATCATTTGGGAAACACTTCACTTGGAATGGGTTGGCCATTGAGAACAGCCAGCATATTTGCTATTGCTTCTTCTGCCATCATATGGGTAGCTTGGACTGTTGCGGTTCCAATGTGCGGGGTTATGATGATGTTATTTAATTTTAATAAAGGATGATCTCTGTAAGAAACAGAAAGAACAGAATGCATTACACAGGGAATTTACTCTGCAGCTATCCCATGCCAGTTGTTAAGAACTGAACCTCAGGAAACAGCAATGGCGTGTCGAGACAAAAGGGCCACAAGCCCAGAACCAGCAGAAAGCTGTGGGAAGCTTGCTTACCCATTTCTTCTTCCTCTCTATTGGTCTCGTTGCCTTGCCTGTCAGTTAAGCTGGCAAAGAACTGACAGATGTGGGAAAGGCGAATAGTTTGTCATTTATTTATGACTGTGTGAGACAGGCTGAGCTTTTGCCCTTAAACAGTGAGAGAGACTCCCCATGGAGATCAAGATTATGAGCACACTTTTGCACACAGTTTAAAACATTTCTGATTAATAGAATGGAAAACAGGTTTCTCTACCTTGGCAGAGGCTCAGGGTATGTCACGTCCAGAGCGGCAGCCCTAATAACCTTATTCTGGAGAGCTTCTACCAATGCATCTTGATCAATAACTGCACCTGCATTTAAATGAAATCTTGCTATTGTGACGAGTTAATGAACACGTTTTTACCTGGGAGTGGGGAAAGGTCTCAAGGGTCTAGTGAGAAAAATTACAGGATCTTCATCTTGTTAGAAAGTAGAATGTCTTTCTAATAACCATTAACCAAACAAAAAAGAGATTTTATTTATTAATCTTTAATTAGAGGAGGATTATGGTCCATTGCATAAAGCTTTTCCTGGGATGTGGCCGGTTTCAGTCTTTTCCTCATTTTGACACTGACTTCCTGTATTATTATAGACAAATCATTTAATCTCTTCAAGCTTTCCACTCTTTTATTTCTGCTTTGTTTACTGAAACTATAATCTCTCTCTCATATGCTTCTTCAGTGCCAACAGATCTGTAATCCCATGTGAGGTTTCTTTTCTACRTAGCTGTCCCAAATGAAACTTACGTTTTTTTCTTGTACCCCATTCATCATCAGTGATGATAAACTTTTCAGTTATTTCCACTAAAAAAACCTGTCTTTAGGATAAGGCTAAAGAGAACAGAACATCTGCTGAGCATCCCTAAATTCCATAGGACCTTTGAACACATAGCATCTGATCTATGATAAGTCATTCATTTGTAGACTGCCAGCTACTTCATGACTCAAACAATACAGGGATATCACAGACTGAGGCTGGAGGGGGGAATGTCAACATAACCAGACAAAATACAATCTTAACTGTGGAGCCACAAACAGTATTTTAGACCGTCCTACCTCGGCTGATGTTTATAAGAGTAGCTGTGGGTTTCATCAGCCCCAGCTCCTTTTTCCCAATCAGTTTGTGAGTCTCAGGAGTCAGGTTCACAACCAACATAACAAAGTCAGATTGCTGCAGCAAGTCTTCCATCTTCTCACAGTAGTGGGCACCAACTGCCTCTTCCTCCTCCTTTCTTCTGAAGGAAAAATGCACACACACCCAAATTGACACAACTATTTCTAACTGGCTTTAACAATCAATCAACCCTAGGAGAGATCTGGAACAGCATAGAGATTGAGAGGTTTGAGGCCAAGGTAAAGGAAAAGACATTGATAGGTACAGATGGTGGAAGGGAGGAGGGAAGGATGTGGGCTAGAGGGAGCAAGAGGCTAGAAGAGTGGCCACTGAAGGAGTGATGTATGTGTGAAAGCAAAGCGCGTAGGCGATATTAGGTATAGGAGGTTGGGGATGCAGTCAGACCCCACTCTCCTCTCCTGCGTCTATGCCTGTAGAGTCTCTCCTTGCCCAACATGTGAGTTAGGACTTGGGGTGGAAAAGGAATGAAGGGGAAGTGAAGTCTGAAAGAAAGGGAACTATAAAACTAATGACCATTGTCATTGGTGCCGGTGTGATGAGTGATCTGGCTGGGCTGAGGAGAGGGGTGACTGGCTGGGTGGGCCAGGGATGCTGCCAGAAGCCTGAAGAAGAGTCTGGCAGGACAGGGGACACAATGAGGGCACAAATGTTTGTGGTTTGCTTGGACAACACCTTCAGAAAGGTTACACGGCCCTTGTTCCAAACGGCTAGTAGCTAACCAGGGCAGAGCGAGCGCAGGAGGCGAGGGAGAGCTGCTTCCCGAGGGGAGCAGTAGGCAGCCAAAGTGAGGAAGCAGTGGCACGCTGGTGCTCCTCATGCTGCTTGTAACTACACAAGTGCCTAGTGTTGTGTGATTTGGTATACTATTTATATAGAACTTGTTCAACATAACTTGCTTAGCATTAGTAGGTAAATTTGCTGAAGCCTTAGGCCACAAGCTGTGAACTCTCACCTAGACACGTTGAACTTTTACCTAGTCAAGTAAAAGAAGGCCCCAGAGCCGGTTCAAGCCAGAAGATAAGGAAGCTACATTCATTAACAGAAGCTGCAACCTTAGGGATAAGAAAAGAAACTGCCCGCCTTGAGACAATGAAAGGACCTAATGAAGAATGGGAAGACCCCAGACCCTAATATTACTACTGGTCCGAACTGTCGCATGAGGGGTGGGGAATTTAGATTGTAAGGACATAATTGCCCAGGGATTTCTTTGTTCGAGGTCCCTCTTCGGAGGCACCCAGCTCGAGCTGTAGCACTATTAATGAAAAGGACTTTATGGAATAATCTCTTTTCAGCTTATTGATTCAGCGGAAACCTAGAGTCGAACCCTGTTATGGTGGCTGGCATGACACTAGGAAGATCAGGGACACAGCAAAGCTGTGGTTTCTGTCACTGCCCACTGACCAATTACATGCAGAAACCAGACGTTTTTACCTCCGGTTCCTGTTATGGTACAGGATCCTCATGTGGAAGGCTCTGGCTCTCTGAGCCACTTTGTACCCAATGCTGCCCATCCCGATGATCCCAAGCGTCGCTCTGGTTACTTCCACTCCCAGACAGTCAACAGCAAAATACTTCGTGTCTGGAGAAACCGCAATCTGGCAGCCTGAATGTAAATACATGCTAAATGGGTACAAAGCATTAATGTAGGTTTGGGGGAAAGAAAAAGTTTCTCACCATCACAGCAGTGGGGCTCTGGAGCTCCCCTTACAAAACATCCTTGCTAATTTTGATCAGTTTATAGAAGGGCCTGGATGGTGCTTTTCCCTGCAACAGCCAGGGCTGGAGCCAGCCACACAGTGGGGCTCCTAGGTGGGTACTGTGCTGGGAGGAATGGCTCCTCAGGGAAGTAACTCTTCTGTCGCTGGAGTATTTTCTTGGAAGTTCAAAAATAGCTTCTTTGACACTTACCACCCCACAAGTATTGACTTCACGTTTTTTTAGCTGGGGTAAATCTCACCATTTCTCTTCTGGATCACAACACAAAGTGTCCCCACTGCTTGAGTGGGGGTGAAGGTTGCAAATTCCAGCTCAGCCAGGGATCTCTATGAGCTTTTATACAAGAACTTGAGGTCCAGCAAGATGCAATAGTGAGAAAACATCATGGGGAAAGCAGTGTTATTTTATGCTCGGGGTGGAGCAGCGGTGACAGAAACACTACGGGTCCCTGAAGACAGAGGCAACTTCTTGTGATAGTCTCTACTGACACCTTCCTTCCCCTGAAAGGCATTGCGTAGCAAGGGCATGTGGAGAAAGGACCTACCTTTAAGGACACAAACTAATGTTGGTAGTACAGTTTGGAAAACTTTGTCAAAAGGGTTATCAGCTATTTCAATAATAATGCTGATGCTCTTCTGGAAATACAACCCATTGGTTTAGACAAACTCTCCGCAGAAGCAGGAAAAAAATGAAGAGTTATGCTAATTACTGCTCTAGAGATGGGTACATGACCATTAATGCTTTGTACCTTCCTGTAGCTCCTAACAGTTGTTCCCAGGGGAAATGGAGAAGTGGTGACATTTGATTTGGATGCATTTTGTATTCAGTTTTTACAGCTATAAACAACCCACCCAGTGAACAGCCATAGGAGAATTAAGCCCCAGACATTATTCCAAACAGGATACCACAAGTGACTTTGAAGTGCATAATTTAGACAAAGGCCTTACTCTTGTCACCATTGCCTTAAAAAGAAGTGGAACATAGGAAAAGCAGAGGCCTCTGAAAATGGAGTCCTCAGAAATTTTTTTCCCTGTAAAAGCATCCCAAATATTGATTTGGACAGATCATCTGTATGATAGTAAAAGTGAGATATGCCAAAGAAGTAGTTAAGATCCAGGAAAATTTAAAACTTACCTTCCACTAGTCTTCTGGCAGACGCCAGCATCAAGGCCACTCCTATGTCTGCTGTTGGGTCCGCCACGGCATGTGGGGTGTTGGTCACTTTTACGCCAAAGTTAGAAATCATTTTCAAGTCTAAGTGATCGACTCCAACCCCAGAGTTTCCAATTACCTTTAAATTAGGCAGGCTTTCTAGAAGGTCCCGGTCAATAGTTGGCCTGCCCTCAAACACGAAAACAGATTGGATTTTTTTGCTTATTTCTTTTTTGTTTTCAAAAAATTCCTTCATGGTGATGAGGCGAAAATGTTTCTTCAAAAGTGCTGCAATGTTTTCTAGCACACCATGAGTTCCTCCTATATCCAGAATCAAAATGCCCGGCAACTCTTCTTCTTCCATGACCTGCAACAGGGGAATAGAAGAAATACTCCTTTGTTTAGGAGAATACCCTCAAAGGAGTGATGCTGTAGTGATCATTTAAATTCACATCTGTAAAACAGGAAACTGATGGAACTCGATACTGCTTTTAATGATACAGAATAAATCCACAGTCACTTGGTACTAGACAACTTGTACATTAGACAACTTTCCAGTATTTTCACTAAGTGCTGATTTAGACTGTAATACCAAGGAATATCCACCCCCCTAGATCTAAATCCAGTCCTACAAGGTGTTCTTCTCAAATAGTTTCATTTTAGTCCTGAATCAATATTGATTTCACACAAATCTGGTAGCTTCTCAACCTTATTCACAGATCCATTTCTACAAGCAGTGGTGTGAAACAGAGGCTGCTAGAAAGTTACTCAAAGTTTCTTGCCTATTGATTATGGTTGGTGAAGCCACAAGTAGTGTAGCAAGGCACTGAGGCTCAGATGGGTCTGACAAACATCTGTCAGGAATGGTTTAGGTCTAACAAATTTTCACGATGAAGGTCCATCCTTGGACAGCTGCTACATTGCTTGCCTTCAGTGTTTTAAACATCCAGATCTGTACCTGAACTTACCTCCCACAAATTTAGCACACCCATGCCTATATGCTGAACCAGTGGGGAAGAGCACTAGTATCACTAGAGGCGATACTGTAAGTCCCACTGACAACACAGTCCTTCATACTAGAACTTTTCCCATGCCGAGACAGTTTTGAGCCCAGTCCTCTCTGCAACACCCATGCAAATGTATTGTATCCTGCAATAAGATAGGGGCTCCACAGATAGCCACACACCTAATTAGAGGCAGCCCTTATTGACAAAAATGGTGGCTGAAGATTTCTGTGTGTCTTAACAGCATTCGTGTCTAATTTCCTACAATTCTGCCTGCTGTGC
Source organism: Phoebastria nigripes (assembly GCA_035582835.1). Lineage (NCBI taxonomy): Eukaryota > Metazoa > Chordata > Aves > Procellariiformes > Diomedeidae > Phoebastria > Phoebastria nigripes. The sequence continues at coordinate 728,901 of JAYKAV010002863.1, read as the reverse complement.
TCCACTCGCTTTAGTTCTCTATCCCATACTGTGTCCTAGACTCGGGTCCAGGAAACCTGACGTTATGCTAACTGAATCAGAACAGTTTTCTACAGCAGTATGCTGATTTATTCTGGGCACACAGTGCTGGCTAGAGATTTCTTGCTGCTTCAGTCCTCTCACACAAGCCTTCAGCGAGTAACCAAATTCAAACCTGTGACAAAAAGGCATCAATGCAGATTGGAAGTTTCCGTCAAACTGTATTTACCCTTGTGCTGAGCAAACTCAGGCTTATCCCAACTGCATCTATTAAATGCTTACAATCTTGACACCATCTGCTTTACCCTGGCCTTGACCTGCATTTCTGCCTCAGTTCCAGTCTGGAAGGGGCCTCCATGTTAGGACAGGTCTGCAGTTCACCACAAACAGTGTCTCTGATAACACTAACCGGTTCTGCACAGCAGCAAACAAAGCCATGAGATGAATAGTGCAACCATATTGCAAAGGAAAACCACGTTCTTAAACATATCTAATCTATTTCTTGCCAACTGAAGTATTTTGAACCCTGCCAGCCCCATATGGTTGTGAAAATTGTGCAATTTTTGCCAGCTGTAGTCTATATATTTCTTAGAGTATCACACAACATGACCTTAGAAGGATAAACTAGATTCGTCCTCCAGAATGAATGACGCATAGAATAAAAGACAAGATTTCACGTCATATTGTCACAGCGTTGTCCAGCTTCTTGATCAGAACCTGATGCTCCTGCAGCAACTTACTCAGACAGGATGGCAACTAAACCTTTTGCTGTTAAGTGATGGAAAACTGGGTGCCAAATATGATCAACTGACTGGCAGATGCCAGTGAGGCAGCACCGCATTACACCATTTGCTTTCATCACCACTTCCTCCTCCATTACAATACACCACTCACGAAGGTCTGAGTCAGACCCCCATTCATTTTAGAAGCACTTCCTAAACTTCACAAGCAAAAAGGCGATCTATGAGAAAGCCACAGTGCAGCGCAGCGAGAGCTGCTTTAGCTTTAAACAAACCAGCTGATGCACTAGAGACAGGCTAGTCGCATCTAATTGAGCTTTTCATTAGTGTGGACATGCTGAGTCTGCCACAATCTCAGCCATGTTTGATGCGCACGTGAAATCATTCATAGTCTGCAGCTTTGGTTCAAGAACTGGGGTTCTGCTAGTACCAGGCACAATCTTAAAAAATTATATTGATAGCAGTAAACTAAAAACACTTAAAGGAACCTTGCAGAGGGAAGGGGGCTCTCCAGATACCAACCTTGGTCTGAGGAGCACTTATTGTTCGTCCTCCAGCACTACCTGGGCACGTCTTGTACCTCTGTCTGTAATCCACACCTCTCCTGTAACAGTGATGTCCATGAGAAGCAATAGCTGGATGAATAAATTTATAAGCCAAATTTGGCTGGCCAGACATCAAGGGAATCGGGTTTAACAGACCGAATGCTTTGCTCCTGAACATAATTATTCAGATATCAGACGTCTTGTCCAGTGTTTTAAATGTAACACCTGTTAAGGATATGACAATTTTGGTTTTGGACTAGTATCATCTGCAGTATCGTTAACTCTCTTTTTACTTTTTTTAAAGCTGTCTCTCCTCACATTTGCTATTTACGTAAGATTATCTGATTCCATGTATGCATTCATCTGTAATCAAATATAACACTGATAATAATGTATGTGTACTGATAATAAGTTCTGGTCCTCGCATTGCAGAGAAAACTTTGAAAATACGAATCAGACTGAGACAGGTGGGCAAACAAAAAGAACCACGTGTAAGTATTAACTTCAGTGTTACTGTTTTTCTGAGCTGGCCTTATTTCTTTGGTGGAGCTTGACTCACTACTTGCAGATTTGTCGACTGGCACTGCTGTATCACTTTGGACTTAGCCAAATCATAGCAAAATAAACCTACATCATTTTTCCTAGCTCTGTTTTAAATTAAAGTTAATAGCATGCGTCACCCAGAATAAATTCCTCCCACTAACTTCTCTACAGACGAAAACGAAATTACCTGAATAACAACCAAAGAATTAACCAGGGCTGCTTTCCTTCCGGCGGCGTTTCTCTCACAGCTCGCTCTCACGACAGCTGCAGGAGCCGACGGCTCTCGGCTCCTACTCCCGGCTGGGCGCACCCGCCCCGGCCCTCCGCAGCCCCCGCCCCGCCCCGCCCCGGCAGCTGCCCCGGCGCTGCCGCCGCCGCCGCGGCGGAGGCCCTTTCACGCTGCCGCGGCCGCTTGCTTAACTCCTGCCCGGGCAGCCGCCGGGGTGCGGGCGGGTCTCTGGTACAGTGGCTGAAGGCTTCCGGGGAAGCTGCGGCACGGCCCGGCTGCGGTCCGCCGGGCGGGGGATCACCGCCCGCTTCTGCGGGGACGGCTGAAGCTGGAGTGCTTTTGTCTGAAATGAGGCTAGACCACCTTCCTCTCCTCCCGCGCTCCCGGCACTGAATTTTCTAGAAAGGAGATACGAGAAACGAGGACTTCGATAGTTTTTGGAGAGCTCCGCAATTCTGGGGCAAAGTCATCTGGTACAAATTCACCCTACTGTTCCAGGACTGTTCCCCACAGCCCTAGCCCAAGCTTGTGTGGATTTTTTATAGCGGAAAATACGCTTTTCTCCCTGTCTGCTGCAAGCTAACCTTTTAAATGAGTGTACGGTGTAGAATAATATATCTGCCTTTCAGGAAGCAGAAAGATTGGCCTGGGATGCCCCATCTCAATGGCCAGCTCCATTCTGAAACCTAATGCTGAAATGTCCTGGTTTCGCTGCTGATCGCTTCCACAGAAACATTTACCCAGTGTGTTCAAGGACCGGCACTTTGGCTACGAGAGATGAGAGAGGGCTACGAGAGATGCGAGAGCGTAATGGTATCAAAGTGCGACTACTGCCAGGGGCTGGGCAGCGCAGCTCCCGCGGGCAGGGTTAGTTCTGGCTGTAGGGCGTACCAGAGAGAAACACAGAAGATGGATGTGCAGTTGTGACCCAGCTGGTTCAAACGTACCTGTATTTTCACACAGGACTCAAGCCACAGCCAGCACTAGCTCAAGCTTGAAGATGTTTATTGCTGCGGGTTAATATATTGACAAAACCTTCCATAACCAGGAGATGCATGCAGCCGCTCCCTCTATTGCAGTATCTCCTTGATCAAACCCAATGGAGGCACAGGGAGTTTTTTAACATCCGTAGAGTGGTCAGTAGCAGGGATTTGGAGATTTGGGCTGTGGTGACCGCTGTTTCATCCTCCCGGTGCCACCCAGCAGCACCGCTCGGGCCAGCTGCACCGACCACCACAGCACAGCTCCACGTCCCACTTGCAAGGGTAGATGCCCATAGCTGGGCCAGCAGACAGGCAGCACAACCTGCCCACCCATTTGGGTGCGCCTGGCTCCTCGGGCAGCAGGGACACCCCCACAGGGCCACCTGCCATTTTGGTTGCTCTCTTGGCCATCGCCCAGGAGCTGGGCCCCAGCCCAAGCCCCCTCACTCAGGGTTGGCTCCGCAGTGGGTGGGATGGGGGCACAGAGACCCCGGAGAAGACAACGCCTCCGCCTGGCCCTGGGCACGGCTGCCTGGCCCCAGCCCTGACGCAGGGGGCTCTCGCAGGCCCCGCCATGTCACTCCTGCGGCGATGAGCAGTGACACCCCAGCTCGGCCTCTGCTACCTCGGCCCCCCTCCCTCCCTTGGTACGGTCCAAGCTGTTCTTCCGCCCCTCCCCGCCCGCCTTCACACTTGGTATGGTCCAAGCGGCCTCCCCCGCCCCTTCGGCGCGCCCTGCCCCGCCCACTGAGGGAACCACCGCCCCCTCCGCAGGGCGGGAGCGCGTTTCCCAGCGGCGTGCGCGGCCGTGCGAACGTATTGCCTCACTTCCGCTTCCTCTCACGCCGTGGCTCCGTCGCCCCGTTTCGCCGAGAGAAGGACGYCCACGGGGTGCGGCGGGGACGGGACGGGATGGGGCGGGACGGGCTCGGGCAGGGGGGCTCGGCCCTGGCGCCCGGTGGCCGCCGGCGCCCCGCAGGGGCCCGGCGAGGTGACGGCATCGCTGCGCCACGGCAGGCCGCGGCCGCTAAACGCTGGCCTGGGCCTGCGGGGGGGCGGCGCCGTGGGGGGCTGGCGGCGGCCTGCGAAGGCAGGCCGGGCTGTCAGCTGCCGGGTGGTTGCTGTCGTCCYGCAGGCCCGCCACCCGCCCGTCAGGATGTCGTACATGTTGCCGCACTTGCACAACGGCTGGCAGGTGGACCAGGCCATCCTCTCGGAAGAGGACCGAGTCGTGGTCATCCGCTTCGGGCACGACTGGGACCCGACCTGTATGAAAATGGATGAGGTCTTATACAGCATTGCTGAGAAGGTAAACTGGAGCTGTAAYGTGAGACGGCCGCTTTCTGCCCTCAGTGCTGGAAATGGCTCATACGAAGCCTGAGGCAGGTTATAACTCGGTTTCTGGAGAGGTATTCCTGCTTTAGGAGGCAGCGAGAAAGCCGTTTGGTGTGCTTTCATGAGTGTCTCCTAAAGTCATCGACTGTCCTGATGTTTGTAGTATTTAATGGGGTGAAAAGAGTGTTGCAAGTTCTGAAATCAAAATCRCTGCCTGTTAATAATCCATCATTTAATGAACGTCAGCATTCAAGCAGAAACAAGTGCTTGGTAGTAGGACTGCTGTGGCTCTATGTAATGCAGCACTGTCGCTTTACAATCAGAATGTATAGTAGCTTCAGATTTCCATCTGAATGCCTTGAAAAGTTACTTTCATTTTGACTCTTAAAAATGGTAAGATCCTAAAATGTACAGGACGGTGTTGATTAATGTATCAGTARTATTCTTCGTGGAGACAGATGGCGTTCCATTCAGTTGCATGGCCTGAAATAAATTTTAGGAGCCAAACTCTGAAGCTGTTTTCAGATGGAAACTGAATGCATGCTGACAGCTGGTCGCTCACTTAAGAAAGTAGATATTGGAAAAAAGTTGGACTGTTAACATATGCAATCAGCTATAATTTATCTTTTCATGTATTCGGTAAAGGTTTTGCATAGTGATAGATGTAGAAAAATGACAGCTCTTCTTTAACTGAACCACATAGAAAATGAAGCAAAAAAATCTGAACCAGAAATGGTAACTTGGGTAGGAAGAGGTGTCAGTTATCTTCCTGTAAAATTGTGTGCATACTACGTAACTTGATACAGAGTTTTTTTCTTGGTGTACTCCTTTCTCTTTTAATGATATCTTTAAATAAATGAACTTCTGTTTCTAAAATCCCTACAATGAAAGATCTATACCTATAGCCAAATGTTAAGACATAATAGAATACAGTAAGGAATTGTGACATGGTTTAATTTAGTCATTTTGTGTTTAACATGGTGGGAGTGTCTTATGCTCAGATACTGTTAGTATCGACTTTTGGCAGGATGCTTGGCAATTTGGCAGACATATTGGCAGTTAGGGGTGACTGGGGAAAGAAAGAACAATGTAACTTCTTATTTAAAAATCTCCCTCTGCAGAAATGGCAGATTAAAGGGGGAGATCCTTCCTCATCCTCTTGCTTACAAGCCATGTTTGGATCTCTGCTGTTTTAAAGAGTGAGTAAAAGTTCCAATTGTACAGGTGTTTATACTAGAGAATAATACAGAATGTTAACACGCTGTAATTGCATGCTACATTTGAAGAAAATGTAGCCATATTTTATATTTGATACCATGGTGCAATATTATTTTAATCTGCAGCATATTTTTGGGTAGCAGTAATATTTATCTGTACTTTATAATAGGAAAACAGGATTTTTTTCGGTTTGAATCCTTTTGGGGGAAAAAGAAACTAGAACACTATATGAAAATACAAAGCAGATTATTTTCACTGAAATGTACTCCACTTACAGTTGACTGTTTTTTTCCCCAGTGTTACATGAAAAAGAAGCAAGGTTTCACTGAGTTTCAAAACAAATGATGATTGTAAGATGTTAGATTTTTGTTTTGTCAGGGTTTCAACCAAACATCTAAGAACTGAGTTTCATAAAATTCCTCTGGCACACCTTTTTTAAAAATACACTTTTTTTTTTTTTTTAAAAGGAGGCTCACAATTTATAAAAACCCATCCCCTGAAATACAGGGCTTTGGCTGCTAAATTACTTTAATACTCCTTTTTTAAGAAATATTTTAAAACCATGATTTATCTAGGAGTGAATACTGTAAATCAGATAACCTCTTGTAAAACCAGGTCACTTTAACCAATAGGTTGTATTGGGTCAATGTGGGTTTAGGGAGGATTGTTCAAATGTTTTGCATTTATTTAACCTTAATCAGAAGTGTGAATAGCTGTGGCTTTTGCTCAAACATTAGTTGTGCCTCTGCCTTTCTGCTAAGGTTACATGAAAAGTGAGAGAGGAAAAGAAGGGGGGGGGGGGGGGGGGGGGAAAGAGGGAGCTATAAAAAAACATGCTGGTATTATAGTTACTGGTGTTTGTAATTAAAGTTGAGCAAAGCTAATCCGTTTACTCATGTCTATAGTTTTCAAAATTGTTAGCTGTAAGTATTGCTCTCAGCAGTATAATGTCTTTCTCTTTTCCCCTATAAATTTATCACCTAAACTTACAGCATAATTAGCAAGAAAAAAAATTCAAATAAATATTGATAGTACAGACTTTGAAGTTTGTACTTACTGTGTTTGCAGCCTCTTTCAGTTCAGTAATGTAAGTCTACTAGCTGCCTTCAACTTGAATGATTTGTTGCAAAAGCTAGTCTCGGTTCCTGTATTTTTTTCCCTRTGATTTCCTTGTCCATAAAGAGATCTAAACATAAAAAACATTGTCTAGAAACTGGTTAGGAAGATGAGAAGTTGGAATCTTAGCTCTTGTCTGAGATTTCCTTAGGTATTTGCTGTATGCACTTTGGGCCATAAGGTAATGTGTGGCTGTGAGATTTGCTTCTTAAAGGGAGCTGAAATCTTAACAAAAAAAAAAAGAGGAGTATTACTTACCCCTACAGAAATTTAAAGAAACTTCATGATTATTGCCATTCTTCCCAGTCATTGATCATATTGCTGTAGCAATCTCATGTTGTAGGAATGCATTAATTTTTTTTTGGAATGACACTGTTAATGAAGGAAGTCAGGAGGGAGAACTTTGGAGGACAAATGAGATTTATTTCATCTGGCATAYGATCTTTCCTACATCTGTGTTTCCTATTTACCAGCTAAGTGTGTGGTCTTGATCAAGATAGGATACAGAATCTGTATCTCATGTTAGGGGTCCTATAGATTCCTCTGCTTTATAGTCTTGAGCCGTTCCGTTTAAAGATTTAATAGTAGTCCACCCAAGCAGATATGGTTCTGTGAAGTATTAAAATAGCCTGTAACTGTGGGTGGGCAATAATGTACTTTTGGTTTTTGTATATGCGTGTTGAGTAACGTAGACTAATCTGTGAAGCTACAGTAATTAAGGGAAAAAAAAAAAAAAAAACAACCAAAATTGAAGCCCAACCCATGAAAGTAAGTCTGATAAAATTTTGAATCCATGCTGCTGTTTGGCTTTTTAGTTTCCTACTCTATCCTGTCCCCATGGACAGCAGCCACAATGGCCTGGTAAAACAGAGAAAGTTTTGAATTGAAAGATGGATAAAGGAAGTCAGAGTGTCAGAAATAAATACATTCAAAAGTTAATATCGGTCTTGTTTTTCTGCTGAAAATGTTTTTATTTCCAGGTGTTGAACAAGTGTGGAGCTGTCCAAAAGGAGGTCTATCAGACTTTTTGGTTTGGTTTTTTTTTTGTGTGGATTTTTTTTGTTTTGTTTTGGTTTTTTTGGTTTTTTTTGTTTGTTTTTGTTTTTCAGAAAGCAGCTGACTTACTGCAACAAATTTACTATATTTTAGTGTATGTTATGAGGATAAGCACTTTCAGAATAAACTTGTGTTATTATGTGTTCAACTTCTGAAATACCACAAGGTTTTTTGCATATTGTCTGGACAGTAAAATTTTGGTTTACATTAACAACCTCAGTGTAATCTCAATTGTTACAACTGCAACTGCTTTTATTTAGTGTGGTTTGCTTGCTCAGAGTTGTATTTAATTCTTGTTCTGAGGTCTCCATACTGTATCCCCAGTTATAACTCAAAAGTCAGAAAGAAAACTTCTTAGCAACCACTGCCTTGAAATGATAGTGAAGCTTGTTCTATATAGGAATGTAGTTTTTGAACTGACAACCCTGTCTGGAGGATGGATTCACGTCCCAATGGATAGGGATAGGTTAAGCTTCGGTTTGTCTCCACAGACTTACTAGCTCAAGTATAGATCAACTCCTGCATCCATACCAGCCTGAATCCAGAAATACTTCAATTGCTTTTGCTTAAAATGAAGCCTGAGCTAAAGCCTTGTGAATTAGAGCCGGCTGTGTGCGAAGCCAGCTCAGATGCTGCTCAGTACTGCTGTGAAGCTGGCTCTGTACTGCTGTATCTTGGCTCCAATATTGTGTCTGAGACAGTAAGTGCTTCTTCAGGCTGTAAAACTGGTCAATACAGTGGAGAGAGAGACGTTTGAGTAGTTCTGCAGGGCTTGTCTTGTGTTGAAATAAAATGCCTCTTGGTGACAAGCCTGACCTGTCTGGCATGGCCGCTAAACAGTAGATATTATGGCTACTGCAGTGCTTCTGCATCACCCTTTCCATATTTAGCCTCTTACCCATGTTTTTATCTAGTTCATTCTTAGGCCTGAATCCCAACCTCCTGCTGCTACGTATTTGGAGTGTTGCATGGCAGGGCCCGTGTCATGGGCAACCTTGGCAGCCAGCRTCCAAATTAACAAAACATCCTTAGCTTGCAAGTGCATTGAATAAGTGGTTTTGGAGTGGTAGTGTTGTCAGATTTGAAATTGAGAGTAAGGGGGAAGAACAGAGCCACTTTTGAAGTTCTGAATTCAAATTTGAGAGTCCATATCTAGCTTTGAGGTCTGCTTTAGACTTCATACAAGCTTTTGAGCAGGTGAGTCTCATCAGTTTCACTTCTATAAAAGTAGGTAGCTGTGCTTTTATTCCCATGTAGGAGAGAAGGAAGATTCAGTTAATGTCTGAGATACTTGGATTGTGGTGATAACTTGCATATATGCTGTGCAAAGGTGATGTGAATGATCCAGTCCTTTTGAGTAAGATATATGTAATAACTTATTTAAGACTTGAATAGAATCTGAGTTTCAGAAGAGAAGCTAATGCATTCATTAACTCTGGTTCTCTTTTCTAAAATCTTAGGCTGTTGATGTTCATTGCTAGTGACAAGCATTTCTGATTCTGCAACAGCTCAACTAAATTAAATTTATATAATGTAAAACTAACTTTAAAAGTTTTGTTGTTCCACTACTATGTGGAGTACACAGTTATTGGAAGTGAAATTTTGGTTTAGCAGTGCTCTTGTAGCGGTCTTCTGGTGCAACATATAATCTCCTTGGACAAATTTTTCAGTGAACAAAGCAGGTCCTAAGAATGTTGTATTAATGCTTGGTTTAACTTAAAATGATTTTCTAATSTCCAAATTAAATACTTGTTCAAAGATTTTGTTTGTTGGAATTGCCGAATGTGTTGTAGAAATGTCCCCACACGGCAAAGCTGTGCTGCTGATGCTAAAAATGTCAGCAGGATGGAAGAAGAAATGATAGGAGAAAATGAAAATAGATCTTCAGGTTTTGTTTTTTTTTTTAAAAAACAAACAAACAAACAAACGTCTTTTGCTTCCTAAGGCTAACCAGGGAGTAACTTCCGTCACTTCTCAGCTAAATTGTTGGCTCTGAACATCCCATTAAGTTTCTTAGAAATCTTTCATATAAAATTGAAATGGGCATGAATGATCACTTCAGAGGGTGTTAGAGTTTGATATTATGACTAACTTGGGTTTTCAAGGCTTTACCTCTTGCCTGTTTTGGAACATGGCTTAAATGGGATGTTTTCATTAGATTATTGACAGAGTCTAGGGTTAAACTGGCTCCAAAGAAGCACAGTAAAACTATTTAAATGCTGTTTCACTCCAGAAGATATTTTATTATTAAAATTTAATTTAATATTAATTAAAATAAATTAAAATAAATTTATTATTAAAAATACTTATTTACATCTTTGAAGTGTGATTATTTTTTATAATTTAGAAACTGTCTTGAAGCAGAAGTCCATTGAAATTTATTTACTGTGTGCGTCTGGTTTTTTGTAAACAAACATCTCCATACTTTCTCAATTAAAGTGCCTGCTAGGATATTTAAGTACAGGGTACACCATATATAATATTTTTCTGGTACAGTCTACTCCTGTTTTGTGGACTAAAATAAAACATCTTTACATCAAGCAGACATTATACTCATTGTAGCATTTCTAGACGTTTGATAGAAAAACTAACAAGTGGGAAGTACTGTGACAAACAGTAAGTTTGTTGTAAATCTTAGACCATAGGTGTTACCTCAGACTGGTAATTTTGCATAGTCAAATGGGAAGGAACGAAATTGCATTTGTATGCAAGTAAGGATGGGCGGCAAGGTTGTGTGTTCATGGTATAATGCATGAGTATTTGATAATATACCTTACAGTTAAAGGTTTGTTTAATTTAGATGCCTACTGACTTATATTTTAATGCGCATGTGTGTGTTAATTTCTACTGTACATGTATGAGCTAAGTTTAGAAACTAAAACTTCCCCTAATTCCACTTAAGGTTAAATATGCTACATCTAGGAAACAAAAATGTGACATGATTTTCTTTCAGGAATGAAGACACTAACTATGACATTAAAGGGGAGGGATTCTTGTGCATTTAACTCGGTAACTCTGCAAAATGAAAGCCTATTTTACCAGAATTGCCAGGAGAATAGCTTCTCATCAAGGTCTTTTTTTCATTATCAATTAAGTTTTTAAGCTCCTGTTTTGGCTTTACACCTCAAAAAAGCTATCAATTTTTATTATTAAATTACCAGTTTTATTATCATTTAACGAGCCTTGTTAAACAAATTAGATGGTTTAGAGGGGAAAAAATGCTTGGAGATAGGCACCAGGGCATTTTAGATCATTAGTTTTCTGAAGTCTATAAGCAGCTGACGACAGAGGCAAAATGTGTCAGCTTGGCTTGCACAAAGCAGTTACTCTACTTGTTTAGAGCTGTGCATGTCACTGTGTGGTCTCAGTTGTATATAAAGGGCATTTGTTTCTCTGGATGCTGATTTAGCATACTATCTTTCCAGTTGATACTGGATGTGAAATGAGCATCTTGGCTATATTTAAAAATATTTTCCATGTTAATTGGTTGTTGTGGTTAAAATAATGGCAGGACTGTTTACTGTGATTCTGTGACAGTATTTTGGAAAATAAATGTTGCAGTAATGAAAGCTTATGCCTTTTAATCAGTAATACAAATAATCAAAGGCTTGGTAATATATATTGCTTTTATATTCCCTGTTTTCTTCTGTTTAGGTAAAAAACTTTGCTGTTATTTATCTTGTGGATATCACTGAAGTACCTGACTTCAACAAGATGTACGAGTTGTACGATCCCTGTACTGTCATGTTTTTCTTCAGGTACATGATGGTTCTAGAATGTAACTCAGTTAAATTTTTTGTGTGTCAAATAGTGTCTTAGATAATTTCTAAATGCATATCAGCATACTGATGCTTATATTTTCATGGCTCTACAAAAGAGTAAACTGATTAAATAGGAAAATGGCTTGTTTTCCAATTAGCCTAGTAATAGTGGTTTGATAATAGAGCAAAAATTAGTGATAGTGCAAACTGGTTTTATTTTTAAATCTGAAACTCCCTGTATAGAATACTGCAGTAATACAGCAGTCAAGCTCGTCAAACTTGCTTTAAAGATATACCCRAAGTATGAAGGTTTTTTGGAGCTAAGGCGTCTACATTGATGAGATAAAATGTGCTACTGACAAGTGTGGAACTCACTCTGGTGTTAGACAGTAGTGGGAAAGAAATACAAACAATGAGGAATATGCTGAAGGATAACTGCACTGAGTAGCAATCTTTGGGGCACGTTTGCAGTCTTTGTTCTAGCTTTAGAAATAGGCRGTAAAATGTCAACTTGAGTGACAGGAGTGGATACTCGTTCTTTCAGGCTTATTTTGCAAGCCTGTTTGTTATAAGGGCTTCTTTTGAATCCTACAAAGTATTCCTGTGGGGGTTATAAAGTTTCTTTCTGAATTATAAAACCATGTTAACTTGTCTGTCTTTTTCTTTCTTCTCTCTTTAAAGGAACAAACACATCATGATTGATTTAGGTACAGGTAATAACAACAAGATCAACTGGGCAATGGAAGATAAGCAAGAGATGATTGACATTATAGAAACTGTTTATAGAGGAGCCCGCAAAGGTCGAGGTTTGGTGGTATCGCCAAAAGATTATTCCACTAAATACAGATACTGACATTTCTTTGGGGCTGCCTTTTTTTTAACCCTACATCCACTTAAATTTATTCTTGTGTATGTGTGTACATATATATATATTAAATGAAAAAAACCTAGAAATCCTTCAACTTCAAGCATATTTTGAATTATTTCAAAGGTTTGAATTCCGTATGGAAAAGTAAAAGACACAAAGCCTGGAACTGTCTGACTGCAGTAATACTGTAGATGAATTTTGGATTGTTTTTTTRTTTTTATTTTTTTAAAGACTTTACTCTGTGTTGTCCTTTGGGTATGATGTATTTTTGTACACAAAAAGCGTGTTTGCAGAAAAACATTTAAACTGTTTTTGTTTGCTTTTGTTACACAAATATGTGGGAAAACTATACTATAGCTTTTTTAAAAGAATAAAATGAGTTTCACTTATTTACCTTAATTTTCTTTAGCTAATTAAATTTGAGAATGAAAACAAATGTAATTGGATGCAAAGTCATAATGTTGAAGATGAAGGCTTATCACTTCTGTCTGGATTTCCTTGCATAGTATCTTGGTCTTCTGTATCCACTAAAAATAGGAGGAAAACACTAAGGTGCATTTATTAATATTTAGCAGAACTCGGAGAAAATATCTTCCATGACTTCCCTTCCTCCCCCCCCAACTTAATTGACTTGTGGTGATGGACTTCTTTTTCATGGTGATTATGCATACAGTAGTCAGGTTGAAGTACTTAGTAGATTCTGCAGTGCCAAAGGGTAATTGCAGTTCTGGAGCTGGCTGCATAGTCAACAGTTGAAGAAAGGATGAGTTGTGCTTTCTCTCATTTGACCTACAATTTGTCTAATGGTATACTAAAATGCATATATACTCATGAGGCTTGGATTGGATTCTACTGTGGCATGGCTTTTGAAGTTTCCATTTGTATTTCTGACAACTTTTGTTCTGCAGTAATGGAGCCAGGGTTGTGTGGGTTTTTTGTTTTTGGTCTTTTGTTGTTTTTTTTTTTTTAAACTGATACATGCATATTTACAGTATTAAGAAAAAACAAGCCAGACTATGCAGAAAGGAAATACCTGTACTTTTGGTCCAGTTTGTCACAAGACAAAGTGGAATGTGCTTTTTTACTATCTGTGTGTTTTAGAGGATTTAGAATGAGTCAAGAAAGTAAAATTARATTAATCTGGTTTACAGTGGTTATTAATTATGGAATCATTTATGTTGGAAGGAACTACTGGAGGTCTAGTCCAACCTCCCAAAGTAGGTCCCACTTGATCAGGTTGCCCAGGACTGTCCAGTGCTGAGTATCTCTAAGGATGGAGATTCCCCAGCCTTTCTGGAAAGCCTGTTCTGCTGCTTGAGCACCCTCATAGTTGAAAAAAGTGTTCCTTGCATCTAGGTGGAATTGCCTGTGTTCCAGCTTGTGTCTATTAACTCTCTCATGTAAAACACCTCCAACAAGAGTCTAACTGTTCCCCACGCTCAACCATGGGGTAGTTGTAGCCAGAAAGAAAGCCATAGTCTTTTCTTACTGCTGAACTAATAGAATTCTCTCAAACCTTCATATGCTTTATACTCCACCGTATCTTGGTGGCTCTCTGTTTAACTGCCTCATAACAATGTATTTCTTGAACTGGGGAGCCCCAAAATTGACAGAGTATTCTGGGTGTGGTCTCACAGGAGTTGAATAGAGGGGAATGACCTCCTGGCTCTACTGGTGCTAGTACTGACCAGTATGTGGCTGCAGCCTTTGTTGCCAGGGCACCCTGCTGACTCACTTTGAACTTGTCCACCAGACCCCACTCCTTTCTTGCAAAGCTGCATGCCAGCCAGCCCTTCACAACTGCACTGCAGCATAAGCTTACCCTGCCCTAGAGGTGGGGCTTGGCACTTGCCTTTGAAGTTCATGAGGTTCCTGTTGGCCCATTTCTCCAGCCTGTCCTCTAGCACAGCAACCTCTCCCCCCAGTTTGACATTGCTTGCAAATCTACACTGATGAAAGCATTGATTAGAATGATTTCTTGATATTAATGAAGAATCTAGAAGAGATGGTAAGTATTAACACCTGCCAAAGTTTTAAAAAGCGTATTTATCCTTCAGTAGCTGAGGTATTCTGTTTACCTGGTAATGCTTCCATTTCTGCATTTGTTTTAAGAGGTTCCTGTTAAAGTTTCAAACAAAGTATTTCCTGCCGAAAGTGGCAATGTTTTGGTGTACAAGAACCTTAAAGTTAGTGCAGATGTCCTGTTTTCTTTGACTCTGCCACAAATTCGTATCTATCTCAAAGTTTTTAGGCTCTTTCATCAAAACGGCTAATGTTAGAGAACTGAAATTGGTGCAGGATGCATACCTGGATGATGATGTTATCTGCACAGGTGTGCACAGCTTTGGGTGGGCTTGTGGAAAGAGTAACAACTGAACAGCTGTAATCTCTGCAAATACTGCCATTTCCTTTAGTGCAGAACAGTTTATGTTCATTGGACCTATGAAGCTTTGCAAAGGCATTTTGTAATGTAAAACATTTAAAGGAGCATCAAAATGGCACACGCAAATGGAAAAGTTTTGTCATAGAAGGATCTTGTTATTCTGAGAACATTTACGTTAAAAAGGCAACAAAGAAATACGATGAAAATTTTAATATTATTAAAATAAATGAATTACATTTTCATACATTGAAAAAGTTTGTGACTGGGTAAGTTCACTATATAGGATATAGTTTTCTATCCAAAATAGTGGTTTTGCCTCCCGTGAAACTAATAGTTCTTTCCCAATTACAGGAAATACAGTGTCCCATTTAGATGAATAAACCCAGCTTTCTACTTTTTTTCCTGGGGCAATAGTTTAAAAAAAAAAAAAAATTTGAGATTCTATTGTGACATGATGCAAGCGTGTTTGTTTTCACTGACACTTTTTGTGACTAGTGACGGTGATTGTAAACTCCCAGATGCAGTGCGGTGCTGTTCTCCCTTTATCTTTCTTGATCACATCCTCATTTCAGTGCTGCAAAGAAACAGTGAATAAGTAGGTTAGTGGTTTAATTATTCATGAATGTGATTCAGCATAAAAATAGGAAGATCTCTGTACAGTTAAATACATCTTAATGGATTGGCTTTCTATATTTCTGAAAATTATTACATAGCTTATCACGAAAAAGGCATCAGAATGAATAGATGCCTAAATTACTTCAATGTATTTACAGACATTACTGTCTTTCACGGGGTAAGCAGTCTCTAAATGACAAAAATAATTGATGTCTCAGTTTGAATCAGGAAGGCGTGTAACAGCAGGAAGAAGACATTACCTACGCCCACAGAACACGGAAGCAATGCTGTCTCGTAAATACCAAGAACACCGACTAAGGCATCCATCGGGGTGGGGGGGTGGCATTTGCAACAGGTAGCGATATAAAATCTCGCACGCAATCCTGAACTGTAGCATGATCTTATATTACAAAGTGTTTGACAATAATACTAAAGTTATCCTTGCTCTTTCCATCCCCCATCTTCTGCTGCAAGAACAAACAACTGCTGTGTTCAGGACGAATGTATTTGAGGTGTGCTTTGTGCCACATTGGGAAGCTGAAGCAGGTTTAAAAGCAGATGTACATAAATTTATACCAGCGAGAATCCTCAGTCAGCTAGGTTAGCATACTTGAGGGACAGGAATGGTGGGCAGGAGTGCTTTAAGCCACACACATTTTATTACAAAGGTACAGCCTCAGTTTACATATTTGGGATTAGTTTGCGCTACCCCTTGTATGTGGCACTCAGTTGGAACAGATGCATCAAGCTATGGTTTTTCTTTTGAAAAAGCGGTAGCATTCTTTGGCTCTTGGCAAAAAGAAATCCAAGGTAATTTTAAATATTTAAAAAAAAGAAATCTCAGTATACTTTAAAATCCAAGGAAATGCAGGTATGATAAATATATAAATATTTTCATGCTAGGTGCTGGCCATAGTTCAAAACTAAGTGGAAATACATAAAATACAGTAAAAATTACGTTTCTTTACTCTCAACTCTTCATTGGTGTTTTCTATCCCAGCCTCTGTCATCAGGTCAGCAACATGCTTCTCAAGGTCATCAATGCGCTCACCCATTTCTTCCAGTAAAAAGTTAAAGATAACTTATTTATAAATAAGAATAATGTAATTTAATAGTTTTTTTTCTTCTGTGAGAATAACAAGAAGCTTTCTTCCAGATGTCTCAGCTTCTTTCTTACTCACGTTTAAGGCAAGATGAAGCATGCACAAAGTTGTATTGTTAGAAGACAATCCCACTTTCTCTTGCAACAGAGAAGCATTCAAGTTCTAAATATTTTCAAATACCTTCCTGCGTGCCCGTGAGTGACCTGGAGTATTTTCTGTGTAAGAGATTGTTTTCTTTCCAAGGACCTATTTTAGGTGATAGCATACAGTCAGCCTACACAATCAGAATATGAGTGCTGCTAAAACATCATTCTTCTCTTACGCTAAAGCAGCCGTTTCCTGAAAGGTCAAGTTTCAGAAAAAATGGAAAATGTAATAAATTCACAGTTTCAGAAAGCAGAGGTAGTTTCTGTAAATACATCTAATGAGAAAGCTCAGAGCCCCTTCAGGTCTTAACTTCTCTTTTTGAGGGCTCACTTTCCCACGCTCAGGAGGCTAACAGTTGTTTTTTAGACCAACGACATGTGGCTATATACTGATTTAAGTGGCATTTTTGAAGATGGTTGCTTTTTAAATGTACCTTCAGAATCTTTACACATAATTTGTTGCTTATTTTACTTGAAAGCAAGAATTGCTGCACTGGGAGTTGATACTACTTTTAGTAAAACCTTTTTTAGGATTTCCTTCTTAGTAAAGGGAAAAATAAACGGGCTTGGGGGGGCAATTCACTTGTCTTTACATCATAAGTGTTTAACAACGTCAATCACTACAGCTTAATTCGATGTTGAGGGCAAAAGCGCATCCCGCTGTTGAAAAGCAAAGCCCCTCTTTACATCAGCGCGCAGGGGGGGCACCGAGCCCGGCGCAGCGGAGGGACCGCAGCCGTAGGAGCCCGGAACCTCTCCCGCGGAGCTAGAACCCGGGTTCGGAAGAGGATATTTCTCAGCGTTATCTTTTCAGTCAGAACTTGAAAATTCTCCTGCAGCTGATGCAGCAGATTTTCCGCCTGGGGGGAAGAAAAACCAGAGAGAAAGCAGAAAGCGGGAGCCCCGGGCGGCGGCGCACGGAGGGCAGCTACGGCCCAGCGAGCCGCGGGAGCCGGCGGCCGGGCCGGGGCGCAGGGACCGGCCCCAGGCACGTCTCCTCCCGCGCCTCTCCGCCGCCTTTCCGCCCTTCTCCGCTCGGCCGTACGACCGGGGGACCCGCCGGCGAGGCGGGCCCGCTGCGGCCGCCCCGGTGGCGGGCAGGCGCCAGCCCAGGCGGAGCCCCGCAGCAGGGGTGCCCCCAAACCCGGCCCCCGCTCCCCACCACCGGTCTCCCCGCCGGAGCCAGCCCCGCGCTCACCAGCTGCGAGAGGTCCCCGGCGCTCGGCGGGTCAGCGGCCGCCATCGCCTCCGGCCCCGAGCCGCGGACCGCCGCCCGCCTCCCTCCCCTCCCCTCCCCTCCCTCCCTCGGCCGCGGCGGGGCGGGCAGGTGAGCGCCCCGCCCGCCCGGAGCCGCCTGCTCCGCGCCGGCGGCGGGTGAGGCAGCGGGGCGGGCGGGGGAGGCTCCGCGGCGCAGGGCTCCGAAGGGGGTGGGTGGATCATTAAACACCACCTAGCAGTGGTGTTCCTTTATTTTCCAAAGAAATCGTAATCTGCAGGGCAATAACTAAATAAGGATGTTGAGGTTTGATCTTCAGAGGTCTTACAATTTCATAGGACGAAAGTGACAAATTAAATCATGAAAAATGCTTGTCTACCAACAAGGCCCAAGTTTGGGGTTTGTTCTTTTTTTAAGGTTTGTTTCCTTTTCCCCATGTAATTAGTTTTGTAATACGGAGTGGTAAAAATACCATGCTTATTGAAGTTCCTTGCACCAGAATGTCTGAACAGACAAGACCGAAGGCATCAGCAGGAATTGGGTGGTGCCTCTTGCAGTCGTGCTAGCATGTAGGTCATCCCTGCGGTTTTCAGCTTTGTAGCATAAAAAGCTCCTGGTGCATCTATTGCAGAGGTGTCTTCTTGTGTACGCAGATGTCCTGGGTGCTGTAACTGTTGCCTGATGTAAATGAAGAGGTTTTCAATTTACTGTGCCTATATGGTTAGGAGAATATCACTGTTGGGCAATAGCTTTCCTTAGTCTATTACTTTATAGATATGCCAAACACTAACAGTGTTTTCATCCGTAACAAGTTTATCTCCTGAGTTAGTAGTGACCTCAAATGCTGGAAGGATTATCTCTTGTAAGCCTACCACTTAGAATCTTTCTTAATAAACGTAATTGTTTTCCTTCTTGACCTTCCCCACCTCATTTAGGAAGGTGAGTTAATCTCTGTGGTGAGATTGTGGCATCAAAGCAAACCTCCGCATTGCTGCCTGATTCCTGTAATCGTGGCTTCTCCTCTGTACATCCTTATCTTCCCACTCTTGCAGGTTCTCCTCTTTGCCTTTCCTGTTGTAGAAAGAAAAATCAAGCAAGTTTTGCAGAGCTTGAGTGCTCTAGCAGTGTTACTGCTCTAGAAAGCTTCTAGATAAAACAATTTGAATAGWATGCATATAGATATGCTTTGCGTTTGTACATAGCCACTAGCTGCAACCACATAGCTTTCTCGTTCTGTTGCATAAATAATAAGAAACAATTGTTGCTTCTTACCTGTTTATTTGTTGCTAATAAATCTCCTCTCCCTTAGGGCTAGATAGTAGAGCTGTACTATTTTTGCATTTTTACTCCTGATAACAGCCATAGTCTTCCTGGTTTTCCCTCCTGCCAGAACAGCTACATCAGCTTCCCTCTTAGGCAGCAGTATTTTCCCCTGGAGGCTGTTGAAGTGGCTCTGTCTGCTTGTGTCCAGATGTCTTGAACAAAGTCATAGAGTCCTATTTGCAGTGAAGACCTTGCAGGGGTAAAGAAACAGCTGGAAAGGTGGAGGAGCAAGCATTATACAGCCGATGAGTTTGCAAGAATTGCACTAAATCTTTGTAGTGCCGCATTTTAGCAATGGCTAGGTTAGAGTTCAACTGAAAACAAGCATGACTTGGTAAAGGCTTTTTGTAAATAGCTCCTCTTGTTTGCGAGGCAGGTCAGTGGGGTTAGAACAAAGAAACGTGGTATCCAGCCAGCACAGCAATGGAGGAAGGGCAATTAAAGTGAGAAGGAGACTGAAGGAAATATTTCACCATGCATTTCCCCCTCCAAAGGTCTGGTTCTTTTACTTTGTGGCCTCCACAGGTAATTTGAATGGCCCTCCTAGTTCAAATCTTGAGCTGAATTAGGCCATTAGTCCACAGCTGGGTTTATGGAGTAAAAATGGAAGTGTCTGTAAAGCCAAAAATGGTCGTGGAAAAGTTCCAAAGTTCAGAAAACCTAAGAATAGAAGAGACAAACAGCAAGACCAAAAAGACTTTGCTTAACAATGAATTTACTTAAAATGGAACTGGCGCTCTTGACTTTGCCCTGCTRTCCTCTATTCTCTCCCTCCTCAGAGGGCTCAGTTTTTCAGAGTTGAGCTGTTACATACATTTCCAGGGTCTGAAATCTGGGAATGTAAGATGAGCCATATTTTAAAAGTAGTAATCCATGTTGGGGGTGCATCCATGGGCTACGGGAAGCTGAGCAAAAATCTTGTTTGTTTGTTGTTGGTTTCAAAAGCAGAGGTTTAGCTGAGAACCAGTAAACAACCAGTGCTACCGGTGCTCATAAGAGTATTTACAGCAATAAGTAAAGAATACTTCATTTACTAAAAGGGTACCAAGAAGTTCACATTGGCAATGAATACAAAAACAGGTCTTGAGGGGGTTGGAGGTAGGAACAAAAGAGAAGATTTGACAATATGTATTCATTTTCCATGCCAAAATATGCTCTGTGCTACTTTCTTTCAGTATAAAGCTTAGACTTCAGTCACTTTCAATTTAAATATGTCCTCTTGGTATGAAGCACATGAAGTAAAAATAAAAAATAGGGTGACCTAGAGGCTGGGGAGCCATCTGCTTCCATCCTGTTTCAGAACTGCAGGCCTGTGCTGTGAACTCTTCACATTGTGCTTTTATGCTGAAATGGTATCCAAAGCGTGTTTCTCTTGCTCTTTCCTAGGGAAATTCCAGTCCCTCCAATGCTGGAAGGAGAAGTCAGGGCAGCAGGATAGGAAATAAAAGTAGGTTTAAACATTTATAGTTGTAAGCTCCAAGTTCAATGCCACCACTATATGATGCCATGCTGTAAAAGCCTGCGGTGTGGAGCGATAAAGGAATTGTTTTGTAGAAATGCATTACTCTTGTTGTTTGGATGTTACATAAAAGTCCCTTCCCTCTCCTCTTTGCTGACAAATGAGATTTTATACACCAGGGGTCAGGAATCCTCTGGTCATGTACCCCGAGCATGTCTGGCTCAGGGCCACTTTGGAATGCAGGTGAGGACAGAGAGAGGGCATCTTGAAAAAAAGCCTAATATTACGTGTGTGGTAAGAAAGAAAACAGGAATTCAGTCTTGGAAAGAGACAAGAAGGCAAGTATTTCTGGGCCACCATGGCAGCTTGTCTGGCTGTAGATCAGAAGGCAGGATGCAAATCACACTGCAAATTTTTGGGTTTTGCTTTTTTTTCCTCTCTGGCAGAGGCATGGTCAATTGTAAAACTTTTCTCTGAAGAGAAAAGGGCTAGGTACAAGCTAGTTCTTGCACCA
Source organism: Phoebastria nigripes (assembly GCA_035582835.1). Classification (NCBI taxonomy): domain Eukaryota; kingdom Metazoa; phylum Chordata; class Aves; order Procellariiformes; family Diomedeidae; genus Phoebastria; species Phoebastria nigripes. The sequence goes on along the minus strand of JAYKAV010002863.1, from coordinate 707,730 downwards.
CAGTCATGGTATTTCTGCTACCAAATTGTAGGGTTGGGTCTTTGAGTCATGCTGTGCTTGGTCTTTCCCTCTCTCTTAGGATGCTTCTCTTGTGTCACTTTGCAATCGTTGTTTAGAGGGACGCAAATGTGCAGAAAAAGCGTCTGGCTTTGCTAGGTCATCAGCTTTTATATGCTGAAATCCTAAATGGTGCTGATGTTTCTTGCAACCAAACTATTACCATTTACCTGTTTCTCTTGACTCAGCATAGTGTAGTTCACTGAAAGCTTGTTCCACTGGAATACTTACTGGTGAAGACATCACTTTTCTTTCATCTGGTAACATCAGTAGAAGTAACAAGTGGCTGTTATTTGAAAGCATGGAAAGATGTGGTGAGTGAAATGCAAATGCTTCAGGCATGGGGAAAAGGCATTCGGTTCAATGGTGTCTGACAACTGTAGTGCTTCTTTGAAAGACACGTCTTTTGAGGTGAATATTCAAAACTTGGGTGTTTGTGCATGGTTCAAATTTCAGGCTCTGTATCTTTGAAGAGAAAAGGGTAATTCCAGTGGTCGGGAAACCTGATCCCTGATGGAGGTGCTCTGCCTTCAGTGAAAGTGTTGCTTTTTGGGACTGCTGCTCATAAATCCCCTTATTGTGAAACTTGTTCAGTCAGCCCCTTTCTGCAAGTTTCTCCAGAAAGAAAACGGACAGGGTTAAGGATATTCTTTATCAAAAGTTCCTTGTGTGTTCTATGGGCATCATGTATTGCTACGTAGCTGTAACAGAAAACAGGGTATAGTTTTCCCTTAAGTGTTCTGCATTGGGGATAAATGTAGGGGCAGCAGAAAGCCCACTGCAGATGCTTTGACTACAGAGGCTGGCATGGTGGCATCCTTTGGCTCTGTGAAGAGTTCTGTGTAATTCGTGGCTGTGTGAAATCACCCGTCTAGCTGCTGTTGACTGAATTATTATGTGGCGATCCAGAAATCTCTAGCTATGTTTCCCAGGCATGGCTGGTAAGAGATGCTACTTCCCATGCTGCTTTCTGCTCCAGCCTTGTTCCAACTGTCTTTGGACAATGAGGGTGGAGGAGCATTCATCGAGCAGTTCCCCTCCTGAAAGGCTGCAGGAGGGAGCTGGAGGTGTTTGTCCCGAGTGGAAAAGAGAGCGGGCTCTGTTTCTCCAGCGTCGTGGCCCACTGGTGGCATGCCTGACACTGGATCTGGAGGCTGCGTTCAAATCACCCCACAGTCTTGCTCCTTACGCTGGGTGTCATATGTGCACGGTGGAGCTTTGTTAAAGAAAATGCAGTGTGTAACAGGCAAGGCTCTGCCAGCCTCCGCTGTGAGGGCGAGACGAGGCAGCCTCTGCAGCACAAGGACGGTGATCCGCCCCCACGTGTTCAGATCCCACAGCCTCGTGTGGCGCTCTTCCAGGTACCGCATGGTCCAGAGCAGAAAGTGTGTTTTGTACACAGAGATTAAATGCGGCATGTGTGGGGGTGTGTGATGGAAAGAGTATTTTTCTACAAAATTTGATAAAAGAGCCTGTGCTGAAGAGGCTGGAAGCTGGGCGGAGGAGGGAATGGTTCATTTGAAGATGCACATTTTGGTTTTCCAGAAGCTGTAAAGAACCGTGGCTAAAGTTTCCTGTGAGCAATGTTCATGCTTCCTTGCAGCTTCAGAGATAATTTATCCCAGAGAAGACAATGGAGTGTTTTCCTGGTACAATCAGTTTAAATTCACCTTGAATTAGTGGAAAGCACTTACTATGGTTGCAGAAAACATGGGTGGATATGGGCAAATATGGGGAATAACACTGGGGAAYATCAGGTAGGATAAACGATATGTGCTCTAACAGCAAGGTTTGAATCAGTGAGCAATGACAGTAATATAAAAACCCAAGAGTGTGGAAATCTGATGCTTTGGCTATTTTTGTTGGGAGAAAAATCTTGTGCTTCCTTGTCTGAAACAAAGATCCTTTGCAAATGTGCTTTTAAGACTGAAACCTTTACTGACAGTTGCCTGCTTGCTTCACTTGCTTTCTTCTGCGAGACATTTGCGGCAGAGAGGGAGGTCCTAACAGTATGACAGGTATTTTATGCAGCTTGGCTGCTGTAGGAGACCCTCCCACCCCTACTCTGTTTAGCGCTTCATGTGGCGTTTGCCAGCAGGAGTCTTGTGGGTGCATATTCCAAGAGTGCCTGGCAAAAGGCGTCTGAAATGACAAGGACATAGAGGGACCGGAGGGTGCCAAGGGACGCTACCAGTGTAGGCTGGCACAAGTGTCACCTGGGCTGAAGAGCACTGGAGACTTGGCCCTCCATAGCCAGGGGAAGGGGGACAGTGGCATGGCTTCATGGTGCAACAGCTGCATATCTGACTCCAGATCAGAAGGTTGTGTGTTCAACTCACTCTGGGGTTGGGGGGGGGGGCGGGGACCCCCAAAGCTGCTCCCACTTTTGGTGCTGCCTGGAGGGGCTCAGAGGACTCCTGAGAATGTTCAGCTTCTCTCTGGGATAAATGTTGTATTATTTGAAAAGGACCTATAACTGCAGCTTCTTGAGGTTTCAGAAAAATCAGACTGGAACGTTTGTGTCTGTCTCATCTAGATTATTGTCTTGGACTCAATTGTTACTCACACAGTAAAGTTGGTTTTTGTTCTCCCCCTCCCCCCCCCCCCCCCCCTTTGCTCTTGGTAAGGGCAACATAAATTTGTTTTGTTCTGTTCTTATGTGTAGATGTTCTTATGTGTACCACAGATGCTGAACTTACCTCAACAGAAGCAAACCAGGAGCATGCTACAATGCGTAAATGCCACCAGAAGCATTTTGTCCTTGTCCTGGAACAGAGAAAGAAAAAATAGTTTGGGTACTGTAATGCTACTGACTCCAGATCACATGGTGGTATTTTGAATTATGCTGAAGCTATAGTTTCTCTGTCATTTTTCTTTTCTTTCTCTGCTTCCAAGCCACTCCACAGCTTCATCAAGAGGGAGAGAAAATGAGCCAGAGAAGGCTAGGGATAGTTCTGGTGAGACTTAAGACACTGCACTTGCACCCTCACTCGTTCTTCAGAGATAAAGCCAGTTTAAGGATTTCCCAAATTGCATTTCACTCCTTGTGCTGGGTCTGGCTGGGATGGAGTTAACTTTCTCCATAGCAGCCCATATGGTGCTGTATTTGATTTGTGACCAAAACAGTGTTGATAGCGCACCAGTGTTGTAGCTGTTGCTGAACAGTGCTTTCATAGCATCAAGGCCTCCTCTGTTTCTCACTCTGTGCCCCCCAGCAAATAGGCTGGGGGTGGGCAAGAGGGTGAGAGGGGAAACAGCCAGGATAGCTGACCCCAACTGACCAGAGGCACATGCCAGACGGTGTAGCATCGCACTCGGCAATAAAAACAGGCTGGGGAGGGGGGGTAGTTTCTTCCAAAGTAGCTGTTGCTTGGAGACTGGCTGGGCATTGGTCTGCTGGTGGGAGGTGGTGAGTGAGTGCCTTTGCATCACTTATTTTTGTTCTTTTTCTTCACTTATTAAACTGACTTATCTCAACCCATGAGTTTTTTTTTCTCGGTTTCACCCTTCTGATTCTCTCCCTCATCCTGCTGGAGGGGAGCTAGCAAGCGACTGGGTGGGGGCTTTGCTGCTGACTGGTGTCAACCCACACACTCYGTCTTTCCCATCTCACTCCCTGGTATCAGCAGCTTCTTGCTGAATGCAATGATCCTGTAATTAGTAAGTATTCTGCCCCGGGGAGGGGTGAAGTGCAGGAGAGAGGGAGATGGTGCAGGGCTCTTTCTGCATCTTGGCAAGAAAGGTCCAACAAAAAATGGCTTAATAAAATAGCCATTTTAATAAGACAGAATAAAAAGAGGAATATAAATAGTGAGTAAACCTTATGTCCTTTCCCATGCTGGGCACCATGCATTGGTTCAGCACCGGATGGAGCCTGCATGGATTTTCCCACAGCATGCTGTGCAGATCCCGTCTGTGGAGACGTTCCTCATTTCTGGTCCTTCGAGCTAATATGTATTTTCGTATGAGAAAACAACTCTACTCCTAAAGGTTGCTGACGTGAGAACTTCCGGCTGCGCTGTTAGACACRGGCAAGGATGCGCAGGTGGTGCAGTGGGTGGTGCGGAGCGGGAGCTGCCTGCAGGCTCCTCTGCTGCACCCAGCTGGCTGAGGTGTCTCTGCGGCCACGGGAGATGCGCAATGGCACACRAAGAGCATGTGGGGAAGAAATGGTTGTAGTCAGATGGACCTGTTTGACAGAAGAACAGGCTGTGGGTTAAGCAGTCCCGGTTCAACTTCTTGCCTGTGTGATATGTTGTTGTTGGTTTATTTCTCCACTCGCCTGAACTTTGCCCATTGTTTCAAAGCTGTAATGGTTTGAAGAAGGGTTCGTGTATCTCTGCCAGCTGTCAGGTTGATTCCTGCTTCTCTGGCATGTTTGATTTGGGGCTTTTTCTTCATTTGTCTGTGGAGATGGAGCAGTCCAAGTACAGAGAGGAGTCTAATCAGCTCAGCCTGTGTGGTCCTGGTTCCTGCTCCCCAGTGCAAAGCATGCCACCGCTGCCCAGARATGGGCTTGTAGGCTGGGCACGTTTGTCAGAGGTCCTCCTTGGAAGTGGAGAGGGAGTTCCTTTGCATGCCGGTGGGTGCTCCACCCGTGCTTATACTCACTGCTCTATGTTTACAAAGACCAGTGCAGCAGGAGAAAGAAAAAGTGGTAAAGATGTGGAATAAAACAGTGTCTCCTGTTAAYGCTAGCTTGATTCTGTCCACCAGTTGCAAAAACAGGGGCTCATCAGTGTTTGAAGGGGCCAGGAGGTAGCTTCTGCCACCAGGTGCAGTGGGGTTGCTTTAGAAAATCGAAAGTGGAGAGAAGAGGACAGCTGATTTAGTGATAATACATCTTGGTAGGAATGGCCAATTTCAAGGTACTTAAGACCCATTTACTTGTTTTATGAACAGTACAGTGAATATTTCTTTTTAATCTCACTGTGACTATAGTTGTAGAATGAGATATAATGTGATAATTGAAGGGAATTTGGCTACCGTGGGAATTCACATAATCCTTATGACAACATTTATTGTGCAGTGTGTTCAAGGAGTGACTTAGAGCTTATCTGCACTGTGTCTTTAGCCTACTTGCAGGGATTTCCTGTGCTTGCTTCAGTGCAACAGCATTTCTCTAATGTAGAATATAAAATGATTTTGATACTCATCTTTCAAAATCAATTGACAGAATAACAGACTGGTTAGAAGACTTGCAGCAATCTGCTATTTTTGCTACTGCAGTAACTACGAGTGAGGCACCAACAGCCCCCCTCCTCGTGTGAAAAATGGCAAAGAAGTAGCTAAACCTTCAGTCTTGAAACTGGTCCAACTTTGGTGGTTGATTACTGTGTCCTATTGGCCCTGGTATCCTTCTGCTAGGAATATGGCTACACGGAGCCAATTGYAGAAACAAGCCTCTGCTTACTCTTCTAATTCAGTGGACCTATTTGCAAAACAAAACCTTAGCTAATAATTTTTACCACCTCTACCAATGTTAAAATCCCTTTGAAAGCATCCCATGTCTGTTCACTGCTTTCAGCTTTCTTAAACTGTATCCAAAGATACTATAGGAACATTTCTTAACAGGTATAATCTCTATCAGATTTCTTAATCTGGAATAAATCAAAGTTCTTGTTATGATTGGAGGTTTAGGAACTACGCTGTCACCAAAATGTTAACTGCTAGGAGCTAGTTAGTAACTAGGTGGCTAGAGCTGCTCACATCCTCAATTTCAATTCTCTTACAGCAGTTGTCATAAAAAGATTAATATTAGTCTTCAAAGACCTGGTGTGTAACATACTGCCTGCTTCTGTTTTCTGAATGGGTAATGCAGTTCTAGCAAATGAAAATTTTTTTTTTTTTTTTTTTTTTTTTTTAAAAGGGGGAATTTTGCCAGTCCGAGTGGAAAAATAAATGCACCTGTTGTTTTTCTCCTCACTCAAAAACAGAGGATTGCTGTCTGGCAGTGAAGCAGTACTGTTTCTATGGTAGGCTCTGCTTTTACACCAAGGAAGCGGTCCTTTGAGCTCCCTCTCAGTTACTAACTACCAGACAAAGAAAACTAGTTTGATGTCAAGCCTCACGAGACTGAGTATTCTCATCTGGCTGCACTCAGACCTGCAGGTTGCGGAACTTTTCCTTGATGAGGCAAGACTCTCTTCAATCACCTGTTATCTCCGAAGCTTTAGATAAATTTTCCCCAGGGGACTCTCCTACTGGAGTCTTGCTGGGTGTATTGTGGTTGGATATGCTGCATGCTGAGCTGTATGTTATGTTGGAGTCAGCGAGCACCTTAGGATGGCACCACTGCCAAAGAAAGTTGCCCCTGGCTGCTTTCTGAGACCTGAAGGGTCCCTCCCTGGTGCTGGCACAAGCTTTTGTGCAGCTGCTCAGCCTGAGGAATTCAAGCCAAGCTGTCATTCCTCCCCCCCCAGCGTCTGGCATCACTAGTCAGTTTAGCTTACATCAGTGGATTAACTCCTGAACAACTAGTGACCAAAACTGAACTACGTTCACACAGCAACATGCTGTAATTCAGCATTTTTACCCTTACAATTTCAAGTAAGGGTAAACAACCTAAGCTAAGGCAGTTGTCTGTTTCCAGTTGAGTACTTCAGAATCTTAATATTGTATGAAATTTGTTATCACATAGACTTAAAAGTGTCCTGGAATTATTCTGGAAGCTAACCTGGAGAACTGGTGTCAGCCTGGGCAGTTTCTTCTATGTAGGTAACCATTACTTCAAAATACCTATTTTCTCAAGATAGTTTCTCAATGTTTTCTCGAAACACTTGTATTTASGTGAACAAAATGTGATTGGCTTCCTAATCTGGGCTACTTTTATTTTCAGCCTGAGGCTTGTTTAGACCTTTGTGCTTAAGGAAAAATAATGTGGCAAGGGCTCCTAAGAAAAGTTTGGAAAGAAGTTGGCATAACTGCATGATTATAACAATGCACAAGTGATATATGGAATATGAGCCATTAAATAATAAAATATGTTTTAAATTATGCAGTTTATACATAATTTGATTGTTATAGTCTCTCTGAATGAGTCAGATGCTCTGAAATCAAGAACTTTGGGCTCCTCATCCAAAAATCAGAATTAAAGACTTCCACTGTGTATTTTTAATTTTGACAATCAAACTTTCAGGTCTGGGGAATGAYGTAGAGCTTTGTTTGAGTAGCAGAGCTACTATTTCCCTGTAGGAAAGGTGAGTSCTAATGTTATCACTGGTCACCTCATCTACGTAGGAGAGTGTTTTGGATGTTTGTGAGATGGTACCCCAAAAATGGTCTTTGAAAAACATACTCTGCAGTAATGTGCAGGTTCACGTGCTGCATGTACGCTGCAAAAACTTGCCAGGTGGCAGAAATGGTTGCACTTGAGTCAGATGCTGCTATGCAGGAAGTAAACAAAAGGCTTCAGAAGCCCTGAAACAAACATTTCTTTCTATTTTTAATTCAGCTCCTTTCCATTCAAGAGTCACAACAAACATTTACAGTTGCTGATAACACGACACAAAATAATACATCATTCCGTTGCAGGGAAACCCATCTCATTTCTCACCTGTTGGATGAGCGGCAGGAGCACCTACAAGGAAGGAGGCAACATATCTATGAAAGTGTTATGGGGAGCCCAAGGAACAAGCTTCGAAGACAGTTGTGCAGCCACTTGTAAGGTTAAATGGATGAACCAGCCTTTTTAGTGTCGCTGAAGTTTGCCACCACTTCAAGCAGCCGTTTGAGGATGCAGCGTCCACGCGATCAGTCCCCTCGTAGCATCTGCGTGCAGCGCTCGTGCTTCTCTGCGGGCCCGGTGCAATCAGCCGGGAAGGCTTGCTGATCGCTTTGGGTAGAAGATGCACGTTTTCCCTCCCCCTGCTGCCTTTTATCAACACCGTCGTGGGGAAGACCCCCCTCTCTCGTAAGGAAGATGTGTTGCGTATAGTTAAGGAGCGACTGCAATTTTGAGGGAACACTGAAATGTCATTTTCATGAGGCGTGACGCAGTTTCTCGTAACTCTTAAGGAAAAGGATGAAGTCAGAGGCAGGGCGGCCAAGATCCAGGACAGCGTCTAAGAACAGCGAGCGGACAGGGAAGGGTCCGCAGGTACGCCCAGCGCCGCCTCTTTTCCAGGGGAGCTGAGCACCCTCCGCCCTCCCACGACAAGCCGCCTGCCGCAGCCGGCTCGCGTTCCCTGTCCGTGCCCGGGGCGCCGCACTAGCGCGGCGGCCAGGCAGTAATGCCCCAGGGAGCGGCGGCGGGGCCGGCACCGCCCGCGGGCAGCCTCCCCGGTGCCACGGCGCCGGCAGCGCCTCGGGGTCCTTGGGGCTTGGCAAAGCAACGGGCCGCCCCCGCCTCCCCCGCCGGAGGGGCCGCCGCCGCCTCCCGCCCCCTCCCGCCCCGCCGGCTGCTGCTGCCGCCGCCGCGGGGCCGCGCGCGCGCGGGATCGGCGGGGCGGCCCCGTCGCTCATTGGCGGAGGCGCGGCTGGTCATCGTGGCGTCACGGGCCGCCAGGGGCCCGCCGCTGCCGCCGGCCCGTGTCCCCAGTTGCGGAGCGGCGGCGGGCGGAGGGGGATGGCGGCGGCCGGAGCTCGGGGAGCAGGTGGGGAGGCAGGCGGGCGGGCGGTCGGACAGGCAGGCAGGCAGGCAGGCAGACAGACAGACAGACACGCGCGTGTGTTCGCGTGGCTCCGGATGAGCGGGGCGCGGCAGGGAACCGCCGTCGGGCCGGGGAGCGGGCGGGTGAGGGAGGCCCCCTCAGAGAAAAAACCCGGCACCCGGCGGGCGGGCGTGCCCTCCCTGCCCCCCGCACCTCAGTCTGGCGCCCTCGGCCGTTGGCGGGAGGTCTCCTCAGCGGCGGAGGGGGGGCGGCTGCCGCCCCCGGACCGTGCCAGAGCCGGGGGTCCCCCGGTGGGGGAGCCCGTGTGAGGGCGGGAGGGTCGCGCCGGGTTGGGGCTGCGGAGCGGGGGCGGCCCCCGGCCCGCCTGTGGCAGGGCGGTGGTCTAGGTTCGCTAGTGCCCGGCGGCCGGCTGGGAGCGGCTGGAGCAGCCCGCGGCAGAGCCAGGCTCACGTCCTGTCCCTTTCACCAGGTCCTGGCCCTGCGAGAGAGGGCGCAGTCATGGTGCCGCATCCCACCCAGGGGCCCGTGCGTGGCTAAAGCCGACCTCCGCCGCAGAACTGCAGCGGAAGGCGATCCCTCAGCGTGACTGCCCCCGGGGCAGCCTCCCCGCTTCCCCCCGTCATGGAGGCGGGTGGCTTGGAGTGGCTGCTGGTCCCAATGCACCAGCTGGTGTCGTGGGGTGCTGCGGGGGCCATGGTGTTCGGCGGCGTGGTGCCCTACATTCCCCAGTACAGAGACATCCGGCGGACACAGAATGCAGAGGGCTTTTCCACCTACGTCTGCCTGGTGTTACTGGTCGCAAACATTTTGCGGATACTTTTTTGGTAAGTTGGTTTTGTGTGTGTGTGTCTGCCCAGTTCTAAAGGTTCTTGCTTGCTTGCTAGTTGTAAAGCTTTGGTTTCGAATATTTGAGGAAATTATGTGCTTTACATACTTTTTCRCCTCTCTTGAAGATCAAAATACTGTCTTTCCATAAGTGGGTGAATCTGTATTGAGTAAAATGAACTGGGCTCAGGAGCGCTGTCTGTTACCCTTGCCAGATCTGATTATTAGTGCTCTGATGTTCCAAGATGCAACTTTTTAACTCGTTGGTAAAGAAAAGAGGTTTATTCTAAGTCGGATGTTTTTTCTTGCTGACTGTATTTTACATTACCCTTGCCCCTCTAGCTCTGTTCTCAGAGTGAAGGCCCCAGTCCCGCACGCTTATTCTAGCATCTAGTTGGTATTAACGTCATTGGGACACTTGCCACATGTTTCTGCGTTTTCCCGGGATGCCAACTGGCTTCAGAGGGGGTTCACTTCTAGAGCTCCATGCACAACTACAGATGAAAATATTCATTCTTTGATAAGCAGGCAAAAGGTGGGCTGTCTTTCAAAGCAAATTCTTTTTGTTTTCAACACCACTTTCAATATTTAAAAGCAAGTTTGTTTCCATATTTAGGTCTTGTGCTGCTGGACAAAGAAAATGTTATTAGGGTGTGATTTCTGTGAATGAATTTTAACTTATATTCCTCATTACTTCTTGTAATATAGATGCTACAACACTGGGAATGTACTTGAGAAACCAAACATGAAATAGTCTGGGAAATTACTGCAACYAAGAATGGTTATTCTAAGAATATTTTGACTACAAAATACTGCTTTGTAGTCCATAAAGAACTGATAGGTAACAGGCTACATCCTTTTGTTGGTTTCCAGTTTCTTTTTAAAGCTCCAGCTCCTCTGACTCTAAGTATAAGGAGCTTCCTGGATTCTTCTACAGCAAAATGCAACATATAAGTGCTGTGCAGGAGTGGAGAAAACAGGGGACCCTCTCTTGGGGCCGCAGCTGGCAGTCAAACTGAGGAGTCATCGCTAGATCAGAGCTACTTGTTGCATTGGACCTGTTTTCCTGGGGAGAAGTGTATGGAGCAGCTGTTGGAGAAAGCAGAGAGCAGAAGGGAAGTAGAGGAACTGGCAGGGGGAGGAGAACTGAAAAGCCCGAGTTGACAGTTTGAGAAATAGAAACTGTCTAATTTTTTGTTTCACTGGAGGTAGTTGAAGTATACAAATGATTTGCACCTGAATGGAGATGCTGGCAGTTTCTAGGTAACCCAGGCGAGTGCATCTGTTAAATGGGACTTGGACTATGGAAGAACTGAAAGATCTTTAATTTGAATTGATTTTAAGTATATCTAGTTAAGAGATGTGCAAAAGAATAAATACTAGGAGTAATGAAAAGTTATAATTTATGTCAATGTTAAAAGATTTGTCAACACTTCAAAAGAGAGAGAATGCAGTTATATTGATAAGATTATATAATTTTTTGCTGTGAGTATTTAAGCCACATAATAGTATCACTGCCTGACACATACTAGCTCTGTATAGGCTCTGGTCGTCTTGGAGCTCGGTGATGGCATGGAATGGCTTCACACAGCACGTGCATAGGTGTGTCTGGCTGCAGTGGGAGCATAAGGCATGCTGCTGGCTTGTGGTACAGCCACTTCTATGGGGAAATGTTGCAGGCATGAGCCTGCAGAAACCTTTTTGTCTGTACTTAGAATGAATTGTCCCTTTCTAGTTCTATTGAACTAAAAAACAGAAAAGAAGATTTGCCTAATGATAATTCAGTTCCCTGAGAGAGAATATTTTGCTTCTCTACTTAAAAGTTAAGGCATCCCTGGTAGTTTGTTATAAATACGAGTAAGTCATGAAAGCAGCATTGAGATTATCCTTGGGCATATGGATGATTAAAGGAAGATAGCAGAGCAAGAGCCTCTGATTTCTGTGAACATGTTTAAAATGCACCCATAGAACAGCTTCGCAATTCAATTTTTGCGTTAGTTGTTTAATGTCACCTATGGCTGATGTATTATCTGGGACACAACACTCTAGATGATTTGACATAAACAGAATTGTTTTAATTGTGTATATAATATTCATTGGAGGGAATTAGAACGCTTTTGTTTATTTTGTTTTAAATTTATTAAATAATTTGATCCATTCTTGCGCCAGAATAGAACTGTTCCTACAAGTAATTTTGTTTTGTGTATAACTTTTCCCCAATCTGACTTTCAAAGTACCARAGGGATAAGATTGCTCCTCCTTCCCTTTAGCAAACCAGTCCAAGTCTCTCTTCGGAAAACTTTGCTGACATATAGCTGCTGTTTTCAATTGTTTTTAGTTTCTCTTCATTACCCCTGGTTATTAAGCGTATGATTTGTGCCAGATTTATCCCTCCTGACTTCCCCTCCACCCTGATCCAAAAATAAGTACTTAAAGTGGTAGACCTTAAAAACTTTCAAGTTCTAGTAGTGTTGCTTTTCAGGCCTTAATTGTTTCTTAGGATGGCTCATGTTTGGGTTTGTTGGGTGTTTTTTTGTTTGTTTTTTGTTTTTTTTTTTTTTAACAAGACATTTCTGTAATTTGTTTCTGTTGTTACTTCCAGATTTTCCCTGAATTTCATATATTCTTGAATTTGAGGCTCACAGAGTGGAATGTTACATATTTCAGATGCATAGGCAACAGGAACAGACAGTTCCTGCCTTTTACATCATATTTCCTCTGTATTTTCACTCTTGAGTAGTGCTGGTCTTTCTGTATCTCTGTCACTTGTAACAGACCCAGTCCCACCTTTCCCCTATGGCTCTACTATACTTTGTTCACCTCAGCTGTGGGGGCAATCCCCTCATTTCCTCTTTGTGAATTGGCAGATTGCACATGTTCCTAGAACTGTACTTTGTTACCTTAGAGGTGCTTTTTTTTTTTTTTTTTTTTTTGGGGTAACATCTGGTTTTGCAGTGGGTGAAGTTTGACCTTTCGTCTTCCCTCCAAATAGAGTATTTACTTCCTAATCTTCTTGGCATGTTTTATGTGTCAGTAGAGTTGCAGCTGGTGTATTGCATTGTGACAGTAGCCAATGAACAAAATACTGCTGAGATCAAGGATAACAGTCCCGTTTCCAGTTACCTGTTTTCACAATTTATCTTCCTCCAGTTAGACTGTCTCTAATGGTAAGTCAAGAGGACTCGGTGCAATGCCTCTCCTCCTTGTCTTCCTCCTACCTAATCCCTTAGTTTCAGGGTATGCTCAAAGAACTTCCGTTTGCTAGTGATGACAGTAACACATTCTCCATTAAGTAATTTTTCATGCTTCTCTGTTTCACAGTGTCTCAAAATGTCATCTTTAAAGAGATGTTTCTGCTTTAACTTATGTGTGTTTGGCCTTGCTCTGTTCCAACAATGAGTTATATGCCAGAACTTTGTGGAAAAGCAGTGGGAGAGGACTGGTCGGCAAGAATGAAAACTGCATATGGATAGCAGTGGGCATGATTCCACTTCGCTTTGTTTATGCACACATGGCTTTTGTTTAGGAAAAAGAAAGTAGAAGTTCGACTGTGCAAACTTGTGGTTCAGTGTGTTGACTGTATGTGAAGTCTTTGGCCCTTTTAAAGAGGATTCTGGGAAAAAAAAAATATTTTGAGAAGTAGATGGTCTGTGCTCACAGCATCACACAATGAGGTCTTCGTTTACCAGTGTGAAAAGTAGATTTGTGCTGTGACTAGACTTGATATCAAGTTAGCTTTATTTTTAGTAATAATCTATTGTTATAATTTTATATAATGCTTCAAAGCAGGACTTATTTTGGGGTGTCAGTGTAGCTGCTGGTCATGATTTATGATTGGTATCAGCTGCTCCTTTGTTCTAGTCTTCTGCCATTGTCAGTGCTGCTTCTCCTATCTGTCTTCTCCAGACCTCATAGGTCATTGTTTCTTGCTCTCCAGTCAGTTCAACTTCTGGACAGGTCAGCCTGGAGAAGGTCTGCACTGTGGGTAAGGAGGAAGGGGCAGTGCAAAACTCAACGCCTTTGTAATTCTGGTGCATATGAAGATGTATGGCATGCTCCAAAAAAACTGATACCAATTTTTTCCCCTCTGCATTTTTAATAAAACACTTCATTATCATTTTTGTTAGCTAATATCTTATTGTACTTGCTAGAGTGAGCTCTGATTTCTTGTTCAAGACTGGTTGTTAAAATATCCAAGGGATACCCTGAGTCTTACTGATACTTGAGCTTTGAGGTGGTTAATCATTTGGTTAAGCTGTCCTAGGCTGTTTTGAAGTTGTGGGCCGGCTTCAAAGCGCACCATGGCACTTAAACTCAGTTGTGACCAAGACGGACATATCTTCTTGGTTCATGTGGCCTGCAGTCTGCCAGCTTTGCATTGTCATGATCAACAACAGGAACAAGAAGGCGGGCGAGGTTGTGAAATCAGTTGGGGGTGGAGGATGCAGGAGAACTTACTTGTGAGTTCTCCCTCTCTTCCCCCTCTCTCTCTTCCCCCTTTCTTTTTTTAAAACAGCTTATGATGGGATAAATTATGGTTTCTTTTAATATTCAAATCAGAATAAATAGCTGGAGGAAAGGGAACTGCAGATTTCTTAGAACTCAGCAGTAGGTATTTTTATTTGTAAGTTCAGCCAAAAGTACTTATGCTCCCTGCTATTCCCAGAGTTTTTTGGACTTTTTTCAGTTTTGCAGTCCATAAACTGTTTTATGTAGTAGTATAATATGCTTTGTATGTTTTCCAGGAAGACAATATTCTTTCCAAAAGTTTTGAGATGCAGTTCTGTGGGCCACTGGCCTAAACCTCATACAGCACCACTGAAATCCAAACAACTGAAAATAAAACCATCCAATTTTGTTGTTCTCACAAAATAGTTACCTTAAGACAAACTGTGGAAACAAGTTCTGACAGTCAGGGAAAAGATGAAAACTATGGAGTGTGTTGTTTTTGAGCAAAGGTAACCCTCTACCCATTCCCCATCAGTTCACCTGAAACAAAGCGGGTTCTGAAAACTGTAATGTCAGTAGAACTGGGAGCTCTTTGTGCCGAGTCAGTGGAATAAGCTCCCTGTTATGAGTAGAGGTTTACCGAGACAAGTATGCTGAAGGTAATTTATAGGAAAATGTTGGACTTGCTGTTTTCTGGGGTAGATTGCTACGTATTTATTTATTTTGCTGTAACACCTACAGTGCTACTTACGGATCAGGTCCCTGCTGTCAGGTGTTGCTTTGGCTTCAGATAGGCCAGTGGTGTCTGTTTGTAGGACTTCCTATGGGAAGGAGAAACTTTTGCTTTTAAGACTTCTGTTACTAAAATGAATCTTGCCAGCTTTTACCATGTGGGGAAGGTGGGATGATACTATAAACCAAGCTGACAGAGTGACTGCAACTTTGAAAGATTGCATTACATATGGCCTGCTGGTGGGATCTTGCTCAGATATTGAGAGCAAAAGTGTTATGCAATTCCTCCTCCTTTTTATAAATGCCAGAGAGCAAGGATAAAATGCACTGCTCTTTTGTACAAAAAGTAAAGGTAAAGTAGGATTTTGTATGTCCAAGTGAGAAGCTTGTTTTGTGTGCTCCATGAAGTCCTGGAAGTTTATGTGTTAAGGAGAAACTCAAGAGATCCTGTTGTAAAACTAGTTTGTTTCTTGTTCCTCCTGCTGATTGAATTCTGTAATTGTATGGGCTGTCTTTCAACACAGCTGCCATGCTGCTACACCAGGCTATCTGTCATGGCCCTGGTGGTGTGTGCAGTATCCCGCAGGCTTTCCATCTTGCCTAGAATCTGTAACTTCCCAAAGAGCTGGAGAAGTCAACCCAGAGCTGTGAGGCCTGTGGTAACTTTGGTGGTTTCCACTGTTGTGGTGAGTGGAACTGCCTGTGTGAGCTGAGGCGGTGCCGTGTTAGGCCTGCCTGGGTACGGGCAGAGTACAGGTGAGAGGCCCTGCCACAGCAGGTGGAAGCTGAAACAGCGTCCAGGAGCGTAGGAGGAAACAGTGCGGTCAGGGTGATGGTGATCTGGTTGCACCAACAGCAGTCAGTTTCTTTTCAGAGACGTCTGAGGAAAGGAGATAAGCAAACCTTTTGTGTTTGGTATAGTTTGGACGACTTCTGCACAATCGGCATTTGCTGTTTTGAGTAGGCCCAGGACTGGAATAGCAGGATTATTGCAACAGGATTGAGTCATACTGATGGATTTACCTAGTTTTCTCCATGACTAATTAGTCTCTGCTCTGGCTTGAATGTTCACTTCTCTTGTCATCATCACCCTGAACAGGCATTAATAGTTTTAAGGCTGTTGAGATACTAATAAAATGTAAGCCCCTCCCCCCCTTTATTTGCACATTTAACTAGTACAGAAAAAAAGAGTTATTTTGTTTTTACAGTATTAAGTAAACAGTGAAAAACTCTTTGTCTCTTTGTAGTCTGACATATGAAGTCTGAGTTCCCTGAATACTGCAAATGTCATGGTTATTCATCACATAACATCGTAGTTGTGGGGTGAAAATGCAGAATAATGATGGTGACCATCTCATCCCCAGGACTTCAAAGTTGTTATTTTCCGCAAGCCCGTTCTAGTGTCCTAAGGCTCTTCATCTTTCTCTCATAATCTACTTTAATGTTCCTCCCCTCCCGGCTCCTGCTTTGGCAAAGATAGGAATCACCTCTACGAGGCAGAAAGTAAACAGAACATGGAACAGCACACTCTCCCTGCAGGGCTTGCATCTTGCAGTGCTCCTGGCTCAAGCTGGCAGGCCCGAATATCAGTGCAAAGTAGAGTAAGCAGCTTGGAGTGGTGTTTGTTTCCATGATCCCGAGCAAAATTACTGTTCTGGCTTTACTTTTAAAGCTTCAAGAACCCGACAGTGGTCCTTGACACTGGTATTCTCTTCAGTCTTGGTGTCATGGTAGTGTGGTGTAGGCCATGTCCTGTTCGCTCTGCCGGTTGGTCTCCATGGCAGCTGTTTGATTTCCTGTAGATGTGACCTAGCTTAGAGGGTTGTGTTGCCTGTGAGACTCAGTTTGGGGATTGGTGTTTGGGGAGATGTATTTCACATGACTATGTTTTGTTGTGTAACCTTTGCTTTTGGCTGGAGGGTTGTAAAAAAATCTACAGGTGTTGTGCATTGTTTGAAGTCCCTATAAAAATTTTTAAATTTCCAGTTTACCTCTCTTGTGTGTTGTGAGTTTTGTTTTAATTTTTTTCCAATTTTTAAGAGGTAGAGGATCTGCAGCAATATTTCCAGTCTCATTTCCAGTAAGGCTGTGGTGATGGTAAATTGTTGTGATCAGACAGCAGGTGGCCAGGCTTATGTGTGTTTGTAGTGGGTGGATGTTTATACTGCAAGCAATACTTTTGTGAGGCACCCATTACTGAATGGCAAATAATCTCATCAGCAGGGAGAAACTAACCTTGCAGCGACCTGTGCTGGATTTACCATCATAATAGCTTCTAGCTTATTGTGCTGCTAGCTCAGCCCCTCTTAAATGYATTACTATATTTTTACATGCAAATGCATTTGTAATTGGAGATGGTTTTTCTAAGCCTGATGTAAACAGTTTTAACTGCTCTGTAATTCTTTCCCATTGTAAGTCTTTCCCATTGTTTTTTTTCTCATTTTTTTTTCCTCATTCCCTGAATAAGAGACAAATGTAACAGTAGTAAATTCCAGTAGTTCAGGGGAACTTGGCTCCAGTCAGCAACACAGGCTGAATGAATGAGCTTCGGGATCATGGGCATGGGGCATAGGCTGGGCCAAACTTTTTTGTTCTTCTCCCCTGCATTTTTTCCTAGTGCAGTGAAAGCCTTATCCAGAGAGCACTCTGCCTGTGAGTACATGCATCAGTTGTGTTCTTTATTTCCTTCCTCATAGCATCCTCCAAATTTGTTATGATAATGGCTCTTGTGTGGCCCACCACAAATCCATCGATGGTAGAAAGAAGGGGGGACTAAGGTACACGCAACTGCTATTCTTCCAGTAGCTACTGGTGGTGTCTTTGGCAGTGGTGTGGAGGCTCAAGGCGTTGTACTTTTCCTTAGCTGTATGCCATTAGGCAGGAAATAGGTGGCCATTTTCATTGGTGTGGGCTGCTTGGCTGTTCTGCATAGGAAGATTTCCAAGGAAGCTAGTCAAGGACTTTCCAGTCTCTCTCCTGTTCCTTATTAGTTGACTCATAACAAAAAAATATCTCTGGTGAAATGGCTATAGTGGAAATGCAATATTGTGTGAGAGCACGTGATGGTGAACCTAGTTGGTTTTTACTAACACAGAGCTCTGCTATGAAAGTAGCCCAAGCATAAAAAACTGTATTTTGCTAGGGTGCTGTAAAACAGGAACTGTCAAGAAGAGGTTGCCATGCCTGTGAGGCTGAGATCTCCAGCAGCATGATGTGCTCAGAGGATGGCCTTAGTAACTGTGCTGTGAGGGAATTTAGAAAGCCTGTGTGCCTCACGGTATAGGCTGAAGGAGTTGGGGAGCATAGCAATGTGTTTTCACCAAATCCTTTCCTCAGCATCTCTGTCTTCAAGGCATAAAACCTGGCAGAACTGAGCACAGAGAAGCAGCTCACCGTAATGTGCATGCAGCCTTCCTATTGTAAATCTAATGTATTTTGAGGGCTGCATATGAAAAGCTTGCACCCTTTACCCCTAATGCACTTATTGAGAGTGTCTGGTGGGGATTGCTGAGCTTTCATCAAGTAATGCAGGAAGAAGAGCTTGGAGCATCACTGGCCTTCTCTGAAGGGTCTCATTTTCTTGTGGCAGAACCTTGTGCAATCACATAAGAGTAAGCTCTTCAGTCAAGATTGGCTAAAATCCAAGTTCACCTCTCTGTGTTACATGCAGGAAGGGCTCAGTAGTCCTCACCAAGCATAATCTGTGAGCATGCAGAAATTAAATTGTGGGAAGGGGGGAGGGCAGGAGGGGACAAATTATGTATGTTTGGTTCCTACATCTTTCGGACTTCCTTACTTCCCCCAACCTTGGTCCAAATTAGACACAAATTGATGAACTGATTGGTGTGTTCTGCAGACCTGGTCTTTCCACTCAGGTGTCTAGAGGCAGACAAAGCACAATACTTCCCCCCCCGCCCCCGTAGGAAGATGTTATATTAAACCTAGCAAGCTAATAGCTGTGGGTATTTCTTTCTTTATAGGGCAAGTGCTATTGTTTTTATGACTTCACTTTAAAAATGAAAAATTGAGAGAGGTAAGTTTTGCACAGAAGTCCTTGTGAAATCTATGGAGTGTGTATGTGGAGAGGACACATAACGTATTAATGCAGCATAACTCTCTGGTCTCTCTATACTGCCTTGACCACTCAATGAATCTGCTTCTCCTTTCAGAATCATAGGTTTGCTGCTGGCTTTGGAAACAAAGACTTAAGCTTCTGGTTTCAGAATTTCTGGGATCATTCCGCAGGGATGTTGTAATAAGGTTCTCAGATACTCCTGCAAGGGGGTTGTGGCTCTGAGCTACTGCGTGTGCATGTAGATTTGGCTGGTGACTTTCTCTTCCTCAGCCTTTCATACCTGTTACTGTTAGGATTTCCTTTTTCAGGTGCTTAGATAGGATCAAAGAATGAAAGTAACTGAGTACAGCACTTGTTATCTTTGAGATGTTTTATATATTTTCTTTTCCTTTTTTTTTTAGGTTTGGAAGGCGTTTTGAATCCCCTCTTTTGTGGCAAAGCATTATCATGATCATTACTATGTTACTGATGCTGAAACTGTGCACTGAAGTACGTGTGTCCAACGAGCTAAACATAAAACGCCGCTCTTTTGCAGGTTAGTGACAGGAACTGGCTTTTGCAGGATAAATCTTTTTGAAAGCATGGTGCGCTGCATTTTGGACAAAAGTTCTGTCTGAATTGCAATTCAGTCTCCTTTCTTGATAATTCAGTGTAGCACTTCCTGAACTTCTTTTTTGAAACTGCTTTTTTCCAGATAAATATATAAAGCTGTAATTTTATTTCAGATGGGTCTTGGTTCAGTCTAGAAATCAGGGTTCTCCTTAATATTTCACACCACACCCTGAATATAGAGCTGGCTGTTATGCCATTGTACTAGCCTGGGTTTTTTTTAAGGTCTTGGCCAGAATAAGAAGTTATTTTTTTCAGCTGTACTTTCTACCAAGTTCTTAGGTATGATCATACACTATTATCTGAAATTTTATTTTGCAATTGCAAACACTWTTGTACATAATTTATTTTCTACTTACTGAGTTATTGGCTGTCAAAACATGACAGAAGGTGCTGTCATATCATAGCTGCAAAACTATGTCTTTTTGTATAGCGTTTCCTTGGGCTTTATTGTGGGATTAGTTGGGATTTATGGGAATTTTCACATATTTTTTATTTTGGTTATGTGTTAATTTTTAGGCATTGATAATTTCAGTCAGGGCCAGAGTATTATTCTTTATTTAATGAAATGTTCAAGCTTTGTGGAAAGTCCCTGCTTTTTTTTCCCAGATAAAGAAATGTGAGAGGGGTAGTTTTTGTGTTTCTCTGTGTTGACTTTGACATACAACATTTTATGTTACAGCTTATTACCAACAAGAACAGAATTAATGCTGTCAGCTTTTTGTCAGTTGTTCTGCCAATATGGATGTATAATTTATTCTCTCCATCTGTTCTCTTTCCTCACTCCCTAATAATTGAGGGTCTAATCCAGTTCCAGATATCCACAGCCATCATTAGAAGACAGCAGCTACTGGCTGTGCAGTAGGGTAATTTATCTAATAGCTAAGGAAGCTACTTCCATTCCTGCTCATTGTGGAGTGTAGTGTGAAACTATTCAGGTAAGTGAATTCATGTGGAAGAGGAGCTGCACTCAGGCTCCCAAGCACAAGCTGCTGTGTTCACAAGCGTTGTTAGTCTGGCAGGATGAATGACTTAAAAACTACTTTCAGCCAGATTTAACAGCAGTTAAAACCCAGGAAGCATTTGGGAGGGGCTTGTATGCTTTCCCCTCCTTTGCTCTCTGTGCTAGGGTTTTGTGAAGTGGCGGAAAGGTTTCTCTGTTTGCCCTTTCTGGGGGGAAATGATCCTTGTGCACATTTACAGACACGCTCTTGCAGGCTCCTTTGGTAACCTTTGGACAAAAAGGGAGGCTATTCAGTTTAGCATATGGTCCTCTTCAAACAACTCTTCCCTGAAAGACATACAGTCTCCTAAAGGATAATCAGTCTTTCCCTTACCAGGTAATGGAAGCTCCTCAAGGTTGCATTGTGTCATTTGATCCTTTTTCCTGAAACTAGCTCTAATTAGCTAGAGAGACTGATTTTACCTACTTGTGGAACCTTAATTATTTGTTTTCATTGAAAGGCTTGCATCCTCTCACAAACTTTGAGAACAGCTAAAATCTTTTTCTTACCTGTGATTGATTTTTAGTAAGGCCAACTATAATGTGATGGCTCAGAATAAACATATAAATGCATACAAAGCTCCTTTCAAGTGAGGCAGAAAGATAGGTTTGTATTTCAAGCACAATATGAGTAGGAGTGAGATCCGTGTTTCTAATCCTACTCCTAATCTTATCTCTTAAGTTTTATGGTGATCTAGGCAAGCTGATAAATCTGTGTACTTACTTTCTTTCCTCATAGCTTACTGGGGCAGCGAGAAGCTAGGTTTGAAGTCAGTGTTTTTGATTAACCTTGCAGAATCCTGAGGGGAAGGTGCACAATTTCTCTATGATAATATAATTTATTATTTCTCACATGGCTGGTCTTCAATTTAAACATTTTTCTTCTTTAATTTCTATCCTCCCTCTGAATGTTTCTGCAAAATAATCCAAAATACTTAGAAAGTGAATAGAATAGAATATTTCAGTGGAAGGGAGTTTGCTGTTTTCTTGTATTACTATTAAATATGGTATTTCCCCCCAGTCATATTAGTATATGTTTACCAGTGTGTTTTGAATTATGTGGGAGTTGCCTTTTTTCTTTTGTTTTTATTATTCTCACAGATAAGGTCCCTTAAGTACTAACTAGTTCGGAAGGAATCTACTTAAAATTTCTTGAAGAATTAAGGAGCAGTCTCTCCTAATCCTGACAAACTTGTTCTGTAATCTCTAGCCTGTTTTGTGGTGTTACTGGGTTAAAATACCTATCAATAGCAATTCAGAACATAGACATAAAGCCATTCAGTCGAAATGCTTGTACTTTTATTTATAGGGTAACTATCATAGCGTGAAAAATACAGTCTCCCTGTACTCCTTCCAGTAATGTTTGATTATTTCTTGTAGGCTCTATATAGAGAACTTATTAGGAAAACTTGTATAATCTTTTATTTTTTCTCTCAGTTACTTCTCAATTATGGGATTCCCCCCCCCCCTTTTAGTCTTGCAAAGTGAAAGTAAGTTGAAAGTGGCGAAGCCCATCTTGTGCGGCTGCTGCCTTCTCTGACTTTTTGTTCTGGATACATAAACTTTATCCTTCAGTTAACTGTTCTGAATTGGAAAAAAAAACACCCCAAAACAAGAAAACAACAAAAAAACCCCCGACTTTATTTTAAAACCTCCGATGATAGGACAGTTCTCTCTCTTGCATATGAATACTTTGAAAGCTATGTGAAGGATTCTTCAGATGAAATCAGCAGGCATGAACAATACCTTCTCATCTTTCATCCTTTATTTAACACCACTTTAATTGCATCTTGACTGCTTTAATGTAGATCTCCTGGTACCATTGTTGTGGTAACAATAGCTCTCCTTATTCATTGCCCACTTCTAAATTGGTGTCTGCGCAGCGGTAGGTATGCTGTGTTGCTGGCTCAGTACAGAAAGGCTCAAGGTTCAGGGGTAGTTTCTTTTGTTACAGTTTTTTTTTGTTCAAAGTGCTGCAGTATTTCTGGGGCATGATGGTGCTACCATGCTAGAGAGCTAAATATTGAAAAGCAAAATGTGCGTGTGCCATGTCTTGACTTGAGAATCAAGAGGAGGCTAAAGCAGGGTGCTCACAGATGCAGACAGCTAAAAGCATCTGGTCACTCTTGAAAATGTTGATAGGCCAGAGCAGTCTCTTCATATTCTTGGAGATAGACGCTCTATGAAGAACCCTCTTTTTCTTTCCTCAAATAAGCCTTCCCCCTCTCTCCAACAAAGATTCAATTTCAGTTATGCCCAAGACATTGTGACAGATTTCGAGCACCCTGAATGTATGAACTATACTGAAAACCAGTGGACAGCATTTGTTAAAAACAGGCTGTTAGATGTCTCTTCTTATTATAGTACAGCCCAGACCCCTTAAGTAGAACATGGGCTCTTGTGTTTTTACATGAAGATGATTTCCTCTGGTCATTCATCCAGTTTTGTCTTCCTTCCAACTGCTGGTTGTCTTAACCTGCTTTATAACTTGTATCTTATTATAGCACTCTGATCCCTTGAAGAGCTATGTTTTTGGCACTGGAAAGCACTCTTGTGTAATACTTGGTTTTCAACTGGCAGAGGAAGGCTAAACTGAAAAAATTTAGCATGCAGAGTGGTTGCAGATGGGGTCTACTCTGTCCTTGATATGATTGGCTTAAGGTCAGGCTTTTTGAAACTGTTTTAGAACAGCATTTTCCACAGGAGGCAAGGCAACTGTATTGTCTTAGCTGACTATACATACATATCTACACACTCAACGTTGCTGAGGTAACAACTTGTTTTCTCTGATCATGAAAAGTATATAAAGTAAGAATTAAGCTGTCTGTTTCACTGTTTTTAAGTCTTCATTTTCTCCCCCTAGGTACATTGCTGTTGGGTTATGCATTGAGACTGTGTTGGGACTTCTTACTGTTTGACCCTATCTTAACATCATGGGGTGGGAACCTTATGGAAAGCGTGGAGACTAAAATTTCTGGCATGTTTTGTTTTGGCTATTATTTTTTTATAAGCAAAATGTACTAACTGACTAAACTGTAACTAAAAGACCCACTGTTGCATTTAATCATACAAGTCTGTTTGTCTTTCCTTCCTTTTTTTTTTTTTTTTCCTCCCCTCAACTATTTTTTATGTAGCTGCAGATAGTAAGGATGAAGAAATCAAAGCACCTCCCAAGAGATCCTATCTGGGTATGTACTGTACAAACCCACTCTGCATGAAGTTGTCCTCTCAACTACATATTTCATGCTTTGCTACTTTTTGTAACCATTTTTAGAAATGATTGCATGATCATTTCTAGAGAGAATGTTTGCATTACCTTTTCTTGACATACTAAAACCTGGTGCATGATTTTTTTTTTTTAAGTTTTCCCCTCCCCACTTTTAACTTTCATAGAGGAAAAGATGCTTTCAGCTCTATTTCAGAAACCAGTTTTTTGAAGACAGTTGAATTCACCGCATTGTGTGTCTCAATGATATCTTCCTTTTTCCTTCGCCAAGCTAGACAAGCAAAATATTACATGATACAGGGATCCATCTCTTCAGACTGATATTCCTCCTCTTCCAGCTCTGACTCTGGAGGAAACTATGGAAAATACAGGAGTATCTTTCAGCATCAGACTGCTAGATAAGAAATTTCCCACAACACTTGATGTTCAAGCAAAATGTCTGCATCCTTGTGAAATTTTCTGGCTTGTTCCTCTCTTTCGTTAGAGCAGCCTCAAAATTGTTATTTGGGAATTAGTAACACTTAAGGTGAGAGCTTCCAATCTTTAGTTTCAGAGTTGGAATCTATGTTCTTTAATTTGCCTAACGAAGAAGAAATATTAGATGCAAACCAGCTTTGCAGTATTTTCAACTCTTAGTAGTTTGGAAAGACAGTTTTAGTCAAGTCATGGTAATTTTGTTTTAAATTAATTGGGGTATTGCATTAAGGAAGTTATACTGACTAGAGACACAGAAGTTCCCCAAAGTCAACTTTTAGACTGATTTTAATGGAACTGATTCAGAATCTCACATTGATACTAGTTATGCTCTGTTGCAATTCTCAAGTTAGTAAGGGGTCAACCGAAAAAATACAGGGTAAAGAAAAATATTACTGGTGCAAAAGGAGAGTCTCTACTTCTATATTTGTCAACATGCACAGTTAATTAAACTGGAGTTAGCTCTGAGAAACACTACCAAAGAGTAATATTAACCTCAGTGCTCTCTTGAAGCCTTAAGACCATTCCTGCTAAGGTTAAATAGACTCTCTTTTAATGATTCATCTTCTGGATCTCCCCTTTCAGATTTAGGGGAAAAATGCACGCTTTGGGAAACTTACCTTTTTTTTGGTCCGATACCAGTATTTTGCAAAGCACCTTTTCCTTTTGTATTTTCAAAACATTGTTTTTCTGGACTTGGTATCAAACTATTTTGTTTTTCTGTTTGTCTTTAATTCTAGTTTGTAGTCATTCTCACTGGCTTGCAACACTAACCAATGGAATGTAAACTTTAAGCAGCCCTGTCTTTTACTAGTATTCGGCAATGCTTTATTTACAGTGTCAGAGCTAGAAACAGCTGTCTGTGCTCCTAGTTATGGTTGAGTGGATTATTTAAAAATGCTTCAAGTGGTTAAAATTAAACAGAAATAAGTAACTTAATGTGACCTTTTACTCATTTCAGATTTTTTTTTCTTAAAAAGTCATTTGCTTGGTAGTTTGATAGCTTAAAAAGTTGAGGTTTGTAGAAAAAAGCACCATACCTCTTAATCCAGCTGATTTCAGTCTGAAACATTTGGTTAAGAAATGTTACTTGAAGTTCATTTTGGAATTGCTTAGCAAAATGGGATGAATTATCACTAAGGAATAGGGCAGTTCTAYGCTACTGCTCAGAAGTTAAAAGACTGGGGTGGGCAAGTCAGTTGAAATGTAATAATTCTTACTGGTGTAAACAAATTAGGAATGTTTTGAGGTGTTTGTGTATGGTATACATGCAGAAGTATGTCCTGGTGGTTCAAAGAGTGGGATGCATGGTGCTTTATGTCACAGCATAAGTTACACTTCAATTTACAGAGGGCTTAACTGAGCTATGTCCTGCAGTGCTGTGTTTTGCTACAGCTCTGGGGAAGCTCACTTAGAGGTTAGGTAAGGGGAGTATTTGCCATACTTTCATGTGGCAGTGCATTGTCACAATGACTTTTAATGAGTTTTGATTAAACTTTTGTTCAGGAAGAACAAATTGGCTTTTTCATTTCCCCTGTTTATTTCAGTGGTGTAAAAAATGTTCTTCAATATGTTTTTAGGCTTCAGAAACCATTATATTACTTTCTTTTTCCGGTTACATAGTAAGCACTCAGTATATTGTGTTTGTAATTGAAGATTGACTATCCATGAACACTATTTTATTGTAGAACGTTAATTTGAAAATGTACTGGTCTACCAATGAATTTCAGGTGAACTTGTTAGATAAATACCGAGGCATTTGTTTGATGCCTCTCTTTGAATAGGAACTGAGCTCCTGCTGTGCTCCCTGGGATTGCTTTTAGGTATATTTTGTTGTCAGTAATCCCAACAAACCACTTAATACCACTGTTTTTCCACACGTTATCTAAAAAAGCCTTTATCTGGCACATGATTCTGAAAACTGACTTCCTAGCAGTCAGGGCTGAGGGGAGTTGAGGGTGTGGGGGAAGGTTGCTGCAGTTTCACTGACCTAAGTAAAATAAATATAATTTACAGTATGGTGGGCCCCAGAGTGTAGGGTTTCCTGATTTCATACAGAAATAAAATTATTCCCCTCTTATTCTAGGCAAAGGAAGGATTAAAAAGGATTAAGTAGCTCCAGTTCTGAAGGAATAATGCTTTATTCCCTTTTTTATTCCCTTTGTTTTCTAATGCAAGTATCTAGTTCTACCTAGTGCCTGGTAACATTTGATGGCTACTGCTGAGGCTGAGCAAAGCTGCAGTTGAGCGATGGTTGTTTGTGTTTTCTTTTTTTTTCCTTGATGAGGTGTTTTAGAACAAATGTGGATAAATGTCTTAATCTGTTACACTAAAATACAAGTTTCATATATATATATTTTGAGCCCTGTGAGTGTTGGAGATTGTTGGGGCAGAAGTAACAAAACGCTAAACAAGGCATTGCTCCAAAGAGGCTGTATCTTTTGAAGTTGTTTAGAGTGGTCTCATTGGTGTGGCAGGCAAGTCTCAAAGTGAATGCAACTTGTTCAGTTTTTTCCAAGTAGATGTTTAAACATATTGAAGGACACTTCTGGTAGATCACAAGGGTTTTCCTTCCTTCTGTGAAGTTGGTTTTAAAACTTGCCGTATTACTGAACCCTGAACATTGCTTTTAGCCCAAACAAAAAGTTATCCAAGTAACATTAAGTTTTAAAACAGTACTAATAAAATGACAAAAACTTAGATTCACCAAATACTTGTTGCAAAAATATTTAAAACTACTTTTTTTTAGGGGAAAAAATGTAAAATGTCTGTATAGTTAACTTCACAGAGTTAGTATCTGCATAATAGTGAAGAGAAAATAATAATGTGAATTAAGCAGGTGCAGTCATCTGCTACATGGTTTCCACTGGCAGTGTGACAGCCTGGTAAATAACTCACACTTTAACCTCTTCTTTTGTCCGCACTCTTTACTTAACTCAGGGCATCATTTGGCCTGTGGTAAATTAAGTGTTGGCATACTCTAGAACTGCACTAATCCATTGCATGTGCCATGAATTAAACTTTAAACTTTATTTAATCAGCGCTCTGGCTCCCTCTGTTCAGAGTGTTTGGTCTGTTTGGGTTCAGCAGGGGTGTCCGGCTTGCAAACATGCAGGCATGTGCTGTGATTTTCCGTGGGTGCTCTGTAAACGTGCACAATGTGCTTCTCTGTCCAGGCTTCGACATCTTGAGCAGAGCTGAAGACAGAGCAGAGACACAGTTTCCCTTGGCCAGTTGTGGGCAGCACTTTGGTTTCATTGAAACCATTACACCATGCTCTCTAGTAGTTGAATTCCCTGTACAGCTGCTGTGCAATTAAATACATAACAAAAGCACAGTTGTTGCTGGGATGCAGCTGCCACCACCTCTGTCTGTGCATAACTGCACATGGACGTGAAGGGGTTTAGATCCCTTCTCCCAAGGATTATATGTATCCTTGTTAGACTAATTTCAAAGTGCTTTTGTTGATCTTTTGGGGAGGGTGTCCGGGAGAGGGGGTTATAATGGTGTCTGTGTGTGAAACTAGGATGCCGAAAGGATTTTTTTGTTTGTTTGTTTGTTTATTAATGGAGTTCTAGTTGTTGAGGAATTAATGTCTACTTTGCCTGAGGAAATGGCATCCGGCTGCATTGGCACTTTGGTTGTCGTTCGGTGTATGTTGGGAACAGTTATTTCCCCTTGTCTTTCTCTGCATCAATATTTAGACCTTTTCAGGAGACAAAAGAAAATAAGAAATGGAGATTCTAAGGATGAAGTGGCAATTTTCAATTTGTTGTAAGTAAATACTTAAGTTGAAAACTGTAGAATCTTTGGTTTTTTTTTTAAATACATAATTTTGGTTTCTTCTTAGTTGATGTTGCAGATGAAACACACAGAAGTCTGGAAAATAATTTGTCTATGCAGGTATGGGTCTGTGCTGGAGGTCTAAGTTACTATTCAGGTATTTCAGAATAATTCAGTCCAAATAGAACACTTTTTTTTTTTTTTTTTTTTTAAAGGAACTTACAAATCTTTTGCATACTGAATGGATAACTTTTTTTTTAACTACAGATGCAGACAGAGGGAATAGTTTCATTAAAAAGGTTGTTCTTTTATTTTCATGGGGGATTTACATTTCCTGAACCATTGCAAAACCAATACTAAAATACTTTTCTTTCAGAAAACTTGAGAAAAATGGATTTGGGTCAGTCTGTTTTCTAGAGCCAATGTTATGTTTCTCAGTAGATACTCTCTTTCAAGCTTCAAAGTTCCATTTAGTGTAAGTCTTTCTTCAGCTCCTCAGGCTAATGGGCCTTGAATAAAAAGTCGTACTGTGGCCTTTTCTGTCCTATTGAAAAGTGTTGGAAGTTAATCAGTAGGAGGGCATACCTTTTTGCAGGCATATCTAGTATTATTCAGAAGCTATCAAAGGAAAGAAGAAGTTTACCTGCTTAAATCCTATATTCCAGAGAGACATTTTCCTTTTAGAAAAGGCAGCTGGGAAGGGAGGAACCCAAATAATAGTTTATGATTGTTGAGGCCTCTGTGCAGCTATGATCCCCCCTCTGGTAGTTTGCCATTTCCTTAACATGAGGGGCCCAGAAACATACATGCGTACCCCCCACAGTGAGGTGGTGGGATGGGGCCAGAATGTTTGCTACATGCCTGTGTGCTTGTTACAGGGTGGAGCATAGAGCTCTATGTGAAAGCATGTTCCTGGCCACATTGCAATATTGGCTTTTCTTTTATTCCCTGATTTCCTCATGCCAGAGGCAAGTGGGCCGCGTGGCTGTGTGGGGGAGCAAGGAGGGGAGAGGGAGACTTAGAATAAATCTGTCCACAGACTTACAGATGCTGTGGTGAGGGATCCAGGTGGGCAGGTCTCTCTGGGAATGTATGGCATGTAGCAGGTTTATACGTGAGAGACAAGTGGTGAGATGCATGAGAGTAAAGGTGATCACCAGCTGTTTCTTTTCATGGGAGACACGGATGAACTTGGCAACAGAAGGGGGAGAGAACTGCATGAGTGATACATAAAGTATGAGGCAATACCTTCCAAGTCTTAAGCTGATTTCAGATTTATTGCTCCATTCATGAACTACAGACATAACATCAGTAGTTGTAGTAAAGCCACGGGGAATAACACGCCTGTCCCTGTGTTGTGGGCTTACTCTGACAGGCAGCTAAGCGCCACGCAGCTGCTCGCTCGCTCCCCCGCAGTGGGATGGAGGGGAGAATCAGAAGGGTAAAAGTGAGAAAATTCATGGGTTGAGATAAAGAGAGTTTATGCGCAGCTTTTGCTTTACCTAATACAGTCAAAGCAGAATAAGGAATTCATTCACTACTTCCCATCGGCAGGAAAATGTTCAGCCATTTCCAGGAAAGCAGGGCTTCATCACGGGTAACAGTTACCTTGGAAGACAAACTCCATAACTCCAGACATCCCCCCTTCCTCCTCCTGAGCATTCTGCTTACACTTTTTGTGATCGCTTGATGAACATCTGCATAAAGGCCGTTTGTCTAGACTGATTAAATACCAATATTACACTGAGTAGTCAGTTTTTAGACATCCAGGAATTCTTGCCTCAAATGGTTTGTCTTGAGTTTCCTCTTGGAGAAAGGTAAGGTGATGGAATGTGGTTTATATCCCAAAAAAGGCTGGCTCTTTCCAGAGACCAAGAAATGCCAAGGACTCCATGTCTTACTCCTGCTTTCTGGTTTATTAGTATGTGTGATCTATGGGGAGAGCCTGTTACTTCATGCTAGCACATGGATCCTTCTTTTCAAGTTGCAGCCTTATACTGTTAGTCAGCACAGTTCATGCTGACTTCTTACTGGGTCTGACTGTCATGTGAAACTGGAATGACATGTATCTGCCAGGTAGACAGCTCTTTTGACTGCTGACCTGCTGTTCTCTTTGTGTAGGTAGCATAATTCAGGGAGGAGAGGGGTCTTGTTTGAGTGGTAGGACTTAATCCTGTTTCCAGAGTTTTGATTAGCACAATGATGGTTGAACAGGTTCCTGCTGAATTCCGGCTTTGGATTGGAACTTACATACTTTATCTTCTTTTAAGATGAGACTAAGATTGGTAGGCAGAGGGTAATGTCCTTTAACAGACTACTTGGGGAAAAAATGTTTTCAGCTGTGCAAGCTCTTGTGCAGGTCTGAAACAGAAGCAGTGAGCTTCAAGCTCCATTCAGTTTGAAAGCTAGTTTTCTCCAAGTTTAACTTTGTTTATTTTATGAATTAGGCCAGTTAAGTGAGAAGAATAGTTGCCACCTGTCAGGTCATTGTCCCCTGTGGGACAGAGAATGGGATAAACACCCACCATGGAATGTGGATGGGTGAGTTGCATTTCAGGAAATATTTTTAGCATGCAACAAAGCCAACAGTTCTAGAGTGTCTATAATTTTTGATAACCATTGATGAATTTTAGTTTCTAGGCTTGTCATTTGGCAACTTGACAGAAAAAATTTCTTCCCTGAGGCTTCCACTCAGAGATCAGAGGTGGCGTCTTTGACAATGAAAACCTTATCTGGCTGGTAATGTTTCTCTCCTTTGAGTTTGTATGTGGGAGTTGGTGTATAGTGGTTGTTTCGTATTAGCTACACGTTTTCCACCAGGCCATTTGATACACTGAATGAAATATTTTACATTCAGTGATAAGTGTAAGTAGCATCCCTGGACTTTGAGGGCTGTATTGGAAGGGTTATTGTAAAAAGTTTGTTGTGTGTTTTTTGGTTTTGTTTTGTTTGTTTGTTTGTTTGTTTTTCTTTCAAAAGGCTTGAGAAACCTTTTGGGAGCTGCCACCCACAGCTTCTTTTGGTTCTTCAGGCTTTGGAGGTTTCAGTTTAAGGGCTGAAGGGATTATTCTTATCTCATGGATAATGTGGGTAATAGCATTTTGCTTATATGTTATTGTAGTGCACACAGTAACTTGTAGTCAAACTGGTTCATCATCATGGTTTAAAAATCTACCCATTGTTGATCTGAAAGGTCTGAAGTACTGCTTGGTAAAGTGAAATGTCTTCCGTTTTTAAATTTTAACAGGTTAGCTTTGAACAGGAGACTGGACTAGATGTCCTGCAGAGGGCTCTTCCAATCCAATCTACTGTGGGATTGTAAATAAAATATTCTGCCAATGGTTTACTGTGAGACCACCACATGCAATTTGAAAACAGTCCTTTTGTTCCTTTTACTCACGTCTCCCGTTTCAGAGTAGGATATATATTTTATTAGCTAATGAAGAATACTTCTACAATAATCAGAAATACACTACGTTCTTAATTTTGTCGGCTGTATTAGCTTTGTAATGTTTTGCATCATGCATGTTAATTCATCAGGCTCCTGTCACTGGTGGTAATCAAACAATATACATCTTCTCTATCCCTAGAACAGGGAGTTGAGAAGGTGTTACATGTGTTTACTAGTGATCAGGGCAGGGAACTTGGAGGATGGTGTTAGGGTTTTGGGGCTACCACATTTTAAAATTATTATTTAGCTCCCTTTAAGTTTTCAGCTTACAGCCAGTAGGGAAAACAGCCAGCCAGAGACTTGTAAAATCTCTACTGAGTCAGAATGATTTCAGTAAGATGTTATTTGGTGGTAGAGCAGTATGTTCAGACCTGAGTTACGGGCCTTCTAACCCCTCCTTTTGCACCAGCCTTGCTACTGTTTTTGAATGGCTTCAACATGAAAATGGAAGCAGACCATTTTTATTTACTTCTAATGCAGTTTACAGTGCTTGTGTTTATAGTTTAAAATGATCTGCCAGGTTGAGTGTAGCAATTGAAGGGCCCATGCCTATTCTGAGAGCCTACTCACTACAAGGAGAAAGAGCTGAGGCAAAGATGGTTGGAT
The DNA here is from genome assembly GCA_035582835.1 of Phoebastria nigripes. Lineage (NCBI taxonomy): Eukaryota > Metazoa > Chordata > Aves > Procellariiformes > Diomedeidae > Phoebastria > Phoebastria nigripes. Next base: position 675,828 of record JAYKAV010002863.1, on the reverse strand, counting down.
GGGGGTGGAGAGGCAGGGTGTGGATGCAGGCTAGGTGGAGTGAGCAAGGCTTGTGCAGTGGGGAGGGCTTTCCTTTGCCATGTAGCATGAAGGGCACACTGCAGTGGTTGGGGGAGCTGGGAAGAGGATTGCAGCTGTTGTTCTCTCAGCCTCTCTTTATTTGAAGAAGAAAAAGAAAAAAAAAAAGGTGGGCAGGGAAAAGAAAAAATCCTTATGTGCTACTAGGAAATTCTAGTTTTATCTTAAATTGAGGGAAAACAGTCCTTTAACACTGGGAGAAAAGAGAGAGGTGGTAAAGGTGGCTCTCCAGCTTGGCGTGAGCAGTAATACCAAGAGGTATCACAGGAGGCACGGCTCAGCGCTGTGTTTCTGGAGTGTGTGGCTCGGGGTTCTTGCTGGCTCTGACTGCTGGTGCCCCTGCCCAGCCTTTCGGCAGTCCCTGTGAGGCCTGTCACCCAGCTGTAGTCTTGTGGAAAGAAGACTACTTAAACAGGTTCTGTTGGAAGAACTGTGCGGCAGCAGAAATGTTACTTCTAGCACAAGCACCACTTCTAGTCGGTGGTGTGGTGGGGAAATAAACCTGTGAATAAAATGTGCATTTTGCTTGTGCTGCATATATTTTAACTGGAGGAAGGAGAGCTCATAGCAACATCTAGCCACATGAGGGTGCTCTTGGGTTTCCAAATCTTGCCTGCTGAGCCACCCAACTGGAACCTGGCAGAGGAGTCTCATCTTGTTTTTAGGCCTGCGGTGGTAACTGTAGAAATAGTGAATAAACAGAGATTTTGAAAAAACCTTTTCCTTCGTGGTGGGAGCCAGAATAATTAGTTGCTGTAATAACATCAGTGATGAAACATCTAAATGTTCAAATACAATCGATTTGTCTGCCCATCCTGCAGATCAGGGAACATGTATGCAGCAAAGCTGCTGCTGCAGTTTGGTAGATATGAGAAGCTTTTGCAGTTGCCTACTTCTTGAGCATGCCACATGCCGTTGTATACTTGGTCACGTCTAGATCCAAATGGTGACATTTGTTCTTTAAACAAGGTCACAGAATAATTTGGCTTGGAAGGGACCTCTGAAGTTATTTGGTCCATTTCTCTGCTTGAAGCAGGTCCAATTAGATAAGGTTGCTCAGGGCCATGTCCAGGTGAGTTGTGAGTATCTCCAAAGATGGAGATTCCACATCATCTCTGCACCTGTGCCAGTGTCTGACCGTCCTCATGGTGTTAAAGTTTTTCTTCCATCTAACTGGAATTTCCCTTGTTGTAACTCATGTCTGTTTCCTCCTGTCCTGTCACCATGTGTGTTCAAGAAGACCCTGCCTCCATCTTCTCTGCACTCTCCCCTTAGATAGCTGTAGGCAGAAAGAAGCCTTCACTTCTTAGAGCTGAACAAACTTGGTTCTCTTAGCCTCTTCATGTACAACATATACCTCAGCCCTTTAATCATCTGCCCACCACTGGGCTCATTCCAGTAGGTCAATGTCTTTCTTGTACTTGGGAGCCCCGAACTGAACACATTACTCCAGGTACAGTCTTGTGGGTGTCTACAGTCTTGTGGGTATCTAATAGAGAGGAATAAACACTTCCCCCATCTGCTGGCCACACACTTGCTCTAACTGTACAGCCCAGTGAGTGATTGGCTGCCTTTGCCATGAGGACACACTGCTGACTCACGCTCAAATTGTCTGCCAGGCTACCCTCCACTAGTCTACAGATCTCTCTAGGGAGTCAGCCCAGGGAGTCAGCCCCCTGCACCCGTACTGTGGTATGGGGTTACTCCTTCCCAGCTGTGTGATAACCCTGAACTTCGTTGTATTCCTGTCAGCCCATATCTCCAGACTAAGATCCCTTTGAATAGCAGTGCTGTCCCTCAGTTTATCACACACTGACCCTAATGTGGTATCATTCATGAACTTACCATCATCCAGGTTGTTAATAAAAGATGTTAAAGAGTGTTGGCCGTAGTATTGATCACTGTGGGCTGCCTTGTAACTGGTCATAAATTGTATGTTTTTCCTTTGAGAGGAAAAATTCTTTGAGTCTGATGATCCAGCCAATTTTCTACCCTTTTTATTGTCCGCTTACCAGTTTATATTTTGCTAATAAAGATACTGTAGGAGACTGTCAACAGCCTTACTAAAGGTACTGTAAACAATATCCACTGCTCCCCTCTTGTCCTTAAAGCCAGTCATGTCGTAATAGAAGGCAATCAGATTGGTCAGGTGCAGTTTGCCCTTGGTAAATCCACACTGGCTGTTCCTAGTCACCTTCTTGTCCTTCATGTGCTTTGAAATGACTTCCATGAGGACTTCTTCCATAACCACCCCAGGGATGAGGTTAGGCTAACTGGCCTGTAGTTCCCTGGATCCTCCTCCTTGAAAATACGTGTTTTTTTTTTTTTTTCTTTCTTTTCCTTTTCTTCCCCTGCCCCCAGTCATAAGAGAACCTCTCCCAATCACCATAACCTTTCAGAGATGATAGAGCAGCCTTGCAAAGACATCAGCCTGCACCCTCAGATGCTTCTCATCTCTGTCCCCTGACTTGCATAAATCCATCAATTTAGGTGCTCCCAAACTCATACCTTCCTGTTCTGTGGGTATTGCTTCACTCCCTCAACTTTGCTAGTAGGGCTCAGGAACTGTAGGGGGCAGACCTTACCAGTGAAAGCACATTAAAGCATTATTAATGCAAGAAGGTAATAGGTAAGTTTAAAGCCATGGTGAGAATTAGTTGTCTAGCTTTCATTGTGATATCCTGCTTTGCTGCTTGTCTGATGTCTTTCAGTTTCTGTAAGCAAAACAGCTGAGAAGAGAAACGATTTTCTAGATGATGGCCAAATTGCCAGTTCAGTGCAAAAGGTATAAGTAATGAAACATTTAAAGGGTAACTCAACTCCCCACAGACTTCAGAATAAACGTTCAAGCTGAAGTGGTTTTAGTTTTTAGTACAGATGCATTGATAGCTCACTTCCTCCCCCCTGCCAAGTGGTTTGTAATACTGGATGACATGGTGTGTGCTTAAAGAAGTGCTGTTGCCCAGCACTGCCTGCTCAGGCATAATGAGCAGGGGGATTGTCTAGACAGCTTGCTAGGGGAAAAAATTCTGGCTGCAGCACGTTTTTAGGATCTTGTTATAGATCCTGGCATATCCACATTTTGCACATTTCATGTACTTTTAAAGAATGTTATCTTTGCATTTATGTAAGTGGTGTAGAATCAACAGTTCAACACATGAACACATCATCAGAGTCAACATACCAAGAGTTATGTCCTGTACAGGAGATGGGGGCATAGCTTGCACTCAGTTTCTGCTGCTGACTCTTGTAAGTGGACTCTATATGAAAGACAGACTTGCTGTCACTCTGGAAGGCTGCTCGTTTCATATGTTGAGGCCCTGCGGGCATCGTTTGCTCAGGACTTTTGCTTCTGTTTACAGTTTGTTTTAGTCTGTTGGAATTGAGCCCACTGAGATAACCATACCCACTGCAGTATACGGAGTGGGAGGAATGGACAATGAGGTGACCCGAAGTCTAATACTTAGAAGTGCTGAGCTGGGTGGCAGCTCTCACTTGGTCCCAATTAAAATGGTGTTACAAGGGGCCAGTGTGACAGTAGGATGCCTGAGCTGACATAATATGCTCTGTGAACTATATGTGGAGGTGATGCTCAAGGTACAACCTGATTGTTGCACTCAGCCTGATTTATTTTTTCACTACATTTTATGTCCTATATGTTTCATTAACCTTCTTTTATTTAAAGTGCACTGGAAATACGAAGTTACTAGTTTCTACTAAGCTAGAAATAGGGAATATATTTAATGAGTCTACATTTCTGAAGCTCTTATTTATAATGACGTGTTAACAAGACATTTCCTTATGCTGGATATTGAAAGCACTTATCACTGAAGCATCAGTGCTTTGCCATTTTCATTGCTGTATCAAGGGAAAACAAAATAAAACCTTTTCTATTTAGACACAAATGTCATGTTTTTAACCTGTAATGCACTACACTGACTATCCTTCACTGAAAACAATTAGGGGTAGTTTTATTTTACTGAAAGATTCCCACCTTCCCCCCACTCCACACTCCCACTTTGCAAGCAGTGGTGCACCAAAGAGGCGTTTATTGGAGAAGGGTTTTCAAGCCCCAGATGGACATTTCAAGTAAGAAAGAAGAAAGATCTTTGCTACACTCCAGTTAGCCAGTCTCCCTCAGCTGTTCGCTTTTGGGAGATGACACAGGAAATTCTATTTTATGTCCCAGCTCTGAAGCAGGAATACTAAGCAGTGGAACCTAGGTGCTCCATATCTGTATCCCATGGGAGTGCTAAGCAAGGATGAATCAGGGCAGGGGGCTTGGGTGCTCCTGCTTTCCTGTATGTTCTTGATCCCATGTTGCCATCACAAAAAAAAAAAGAATGCATGCAGTCTGCTGTGTTTTGCCCTCACCCCCCATTTAGTTTGTGTCTGCCTCTGCCCCTGAATGCTTTTAGCCTCGTAAAGACTGGAGCTGAAACAGTCCAGTTATACAGGCTATAAGCCAGTATCATGGCACTCACATGGGATATGAGAGACTGAGGTGGAGGTTCCTGCTTGCACAGGTAACTCATAACGTATCAGTCTGAGCAAAGGCTCTGATGGTCCCCCAGGAAGCCAGGCTGCAGGCAGGAGAGAGGGGCCCCAGTGGGAGCCTGAAGCAAGCACACTATCCCCAAGGCTATTCAGGTACTCAGGTTCCCTGTCTTTGAATGTGCATATCTAAAAGAGTGTGTGTCCTGGTTCCGGCTGGGACAGAGTTAACTTTCTTCCCAGTAGCTGGGGGGGGGTGCTGTGTTTTGGGTTTGGTATAATAGGAGCGTTGATGGCCCATTGATGTTTTGGGTGTTGCGGAGTGCCACTTGCACCGGGGGGGGACTTTTTGGCTTCCCATGCTCTGCCAGGTGCATGGGAAGCTGGCACGGGGAGCATAGCCGGGGCGGTTGACCCAGCTGGCCAATGGGGTATTCCATACCATGTGACATCATGCTCAGTATATAATCAGGAGGCGTGGTCCGGGAAAGGCAGGGGGTCTCATGTCACGGGATGGGCTGCGCGTCGGTTGGCAGGTGATGAGCAGTTGCATTGTGCGTCGCCTGCTTTATATATTCTATTATTGTTGTTATTATCATTGTTATTATTACTGTTCTACTTTGTTTTATTTCAATTATTAACCTGTTTTTATCTCAGCCCGTGAGTTTTCCTACTCGTGCCCTCCCGATTCTTTCCCCTGTCTTACCGGAGGCAGGGTGTGAGTGAGCGGCTCCATGGTGTTTAGTTGCTGGCTAGGGTTAAACCACGACAGTGTGGTTTCCTCCTGACTTGGAATGGAGAAACAACTGAAATCTCAGTGTTTCCCATAAAAGAAAAAGGCCTCCTGTCTGGTTCTACCCTTGACTCCCCAAGCCGTCCACAGAAGCTGAAGGCAGGCCAGTCTCTCTCCATTTATTGCAAAGGGCCTGAATCCCTAGCTCAGGCTAGTGGATTGGTCTTGAGACCTCTCAAGTCTGGTGAGATGAATACTGCCCTCTATGGTGTTGAGATCACCACTGCATCATGGCAAACTTCCCTCTGCCTTGCTAAGTTTCACTTACTAATTTGCGACAGTAAGTTCACAGTTGCCTTTATTTATGTTTATTTTTTTGAGTCATTTTTTATGAACCTGCAGGCCCAAGGCATGCTAAAGAACAAAAGCCAAACCAAACACCCCTCTGGTGTGAATGCCACGTTGTCACTTCTGATGTTTGGCAGTTAACAGGTACCCAATGAACGACTTACAAATGCTGAAGAGAAGAAATTTGTTTATGAATTATTCGTCAGTTCTGTTCCTGTGTTTTGGGGAGATGGTCATTGTTATGGAAAACGGCATAGACCTTGGTATTTAGGGCGGAGGCTGTTTGATGGGAATGCTGCAGTAGCACAGACTTGGCCTATGTATGGAAGTTCATAACTAAACACTCCTGCTCTGTTGTACTTTTGGCAGTATAAGAAATTTGTTTCTTCTGAACTTTGTGTTTTAAGAGTCTTTTTCCTGTGCCCGTACTCTATCTCATCTTCACTGAGACATGATAGTCAACTTTCGAAGATAGGCAGTACATCATCTTCCCCCCCCTCTCCCTGGCTTGATACTTTTTACTATTGCATGCACCCTAAATAGATTATTTCAGAAGAGGTGATTACGTTAGATATTGGGACAAATTATTTAAACATTTAGTGGTGTGACAGTGCAGAGTGTTCAGCAGTGCTGGCTTACAGCCACGTTCCAGATTGCAGCCTGGACTGCTGGAGGGTTATATAGTATAATGAGTCAAGGGAGAGACAGGATTAAGGTGGAAGGATTTTTTTGCAAGCCGTATCAGTTCCTGAATTCACTTTCAGAGTCTTGTCCCACAAACGGCTGTTCCTGCTTTAAAGCCAAGCCGTCTCCCTTTGACTTCCAAAGACTCTAGTTCATTGAAGCTGTGATGAGGAAGTCTTATATTGTAAAAGATTTTTTCCTCTTTCTTTGGGTGGTTGGATTTGGAGCTGCCTTTGCAAATCATTATTTAAATTATCAAGCAAGAAATAAGGGAATAAAATAAATTATTTTGTATCTTTCGTTTACTTTACTAAAGAAAGCTTGGTTCACATGGTGATGTATGTAGCAATATAGTTATTATTGCTATGATAGTAGGTTTTGTTGCTGATGAAGGAAATACAATACCTGTACATTTTAGTAATGATACAGCATAATATGTGATCTGTTCAAATTACATTTTTTTATCATGTTAAAAAAACATTAAATGGTCATGTATTAGATTACTTTTACTTGTAACATATCAAGCTGTTTTGGTTGAAAATTGATTTCAAATAGAAATGTGGAATAACTTATTTAAATTTGAAAAATGTAAATAAACTGCAGTGTTTGTACTGAATGTCCATTTTGTGGAAACATGCTTTTTAAAAAAAACCAAATAAAGCAGGTATTATTTTTAGATAGATTTTTAGTAAAATTCATTTACTAATTTTTTTTCTGGTCATCTCATCCTTTTATACTCTCAGTCATTATTCAAAGACACAGAATGAAGCAGGTGTTACTCAGCTCCCAATCAGTTTCTTATTGTTTGAATAAATGAGATATTTTTATGAAGCTATACTGAAAAAGTAAAAACTCGTTCTTGCAGAAGCAGACAAAGCTTTCCAAGCTCGGGTTTCCAGTGCATCAGCCACTAATTCTTTAGATTCAGTATTTGACTCGTTAAAGCTATGCAGTAGATGCTCAGTGATTTAAATGATATTAATAGATTGGCAAACATAGGCCTCATTAGAAGTGTGCGCAATCACATTTTAAAATTTTAATTTGTTTTATTTTTCAGAGTACATGTTTTTAACTTCAAGATTTTATCTTGTTAGTAAAATAATTATATGTGGTCTCTATCTACATGAGGAGATGACATAATACTGAGCGAGGTTGGGGAAGAAAGGATGTAACTTAGCTGTTCATGATAAGGTGCTTCCTGTATCCTCTTGAATCAACAGCAGAAAAGGTGTAATTTTTCGGTGAACCATGCATCTATGGTGAGGGTCAGGGTGTACGCAGTCTCCCTCCAGACGCTCAGATTGCTAGGAATCAGCATGTTTCCCTCCTTATGGAGGGAACTATACCACCACTATTCCTGAAGTTATGAACGTCTCCTTTCATATGCATTTATTATGTGCCCTACTTTCTCTTTGCTCCGCTCTGTGATCAGTATGCATTACATCTACTGCATCAGGATCCTATGTTCCCTCCCATGGGTAGGGGAAAAAATCCAAACCCCAGAATTCAGTTCTGGCAGATTTATTTTTACTTGCATTGTACATTTAAAAAAAACGGGTCTTGTTCACCCTGGACGATTCCATGGAGACATAGAAACTAGTGAAAGGAAGACAGATCCTGAGTATTTCAGGGAAACATTTTTTATTTTTAATAGCTGCTTAAAGCTGTCTTTTTTTTACTATTACTCATTGCAACTCAAAAGCCTGATGAGAACTTGGGAGATGCAACATTTTAAATATTCAGAACATTGCTGTTTCTTCGCTTAAGGTATATGAGTTTCAGGATTTTTTTCCCATCAAAATCAGGATCAATACTGCTGTTTCTAAAATACATAGACTGCTTTGGTTTTTATACACGCTTCAGTAGCCTTTGCAAGCTTGCTGCATTTTTTGTATGTGCATGTGTGCATAGTTAATCTTTAAAATTTGAACTCTATATTCATGATAATAAAAATTTTGCCATCCCCTCCTTACTTAAAGTGACTTTTTAGTAGGTTGCTTTGTAAATGTCACAAACTGTGCAGTTGTTGCTAGGTAAATTTTTTTCCCTTCCTTATCTGCAGTTTGTATAGCCTTTGAAAAGAAACGGTTGCTGGTCTTGAAATTCTCTGCTTCCTCTTGCCCCCATTTTTTTGTCCATTTATACAAACCACCAAAAACTTGGAATGACTCCTTGCTTACGTTAAGGTTTTACACTGCTGCCCTTTCTTGTCTTTGCACCCCTTGGCATGTAAAAATCAGGAGCAGTTATTTCAGAAAATTTCTTCTGCCTCAAATTTTTTACTGTGTCTTCAGAGACGGTATTTACTCCCTCATGCCTTTCTTCACCCCCTGTTGGGAGTAGGTTGTAGTAGAAGAACAAGTAACTGTGCACTCAGGGAATAGAGCAAACTTAATATCAAAACAGCTTAAAATAGTTTTATCCACAAGTTCCTCATTAAATTCCGGTGTACAGTAGATGTCAAAGAACTGCTCAGTCTTTGAAGAAATTTACTATTTCTTCACAGAAGAACACAGAAATTTAATGAGCAAATTGTGGATAGGACTATTGTTCGGCAGCTCATTGTTTATGGTTCACCTGTCACTGTTCTCCCCGTCCCCTGCACTCCTGAGTATGGGATTTGTAAGGGACACAGCAACGGAGGGCAAATCTGTGCATCACTTAGCCAGTAAAAAAAGGACTGTACCCTGTGGTGGCAAAGTCATCTCACTCGTGAACACTGCCAGTGCACCATCTTCTGCCTGTTTTGGTGTGGAGTTTTTTTGTTGTCCTTTTTAAAACTAATTATATTTATAAAGGGGCGTAACAGCCAAAGTCTTTTGCCTCCAGCAGCGGCTGGGTGCCAGGATGTTTGGCAGCCTAAGATATTTCTGATCCTCTTTTTTCTTTTTTTCCCCCACTCATTCTTGCCCCCTCAGTTGTACTGACAGAACGGTTTGTGGGTTTATGTTTTGAACCAAATAAGGGAACAGATCTGGCTTAAAATGCAGGCTTGCTCTTTTTTTTGTGTAAAATCTTAAAGAAAGAAAAAAAAAAAGAAAAACCCACGATTTGTGGCTTCAGTGAGAAACACTTCAGGGAGCTAAACAGTTGTCTTGCTGTAGCTTGAGGGGGATGAGAGGGGCTTAAACTTCTGCTGGGAAATGTGAACAATTTGTGAATGCACACCTGTGTCACCACCAAACTCTTCATGACAGAGCAACTTACTTAAATCTACTACCATTACCTTTCTTTCCAGATCTTGAAGATATGTTGACTGTGGAGCATTAAACTGCAGACAGGAGGTGTTCAGAAACTCTGTGGTATTCAGAAGTGCATCTTGCATAACAACCACTGCTCATGTTAAAGCAGGGATTTATCTGTGGTCAAACTAAACAGCTGGGAAGTTGAAGGGGAAATTCTGTTTCAGGGTATCTCTGTCTCGCTTGGCTCCTCCAGTTACAAGTGCTGTAATCAGTAAGGCAGTCTGCAAGCACTCAAGTGAAACTCTGTACTGGTCTCCCTCCCTATAAATTCTTCCTGCTAATGAATGGAGTAATTTCTGTGGAAATTCCTCCTATTTGGTCACCATATACAGTAGTTTAGATCTGTGCAGACTTGTTGTTGTAAATAGAGTGAGTTTTGGTTTAAAGGTTGTGAGAGAACACTGTAGGGATGTAGGTTCTGGAAAACCTACTACTACCAGAAGTCCTTTTTTTCCTCTTTCCCTAGAAAGTCACATGGAGATTGAAATTATTCCCAGCTTCATCTACCTACGTTTTTTTAAAAAAAGTGGATGAATTTCCATAGTCAACTTTACAAATGTCAGTATGCTTAAATGATGTTTATGGTCACATAAGAGAAATTATAAGTTGAGATTTTTCTGCTACTACTGGCCAGAAATTTGTGAATTGATTGTTGGGGATAAGGGTTGTCATCGGTGAATGGTCACATCTTCACAAACACACACATAAATTATTTCAGTGAATTTGTTTGATCAAAATTGTTCGTCTGGAAAGGGCAGAGTTTATGCTGAGAGTACACGCTTCCTGACCTGACTGGGCAATAGCCTCATGACTGGGTGCTCCCTTAGAACATGGAAAAACCTAGGCGGAAGGTCCTTAATTCAAATCAGAGATGTTAAAAATTTGAACCTATTTTCCAAATCCCACCTGTATGTTTATCTCTCTCTTCATCCTCCCCCAGATTTTCCAAAGTCTTGCTTTTGTTCCAGCATAGAACAAAAATCCAGAAATACCAATTTGTTTTTTTCAAAACGGGATTTTTGTTCACCAGCCTACCCTATTATTCTTAACTACAATAGATATTTGAAAGGAAGCCCTATGAAATGCAGTAGATTGTGCAGTCATTTTGAGATATTAGCATCTTTGTAATGTAGTTCAGATAATTAAAGAAAACATGTCTGACATTTTCATGTGTGTAGCAGGGACTGGGCAGAGGAGAGAGGCAAGTGAAAAAAAGAGCAGAAAGCTTCCTGCAATTTCCTACATGCTTGTGATGATTTTGAAGCGTTAAACTATCGATACTAAAATGGGTCATTCTGAGGTTAACAGAGGCAATTGCCAAGAGGTGTTTAGCAGGCTACATGACATTATTTTAGCAAAGGAGGCAGCTGCAGAATGCATTATTCTGTTTGGATGCTAAATTAGTAGGGCTAGTTTGGGGGCTAGAATTTGTCTTGGCTGGTGGTGGGTTACCTAGGAAACAGGGATTAAACTTTCCCCCAAAAAATCCTAAATGAGGAGAGGAGTTTATACTTTTAGGAAGAGCGTTTAGCTTTGTGTGGTGTACATACTTACACATGCGTGTATGCATGTCTGACTTCAGTATCTGAAAAAAAAAATCACATAAATGCTTTCTTTTTGTGGTGTCTTCACAATAGAGGAGATAGGGTCTCAGGTACGTCAAGCTCAGAGAAGGCTGAAAAAGAGATCATTTATCTTTAGGTAAGTTACTGGCTATTCAGCATTTTCCCCAGAGATCTGCAGTCCAAAAAGGGGGGTGAAGTATTACCTGACACAGTTTCTGGGAGTAACTTGCTGTGTTATACATGCAACCTGGCATTGTAATCCCTGGCATGGTGGTATCTGAGGCAGCCTGCATCTGGGCTAATGCACAGCTTGGTTTTGTAATATTTAGAAGAACTTTAATTGCAGTCTTTGAACAAGAAGGAGTACGTTAAGTGCATATTGTTTCTAATATTATAGTAGTCTTGATATCTTCTGAGACTTAAACTTCAAAGAATAAGTTCCGGTACTATTCAAAATAAATTAAACTGTTTTCATAGAGAGTTTATAACTCCAACTACAAGAATTTGGAGCCAAGGCTGCCTGCTCTGCAGTGCTTAACTTACTCCATTTTAGTCTTTTGTCTGGAGGCCTTTGTGTACTGCCTGGTAGGGCTATGGGTGATAGCTTAGATAAACCATGCTGAGGATAGTGTAAAATATTGTTAAAACGATTGTAAAAATAGTAACCTGGTACTACACGTTCTTCTTGCTGTGACATTCTCATCATCCCTGCTTAGCTCGCTGTCAGAAAAAGAAGTCTCTTTCTATAGTTAGCATAGGAAGGCGTATCTAGCCAAAAGAAGAGTGAGCTTGGCTCTAATCTGCCGCCTCCATCATTAGCGCAGTTGGGAGCAAAGGCCTTACTTCAGAGCTGTGCTTGCAGGTGAAGGGTTGGGGGATTTATTTCTTTAGTTTGACTTGCTTTGGGATTTTTGACACTCTTGGCATAGAAGGTGAGCAGAATCAGGAGTGTTTGTAGTGAAAGCATTGGCCGCCCAGAGTCATCAAAACTGCTGTGGCACTCCCTGGGCTTCCCATTTCACTTCCGTGCTGCTCCTTGAGAGGAGGACTTCCTCCTGAAGTCCGTGCTCTCTCTGCCTCACATGGTTTCTAAAGCTGTTTATGCTGCTTTCACTCCACCTTTCAAATATGTAGCTTATTTTCCGTAGCACTAATTCCTTTGGGCCACAGCTACCTCATTCCAGTGGCTTTCCTAGCCCCATGATCTGCCTAGTTATTAGGCTGTTCTCCTTCATCAGTCATCTTGTAAGTCAGCTAATAGCTGCTTTTGCCAGCTGTTGAGACAATCTCATGGAGACAGCGACTAAGAAGAATGGTCAATACATTGGAATAGAAAGAGGAGAGACTTCTGTACTGAACAGGCAAAAGTAGCAGAAACACAGTAGATAATTTCAGTAGTGATGTTACTGAGGAGGCCAATCTTCACAGAGGAAATACAGTCCTATAACTACATTGATTTAGATATATCTAGGCTTAAGTTAAGTGCCTTGCCCTAGTAGCAATATTGGTGTGTATCTGTGGTGGTGGTTGTCTGTCTTTGTTCTTCTCCTAATCTTACTGGCCTGCTCTAGGAGTACAGACGTGGTGTTTTCTCTCAGCTGGACTTGGGAAGAAAACAGAGTTTCGATGGCATATGTTGCACAAAGTAAATTGGTAGGGGATTGCGAGTGTACCCCCTGCAAGATTGCCTTGAAAGCATCTGCCGTCTGGAGAACTCCAAGAAATGTCCTTGCTTTGGAAGAGACTAGTCCAGAATACACTTCTGCAGGCTTTTCTGGGGGGGAGCGGGGAAGGAGTTTGCTTCTGGCTCACCCAAAATTGGTTACGCTTGTTCTGCAGTAATGTGCAGAGATGGCTGGGCTGAGCTGTACTGCTCCATGTGGATTTCCCAGCTCAGTTGGCATTCGCCAGCAGTCTCTGAGCCCAACAGTTGGAGCCTTGTTCAGAGATACCATACTTGCTAAAACTTCCTCTGTATTAGAACAAAAAAACTTTGTTCTCCCCTGCTTGCTTTTATAATTTTGCTTTCTTTTTAATACTTATAATATTAGCAGTTGTACTGTGAGGACCCCATGCAATGCTACAGGCTTGGGGAACAGTGGCTGGAAAGCTGCCTGGTGGAAAAGGACCTGGGGGTGCTGGTCGACAGCTGGATGAATATGAGCCAGCAGTGTGCCCAGGTGGCCAAGAAGGCCAACAGCATCCTGGCCTGTATCAGAAATAGTGTGGCCAGCAGGASTAGGGAAGTGATCGTSCCCCTRKACTCGGCRCTGGTGAGGCTGCACCTYSRATWCTGTGTTCAGTTTTGGGCCCCTCACTACAAGAAAGACATTGAGGTGCTGGAGCGTGTCCAGAGAAGGGCAACGAAGCTGGTGAAGGGTCTAGAGCACAAGTCTTATGAGGAGCGGCTGAGGGAACTGCGGTTGTTCAGCCTGGAGAAAAGGAGGCTGAGGAGAGACCTTATCTCTCTCGACAACTACCTGACAGGAGGTTGGAGTGAGGTGGGTGTTGGTCTCTTCTTCCAAGTAACAAGCAATAGGACAAGAGGAAATGGCCTCAAGTTGCGCCAGGGAAGGTTGAGATTGGATATTAGGAAAAATGTCTTCACCGAAAGGGTTGTCAAGCATTGGAACAGGCTGCCCAGGGAAGTGGTTGAGTCACCATCCCTGGAGGTATTGAAAAGATGTGTAGATGTGGCACTTAGGGACATGATTTAGTGGTGGACTTGGCAGTGGTAGGTTAACAGTTGGACTTGATGATGTTAAACGTCTTTTCCAACCAAAACGATTCTATGATTATATAATTCTGTGATTCTATATAAACACACACACAAATTAAAATTTTGACAGGGGCTGGTAAACTTGCAGCGCAAGTGTTGTAAACAATTCTGCATCCTTTTGGAAGACAATGGAAAATGTCAAAGATGAGTTAAAGGTCAACCTAATTTTGTGGGTTTATATAACTGCATTTTTCTCTAAAATGTTTTTTTCTCTTTGCTGTGAGACTCCCTTAAACTGAAGCTGTGTACAAAGCAAATTACACTGTGGATAGCACAGCAAAGGCTGTCAGCTGCGCAGGAGGTGCCCAGGCTATGAATATTTTGTTTTAGGTTTTCATTCTTACTTGTCCTGTGTGTTGTTAGCAGCAGGGGTAAAATTTTCAGACTAAGTGTAACTTTTTAATTGCTGTTCTTTAAGGTCCACAAAACGTCAATATAGCTGTTATTGCTAATTATCTCTGGTCAAGATCACTGTGCTACGTGGTATTCAAAGGTTTCCCTTAAACCAAAGGCCGCAAAATCAGGAAAGTAGCAAATTAATGGGAAAGGCAGGGTGTTATGAAATAGAGTGTGGATTGTTTGACTTTTTTATCTATACCAGTGCATTTGTGTGTGATTTTTTTTTAAGTAGTTGTAACTAACATGTGTCTCTTAACCTTGCAATTACTAATTCCCTTTGGTGAGGAGGTAGAGTGAACCTCATAGGACCTGAAGGGGGAGGGCAGAGCAGTTGCTGATGCTTGGAGGTATGTTGTGCTGGGGGACAGTATGGAAGATGAATGAGAAGCCCTGAGGGGGGGACAGTGCTGGAAAAATTTCAGCCCACTTATGTGTAATTTTTTTGAGAAGGAGGAAGAAGAGTGGGTAATAACCCTGATGGTGGGGAAGAAACATGAACTTGATGAGACAAAACAGAGACCCAGAGTAAGAGATTTTAGAAGCTGGTGACACTACATAAAATGAGGTGAAGAAGACCAAGGCAAGTACTTGCCTTCAAGCTAGAGGAGATCACTGAGGGACACAGGGATAATGTTGATGTAGAGGAGATTTCGTCAGACTTGAGCTTCTAATCTCAGGTGTTCAACAGTCCTCCACCAAGTACCAAAACCTCCAGTGAGCTTTTAAAAACAAAGGTTCTTTGTATGAATCTCCAAGCTTTATTTGGGTCAGGCTTTCAGCCTTTTTCTCTGCAATTAAGATTTGACATTTTTGCCCTCTCACATGAAAATCTACTGGTTACTTTTCGTTAACTAAAGGACTTCGTGCTGGGGCTTTAAGAAGAGTCAAATACTAAGAGCACTATTATTGGCTCTATTGAAGCTCTGACATCAGTCTAGATGTGGCCAAGGAAAGGCACTGTGTGGGCCAAAGGATGTAAAAAATGGATTTCATTAAATTACAGTAATTTTTTTAGTATAGGCTGGGGTGATATTTTCAGAAGGTTCAAAACCCTCTGGAATATTTTGCTCCCATCTTAGATGTGCTAGGGAGGAAGAAGTGACAGTGTTTGGGTACTACCCAGTGTGAAGGCCAGATGACAATAGCTTGTAGATGGGAATGTTGTAAGGTAAAGGCACATGGAGAGATGCTCAGGTACTATGGCGACAGGGCTGTGCAGATACTTAAAAGTACACAGAGATGCAGAAATTCCTAGGTCACAGGCCTGAAGGAGTGGAGACAGAGAACGGTCATACTAGCATCTTTATAGAGACTATGCAAGACGGTGGATTCCTTAATTTTTTTTCAAAAGGAGGGCAGTTTGGATCAGAGCCAGATGTTTTTGGTGCTAAGCTCTCATTTCTTCTCTTTTGTACTATGAGTGAAACATAACAAGTCCCTTTTCAGTCCCAGTGAGTGTAAAAGAAATGCTGGCTTCAGCCAGCATTTTGCAGGTTTCTATCACTTCTTAAAAAAGGAAGAAAGAAAATCTACATCTACGAGTTCTCACTGTCTGTCTCTAATACTGCTTCCTTCCTTCTTTCTGGAAGGAAAGAAGAAAGTGCCTAGCTGGATATGTAGTTGATGAGAGTGAGAGAAGAAGTTATGGATCGCCTGGTAACAGTCATGCAGAGCCTTCCTGCTCACGTCACCCCAGTTATTTCCTGGGTGCCCTGTGGGGTACGCAGGAATTTCAGAACAGAGGATTGGAGAAACCCACCTGCTGGCTGGGAGCTGCTCAGAATGAGCAAGGTGGGGAGTGCTAGCCAGCATGCTTCTCTGTAATCCTCCTGCTGTCTTGAGATGACGCATCTGAAATCAGAATTGCCAGGGAGACAGATAACGCCTGAGGCAAATGCCTGAGGATTTGCCGCAGCTGGAGGACTGCAAGTGTAAAAGTCTCCTTTTCAGAATCCACTGCCTGGGCTGCACCTCCTGCGGTAGGTGCCTCCCAAGTCCTCTTCAGAGGATGTGGCAAAATTTATTTATTTTAAGATGCTACTGCTGAGTGCAGTGCCTGTGTGTAGCTTAGAGCACTCACTCAAGATGTGAGAGGTCTGAGTTCATTTCTCTTGTCAGCCTGGGGATACAAGTCTGCGTCTTCCAGCTGTCCAAAGAGTTGCCCTTGTTGCCAGGCTGGGATGAGGAGGGGCATCGTATTTGCCAGCTGCTCAGAGCTGAACCCCTGTTACAGCAGAGACTACAAGCTTCTTGACAAGCACAAGAACAAGTGAGGGGGAGCCTGCCGCACCATAGCCCAGTGGTTAAGACCCACAGGTGGGGCAGAGAGTTGTAGGTTCCAGCTCCTGCATCCTCGAACTGCGTGTACGTTTTACAGTAAACAGACCATGGATAATAACCTGAAATAATTCCCAGCCATTACTGCATTTTGTAACTTCCAGGTTGGCTGAATTACCAGCCTCTTTCACAGCATCTAAGCCCTCAGGTTTTGGATTCCAGTGTTGTTAAGGGAGGCATTCGGCATCTGACTGCTCGGGCTGGACTCCTTTGATCATGTGCAGAAGTAGGCTGTGACAGGAACAGTCAGGTCAGATGGGCAGGCACTGCGGTCCAGAGTTAGATGATGGAAATTGGAGGTTCTTTGAACAGCAGTCTCCCAGAGCACAAGACTTAGCTGTAACCCGGGGGAAGGAGGATTAACTACCCAGGCATCTGTGTAGAAAGGCACTCAGGAGTAGAGACTGTTCAGCATGGTAGAATGAGTTAGTGGGCAGTGTTTTTCATACAGGAGGCCAAGGGTTTGATTATGGGAGGCAGTTTGGGTGAATGACTATGAATTGATGGTGTTCATAAGGAGCGGGAGGGAGCATGGTAAAATAAAACCAGTAGCCTTCATAAGAAGGAAAGAGCTCGTTTCCTTGGTGAAGCTATAGAAAGGGCTCAAATGCAAACTCTCCCACCTCGCAAAGACAGGGAATGTAAATTGCAAGCTCTTCATTGACCTCAAATGCAAGAAGGAACCAAACAAAAAGTGGGAACTGGGTCAAGTATAAGTGAGCGCAAGGGTGTAGGTACAGAATTAGAAAGGTCAAGGCATAAAATGAGATGTGACTAGCAAGAGAAATTGAGAGCTACAGTAAATAATTTTTAGGATGTCAAAGTCTTTGCTTCACTTTCCCAAAAGGAACTAACATGGTAGCTGACTTGGTATAAAGTGCTTCTTGACTAAAAATAATGTAACTGTTTGGACCTCTGTGTCATCCTTAAGTGAAAGTTGATACTGTGGACTCTTCTTTGTGTCACTTGGCATCTCTCCCACACCAGAATCTTGAATTTTCTACTTGCATTTTGGTCTGACTAGTGCTAACCATGGTTATTTGCAATGCTGTCTCTGCCTGCTTTACATTTTTCATATCTGACGTACAATGTGCCTCCCAGAGGAGGTCTTTTAATCTCATCTTTCTTCACCCTCAAACCGTGTAGACTTTTCTCCAGTCTGTGCACAAAGAACCTACTGAGTTGCTCCTTCCCCCGGCATCAATAGGATTTTCCAACGTAAATCTCTCATCTATCAATGGATTAACATGTTTAAAATGCAACTCACTGAGTGGATTAAAGAGCTCAGGCATGGGTAATAAGATATAGTACCTTTCACTGCAGTAATGCCAGTTCAGATCAATCCAGGATGTTAGTGACTGGGAGTTACCATCTGAACTGCATCAACTGAGTATGGTTACAAACTCGTGTCATGAATTTCTCTCTGGGCAGGATGGGTAGCTAGTGAATGGAGTGAGCTGTGCAAGCAGTGCCTTCCCATTTCAGGGAATAGAAAGATAAGCATCCAGATTTAACTTGGACAGATTTTAAGATGTTTGATAGAAATAAACTGTGGTGCAGTGGGATTTCTTGTTTTGTCCTTTTAAAGAAAAGGGGGACAGGGGGCAAAAATCCCAATCTCATCTTTATTAGTCATAATTTTCTTCAAATGTGAATAATGTTTGCAATATTATTTATAACTTTGTTCAGTTCTGTACCTCAGATGACATGGCCCAGGGCACTGATTGGTGTCCTCTGGCTATCTTCTTGGGATAGTTGTGGCTACATCTGCCTCTCCCCTCTGCTGCAGATTGCTCTGTATGGACGGGGACGGGACTGGTCTGCACACATACGTGGATTTTGTTCTGTTTTTAAAACTCCTCCTTTTTTTTTTTTTTTTTTTTTTTTTTTTATTTTAAGTACCACTTTTTTTTTTTTTCTTGAAATAATTTTTTTTTTTTTTTTTTTTTTTGAAGGAACAGTTCCCTTTTGTTTTTAAGCATTTAAAAGCCTTTTTTGCATATACCTGTCACAGTACTCAGCACAACCAGCATTTTTTTTCTTTGAATGTATATAGCTCCTATTACAGAACTAATGTGTTTGGACCCCCTTGAGAAGGGAGCCACTTGGAAAAATGAGTCACAGTTTATTTCCAAACCTTGAAGTGAGGGGTATGTGATTTTTTTTCCCTCTGAATTTTTTAAACCATTTGTCAGAGAAGATAAGCTTCAGCCTTGGTTAAAAAGAAGCAATCATGTGGCAAAACAGCTTAGCAGTTCAAGTAAGGGCCAGAGAAACTACGACTCATATGAAAGGTCAGGTATGCCATTCTCTAGGTTGGTTTTTTTTTTTTAGTTCAGTCATTCTTTTACTTCTTCCTGGAAGCAGTTGGTAATGCAGAGTTTGGTGATGTGTAGTGTCCTAAAATAGACTTCTGCATTTCGAAAATACATCTGTTAAGTAGAGCAATTGGTGATTATGTATTGGGTTGTTTTTAAGATAATTCAGATGTTTTTCTGTAAGGCTATTACCAAGGCTATAATTGTTCTTATCTCATTTTGTCTGTCTTTCTTTCAGGAAAACATTACCAAGCAAAACGTATAGCAGAAACTAGAACTTCCTCATGACCTAGAATAGTGAAGTGGAGACTATATAGTATCATGATAGTTTTGAGCAAAAGAGAATCTCGGTCTCTTTCCTGTGCTAGTAATTAACTCTCCTGCTTCAGCTGAAGTCCTGTTTCACACGATATTTTTCTCATCTGTGTATGTTATTGTAATAGAAATAATACTTAAGATTTTCAGACGAAAGATGATGAGTAAATTATAATCATTACCAGATTTCTTGGCTGCCTAATACTAGGTTCAGGGATGTTAGTACTTATGTGAATGGAAATGGACTTCAGTGCAGCAGTACTTAATACGCACATGAACAGCTGGCGTAGCTGGAGGTAATTGTGTATTTAAGTATTTGCATGGGTCCATGGATTTTGTAGCTGGCCTCACAGTAACTCTGTGAACATTGACTTTTTTTGTTCCATGAACTTCTGAAACTTCCACACCCCCATGTAGATTTAGTTCTTTCATTTCTATTATGAAAATGAACGTGGGGAAATAAGGATTTGGTGTACAGGGATGGGTGTTTTAAAAAGGATCCTTGAGCAGGTGGAGAACGCAGGAGGAGCAACACAGTGTATGCAGGGCAGCTCTGACAGCTGGTGGGAGGGTGTAATGAGTGAGGGGCCAAGGGTCCTGCATGCCCAAGGCAGCACGGCAGCCAGATCCAGACTAATGCTGTCGAGTCCAGGATTCAAGGTGTAATGACTATATAGCTATCTTGAGAGCCAAGAGGGTCTCTTCTAGGGCTGGAACTGTCTGGAAGAGCGTGCTTCATGTGTTCTTGCCTATGGCTGCCACCAGTTGCTAGTTTTCAGGTATTGGTCTGAGACAGTATCTGTTGAACTGTATCAAAGTTAAATGACTCTTGCTGGAAAGTAAATGCAAGTTTTCTACCCAGCATGTTTGAATGCGAGAGCTCTGAATTAAAATGAAACACTTGCCTTTTTAAGGGTTGAAAGCCAGTGCTTTTGGTGTCTGTGAAGAAACTAAAGGCTATGTGAGAACATCTCAGAATCAAGGTTTAAAGAAATAATCCGGTTAAAGTAGCAGTTATGTCTTACTCAAAAGCCATCAGTAGCTCTCCTTTTCCAGAATGGAGGTTGCTTTTTTAAATGGCCTGTAACCTCACCAACTATCTTTCTCTTCATCCTGTTTTCTTCTGCTGTTCATTATTCTGTCCCCATTGTAAGCCCAAATGCCTCTGTCCCAGAGAGCATCTCTTGCTAATACAACAGTTGTGTAGTGTCAGATTTGTTGTGTTGAGTCAGGTCATTTGCTTGGTATTGCTCATGAAGCTGGCAAAGTTAATGTGAATTTACTCTGTTATGCCTCTTGCTATTTTATGTTATGCAGATGTAGGTCAGGCAAAGTGAAAGGAACGGGAGTTTTGGGTGTCTCTTATTCCTTCTACCTTGTCAGAGGTTCTCGTTGACTCTGCTCCTCTCCAGAAAATGCAATAGAGAGAAATTAAAATGGATAATGTTTTTCCTGCCGTTGTGGTTGTCTTGTGCCTTCTTTTTTCTGCTTCATTCTGTTTTGTTCTTCCTGTGGAGATCCACAAAGAAAAGCGTTCACAAAGCTCCAGAAATGCATGATGCTCACATGATGTGTGGGGCTGTGCCAGCACTGGGTCTACCTTTTATTTAGTCTTGTGTCCCTGAATTCTGAGGCTGAGGAGCCACTGCCATAAAATACTGAAGGTCAACATTACATTGACAGTGGCTTTGCCACAGATTATTTAATTCAGTTCTGGGTGATGGCTGACAATGCTACAGGTTGGGTATGGCTCCTGGCCAGTTTTGCCTTCCTCTTTGTGCGGCAAAGTAAAATGATTCAGCTGGATGCAGTCAGTAGTGGTCTTGAGGCATGGGTTTGCCAAGTATTAAAAAGGGGAGACTAGTTAATAAAGAGTGAGGGCCAGACTGATAATGATATGGAAGTGTGAAAAGATGCAGAAAATGAAACTATTATTTGGCATGTATACATATCCTTAGGCAGCTAAGTGCCTGTACAGATTTATTCCCATTTCACTGAATTTGTTGTTAGTGTTAGTGGAGGTCAATGTCTTCCTTGCCTGAGTTAACAGTAGGACTTCTTTGTAGCATTCTGTACTTCTGCTGAGGAGGCAGCGACAGAAATCTTCTAGTGATGTGCCGGTGTGTTGCACATAGTTGGGCTGTTAGAACGGTGGTTCGTCGTCTTGATAATTAACAGAATCCAGTTGGTCTGAGGTAGGTATTTTTAACTTCAAGTGCTTTTAAGAAAGGAAGACATGAACAGCACCTGCTAATGAACAATTATTTCAGAGTTCTTATAATTCAAAATTATGTTGTTATTTTGCTATACAGTCAATGGTAATGGGGTTGTATATTTTATTATTCATCAACAAGATAGCTACATATCTTCCAGCGGTATGCTGTTAATGTGCCAAGCAAGTGGCATGGTTGGTTTGTTCTTTCTTTCATTCTCTCAAGAGAGAATATTGTGTTTTGTGGTATAGCATTTTGTTCTGATGGATGTAGAAATGGGTGTGCACCCTGTACTCACTGGTACTGGCAAAGGTAAGAGCGAAGCGCGTTTTGCCCTTGGAGTGAAAAGTGGTGACGTCTGTGGGAGGTGTTGTTCCAGGGGGGATTCTTGCCACAGTCTTGCACCTATCAGTAAAGCTGTACCAGCTGCACACGGCAGCTTGCCCTTCACCGCAGGCAGTTGCACTGCACCAGGGAGCAGAGCTGTGGACTTTGGGTGACCTTCTAAGCAGCTTGTATTGAGGCAGTTTGAAGGTAGAGATAATGACCTAAGAGAAAGAACACTTGCATTGATGTGTTTGGGGCCCTGTACTTAGTATTGTGAAGTTTTTTGTGAAACGCTTCCTGTGCCAACTGTGCTAGAGTCATATCCAGAGTTCTTCATGTTTGATACCTGAAAGTCAATGCTTTCTCTTTAAAAGTTGTCTTCGTAAATATTTTGGTAGTTGGCAAGTCTTTGTTTTATTGTTTCTTTATTGAACACCCCCACCAAAAAATGTTTTCCAAATCAAGACTCCTATTTTTTATTTTTCTTGTTTGTTTTGAGTTTGGTGGGGTTTTGGTGGGGTTTTTTTGTTTGGTTTTTATTTTTTTTAATCCCTTCCCTCGTTTTCTACCTTTCCCTACCCCCAAAGACTGACAGTGGCTCCCTCACGCTTCCCAGTTCTCAATTCCACCCTGATTAACTTTGAGTCCGGTTAGGAAAACATATTTTATTCTTCTTCCATTCCTATTCTGTTGCAGATTTTGACTTGAACTATTTTTGGCATTGGAGCAAGTTTGCAGACTACGTGCAGTGTGTCCTGACCTTCACTGGTGTGACCGGTTACATCACTTACCTCTGGCTTGACTCATCTCTCTTTGTGGAAACGCTGGGCTTCCTTGCAGTGTTCACCGAGGCTATGTTAGGTGTTCCCCAGCTCTACCGTAACTACCAGAATAGGTCTACAGAAGGAATGAGGTATGGTGTTTGTCTTACATAAAATAAGTAAGTGTGTGTGTGCGCATGTAGGTAAATCTTTGTGTAGTGTGGGAATACTTTTCTAGGCAGGGCAATGTCATCTTTCTAAATTTTACTTGAAAATACAACAGCTGTCGGAGTAGATTCTCTGTCAGTAGGAGCTGGTGCAGCACTGCTGAAGGCAGTGGGAGCTCCATTACACCACTGAGGTCTGACCCATTGTCCAAGTCCAGCTGGACAGTTCCAAGGTGAAACACGTTTTAGTAAAATAAACATGTAAAACTACTGCTGTTGCCATTAGCAACATATTGTAGTTCAACTCAAGCTGTGCTACACTGGTAATTAGAAATGGACTAAAGATATCTTGCATATCAAAAGTAATAAAGAGGAAGAAAATATTTTGAGCCTGCAGCGAATAACTCTGTCAGTCTAACTCACATATTAGCTCATCACTTTTTCTCACATATCTACTCATCACTTTTTTGTAATACATTATTATGTATGTAGCAAATGACATCAGTATTTATTTATGTGTAAAAGCTTGTAACTGACATTTAAAAAAGCTCAAATGAGACGTTTACAGTCATGACTGGGAAACCCTCTGTAAACAAGTGTGGGACAGAAAACTTTGATCTTGTGCCCACTGTTGGGGCGTTAAACTAGATTATCTTTTCATACCATTTACTGGATATCTCAGTCATAACACTAAGATTTCCAAATTGCAAAGGCAACTTGTAAAGCTTTTTAAGAGAGAAAACATTCACTGTGGTGCATCAGTGCACTGGTCTGTAGAAACAGTACAGCAGCAAATTCAGTTCACGGAGTGCTGTGATCATTTGTGACTCTAACTGTCTTCTCTTTCATTGTTTTGAAATGACGTCTTTCATTGCTTTTAAACTTGCTGGGATAATTTTTACTTTGGTCAAAACAAATAACCACTCCCCACCACCCCCAAACCAAAGCAATTGTGTCCTTTGTTGAAATTGTTCCCTTTACTTGTTTGGCTTGGCACACTTCTACTAGTTACTTTAAGTTCTTTTCTAGTTTGAAATGTTGTTGAGGGAATGTTCAGACATTTGCTTTGATGCTTAAGGCATTTTTTGATTGGGAGCCCCTTTGGTACAGAGTGAGTCAGGATTTACTTCCAAAATATTGGGGTATTTTTCATGCACACACTGCCTTGGAAAATTCTGTACCTGTGATATCCAGAAGGCAATTTACCTATTAGACCTTCTTTATGCTCTGGCTTGACTTTTCCCTTTATGTTTTTTATCTGTGAATCATAATGCCATATTATGACAGCTGCTTCCAGATAGTGTTTTGCTTTTCCTTAGCTCCTCTCTGGGGACCTGAGTTTCAGTTTTCCAATTTCCTGTATATGCTATTTAGCAAAAGGAGAAAAAACCCCTTTGTGCTTCACAACAACACTTTCTTTGTAAAGCATTAAGCACAGAATTGCAGAATTCTCATCTAAAACTGCTTGGCAAGAGAGTGCTGTGGTTAGTCAGGAGAAAATAGCAAAAAAGCTCTCGTTCCCTTGCCATCAAACAGAACCAGGTCCAGCCATAGCCACCTTCCTTATCGGCTGTACCCACAGGTTTTCCAGAATGCATTCCCCTCTCTGGTTCTTCTACTCTTGAAGCAGTACTTTGCGTGGCATTGGACATCGATGGGTCTGGGGACTGATGAGACAATATACAGCTTATGCTGCTTTACTGCAGTTGGAGTATGTTCATGCAAATGCACGTTAGTACTCTTTCTTTTCTCAGGTTATATTGCAGCTTTATATATGTTGCAGGTACCACGTATACTTTCTAGCACCATGCAATCCTGAGTTGACTTGATGGTCTCTAAGCATTACCAGGCTGTTCCTACTGTGAGAGTGACTTCTGCTAGTGTATTTATTACCTTCTGTTGAAGGAGCTGTTGGAAATATTTCCTCTGAACTTCCCTTCCTGTGCCTGCTTCTCTTGTCTAAAAGCATGTCAGAGAAGAGACCCCGGTCGTGGAAGCACTGAAGGGAGCATGTAACAGTCCAGCCAGGCTACTCATAGTACTAAGTTTATGAACTTGCATGGGTATTTACTAGATGGGGGCTAGTTGATGCCCACAGCTCTGTGCAGTTATTTACTGCTCAGTGCAGAAATAACATGCATGTGGATGGTTACACTGTCAGAAGCAACTGAACTGGTGATCCACTGCCCATCAGCTGGGCCATAATGGCTGGCTGCCAGACATGCTCTTAGCAAGCCTCAGTGGCAAAGTAAAATAGATGAGTTCCAAGTGTCTTTGTGGCTTTAAGCTTAACAGGGAGAGCAGTGAGAATTAAGCTGTTCTATTTAGTGACCTTTCGGACAATTATCACATCCTGGTTGGAGGCGGTAACTTCTTAAACCACAGTAGTTCTGTCACCTGTGGTGCATGAGTGGAGCCCATGTCCCTGATAAACATCACAGCCTTTACTACTGCCAGAGAAGGGGTTGTTTGGAGGTCCTTATGGCTTGGCTGAGAAAAGCAGCAACATGCATCTGTCTCTGAATTGGGGCAGAATGGGACACAGCAGCTGATATGTTAAGTCTATTTCTACTTTAGCAAATAATTCCTTTCCTAAATGTAAACTGACAAAATAGAAATGGAGAATAAGGTTACAGTATGTGGCCACATTTGATCAGGGTATCCTCCAGACTCCTCAAACATTGTGTTGTTTCTGAAAAAAGGCAGCAAACAAATAACCCTACAGCCCCCCCCACCCCAATCACCCCTTTCTATTTAAATGAGGGATATCTCATGCTTGAGGTAGCAGTCATTTCTGGATGAACAAACTCGGAGACTAGAGGCCATGAGAGAGGTAAATGGGACAGGTGGCTGTGGTGGCAGGCAGGATTCCCTTTGGGAGTCTGTTCTGAAAAGGGTCCCATCATCTTGCCTCTGTATTTCAATCTGCTACTGCCTGAAAAGTCCCCTACTGAAAATGTGCTCAGTGTCTGAGGTAAACATCCAGAGGGCATCTGCAGCTGAGTCAGTTATGTTTATTGTAACAGGGCATGGCTGGAGTGAAAGAATCACAGTTACGTGCATTGTAGTACTCCTGAGAATGAGTCTTCCAGTTCTTTGTTATGTCTATTCTGCTGGATAGAGCTCCTCACTTCTTATTTTTATTTATGTCTTCATTTCTCCCTACTTCTCTCATTTTCCTTCTTTTTGTAGCAATATCACTACTAGGTCCTGTGGTTTCTTCCTCTGTTCTCTGAGAGAGCAGAGACCAAAGGAGAAGCTGGAAAGAGATGGAAACAATAAAAGCAGAAAGGAGATGCATGCTGAGTAACAGCTTTTGTGAAGGGAAGATACTGTAGTATGTCCTGGTGGGCTGATGATTGAAGGGTGGAAATTTTCCCATGATTAAGTAAACAGAACTAAGCCAGTCAAAGGAACAGAAATTTTCATGATGTTCTCTTTGACAATTCATCTGATTACTTTTGGAATTAGTACTTTATAGAAACTTAGAGCTCTGTTTAAGTGTTTAAGTACTTTTGAATAGTTGCAAACCTAAATAGTACAGTCATAGTTCTATAAATTATGGTACTAACCTTGACAGAAGTGTTTTTTTAATGAACTGTGGTACAAGTTAATACCTATCAAGGAAATGATCACTTAATTTAATCTCCATTCAGTTCACGAACTAAACTAGTTCTGTTCTGTCACCTAGTGAGAGACTAATTTAATGACATCAATTGTTATCGGGATGGATTAGAAACATGAGTATGATTATGTTTGCATTGGTTAGGAAAAGGAGGAGAGCAACCTCAAAACTTAAGAGCTTTGGAATATAGGAGGCATCCTGTTACATGCGAAAAAAGCATTATGAGGTTAAAAGATTGCTCATCACTTCTAAATTTTTTTTATATTATGTGGTAAAATATTTCAAGATCCTGATACCAAAAACACCCCTCACCCCCATCTTCCAGGAGGCAGAGATGCTGACTCTGCTACAGTTGGGATCTGGTGCTTCTCATATTACTAACTGCTTTTGCTTTGCAACAAAAACCATACAGACAAGAACTTCCTCTGTCATTTATCTTTGTGTCCTCGCTCCTTCTAAGATAACTTGCCTCCCAGTCGCTTTCCCCTTCTAATAAACTGCAGTCATGGGAAAAGGGTAGTGTTCAACGTGAGGCAGTGGAGATGGAGGGAAGGTTGGCTCTGGATCTGGCAGCAGTGCTGCTGCACACAGAGGTAGGGACCTGCTGGTCAGTTCATTGGGAGAATCGCATCATTGTGGGGACAACAAGCTTTTGTGGAGCTCCTGCAGGGGGAAAGCATGTGCTTTTGCACAAGGGTGGGGAGAACCTCATCTCTGTGGGAGGCACGGGCTCATACAGGCACTGGTGTTACTATGCAGCCTTCATAATCCCATCAGACCTCCCTCCACCAGAGGAGGAGGGTGGAGGGTGTTCCTCTGTATGTCTGTGACAAAGCTGTAGATGTGCCGTCCTACACAGGGATGTATTAACCCTGGGAGTGCACAAGGGTGGATTTGCTCGAGGGCAGTCTGTTGTACTGCATTCCTGTTTGCTGCCCTGCCCTGCCCTGCCCTGCTCCGCTCCGGAAAAAATAACTGCCCTTCGTTGAAAGTTTTTCACAAAAGCTCATCAAAATCACCTGGCAGTGACCCTTTTTGACTGTCAGCTGCTGCTCCAGCCCCATGGAGCAACGGTTTCTTTGCAGTCAGTGCGTGGAGTTCAGAGCTGCTGGATGGCAGAATCTCTCCAGGTCCAAGAAAGAGGTCTGGCAGTAGGACTGAGCTGGGCTGCGTATCTTGAAGTCTCAGAAGCTACACTCCACGTGATACTCAAATGTGCCCATCAATGGTTAGCTTGGAAGCATGTGGGTCCAAAAAGCAGGGTCATCTTGCAGCGGTTGTTGAGCTCCTGGTGTGCACTGTTGTCTCTTCCCTGGCTGCATGCTGGGCGCGAGGCAGCACGTGCTATACCTGGCTCAGGGCTGTGTGCGCAGCTGCAGGGTCGGAGGGACAGAACCAGGGAAGGGCTGCGTCCTCCCTCTGCGAGCTGTTTCCCAGGTCTCTCTCCTAGCCCATGGCCAGTTTTCAGTCTGCTTGAAAGGAACCTCCTTTCTGCACATCCTCTGTCTGTTGCATTTGGCTGACACTGGGACAAAGGCTCAAAACTTTACCACCCGGAGACAGCTGGCACAATCAGTTACCCTGCTTATGTGTTGATATGAGCCTGTCTTGAGAAATCTGGCCTGAAAAGGCTGAATGAGGAAAATCTCAGTATTGCATTCAATCAGATTATTGTGTGATGAAATAAAGAAAATATTAATTTAGTCCCTCCAGTGGCAGTACTGGGCTGATCACTGTGATTATCCTGTTTTAAAAAACACAAGTCACTGAAGGAGAAACAGTCAGCATTTATTGTCTCAGAAGCTGTTGGAGCCAAGAGTTGCAAATTTTAAGAATGCTTTTCCATTCAGAAGTGTTTTATGAGGTGTGCTGCAGCTGCGAGCTAGTTACGAGCAGGTGTTTATCTGAAATGTATCCAGTGAAATAAGTGCAGTGTAAAGAGGTATGAAAGAAAGAAATGATATTAATGTATATCCTGAGATATTATTTCCTCTTTTCCCCTATAGATAATATTAAAAATACTAGAAGGCAGTATTTCTTAGGGAGATAAAATTTTGTTGTGGGGTGCTTTTATTTAGTACTGCTCTATAGCATTTTTCTTTATGACACATGCAGCTCTTTATATCATTTTTTAAGAGAAGCTTTTGACTTCTGAGGACAGCATTTGTCCCGGAGACAAATCCTGGCTTTATTCAAACTCTGTGAAGATTAATGCGAGCTGCTAGATTTTTCTGCCCGTATTGGATTAGCCAGGTGCTGTGATGAACAGATGTTGAAGGCTTTATTCAGGACTGGCTAACCAATGTCTGGCCACCTCCTCCAGTGAGATTTTAGATTTAAGAAGATTGGGCAAGTGCTCTAAAAATGCCACTGCTGTGGTTTCTTGGGATTTTTTAGCCTGGGGGAATTTTTGAACAGTGAATAGGTAAAACAGCTCCAGTGAGTTACTTCCTTTGGAGTTCCGCTGTTTAAAAGAAAACAAAACCCTAAGCTGGAGAGAAGTAGCAAGAGTTGTGGATGTTTCTGCTCAGGCACTAACTATGCATTAGCTTCTTAACTAAAGAATAAATGTAGTTCCATTGAAAAGAGATGTTAGATGCAATCCACATGTGTTAGAGCAACTTTGTTAACATATCTGTGCTTCTTTGGGGAGGTTCAGTAAAGAAGAAAGAGAAATTAACTGGAAAAGGACTTAAAAAGTGCTAAAAAGAAGGAAAGTTAGAAGAGGATGATGCAGGCAATGGCCGTAGTGATTTTTTGGTTTGGTTTGGTTTGGTTTGGTTTTTTTCCCCAGCTCCTGTTTCTCACTGACAGAAATTGCATGGATGAGAGCAAAATCAAAGAAATAGGAGTAGGGATAATGGATGCCTGCATGAGAGATTTCCTTTTCTGAGTATGCCATATGCATAAAGCAGACACTGGCCAGTACAGTGGTGACCTGAGTTAGTAGTGCATTGTGTCCAGTCCGGGACTAACACCAAGGAAGCTGCTGAAGAGAGAGAACTGTTTCTCTCAGGCTTTGGAATTGTAGCCTCCAGATGCTGATACAACAGTGCCTATTCTTATTCTTAAAACAGTAGCTGCTTTATATATTAAACAGTTAAAATGGAGAAGGTGGAAGAGGGGTACAGGAAGTGGGGGCCATTTAGTTTTAAAAAAAAAAAAAAAAAGGCAGAATGGCTTTGTGGGTTTAAATCATCTGACCCAACTGAGAAGCAGTTTTTCATTACAGAAAGCATTGTGTAGACAATCATAAGGGACTAAGTTATAAAAGAGAAAGTGGTTTTCAAGAGAATAGTTAGGAACTAAAAGGTAAATCTGGGACCCTGGCAAATGGAGAAATCAAGGTCTTAAGTGTGAGCCAGAAATACATTGGGTAAATGCAAAATTATTAGCACTACTTAAAAGTGGTTTGTACTTATACTTAATGTTGTATAGGCCATTCCTTAGTTTCACTGCCTTTCCTATTGCACTAAGTTAATCAAAACTGTCTGTCAGTGTGCTTACAAATTTGCCTATTTTAAACTATTCTTGTCATTTACTGTAGTTCTGTGATTGTATTCATTTGTCTTCCTAAATGCTTCTTCTTTCTACTCAGATCTTTAGTTTTCTCCATGGGTCTACAAAAATCGTTGTCATTGCTTCTGAGGCTCCAGCCAGCATTCATACAATTTTCTGGGGAAGTTTTACTTGTTTCATTGTTTTGCTTTGGTGACACTTCTTTCACTACTGTGGCACTGATCAGCTGGTTACTGTTGTCCTTTATGGTGGCCTTCTCTCTTCCCCTTTTCATTTGTGGTTCTAATGGATACCAGGAACATCAGATTTCCTTCCTGAATCTGGCTGTTTTAAAGTTAAGAGGTTGAAGGAAGTGGTCTCTAGTCCTCAGAAGATTTCTTGTTTCTTCTCCCTTTGAAGTATTACTACATCAGGAAAGTAAACAGGCTTGGTCTCTCTTTAGTACACTCAGAATGAGGGCAGAGTCCTGTCGGCATGTGAACAGATAGATTGAAAACATTTTGTTCTGATCCCAGGAAGCAAAAAGATTCTCTCCTCTACTCCACACCCTCTTTTCAGTTACAGCAGACCTGTGATCTCTCTGCCTTTAATCCTATGTTCTTTCCCTTCCCTGTTCAGTGCTCTAGGTTCAAGGACCTGTACTTTCTGCTTAACTCTCTGCGGACGTGTGGCCTGTGGGTTGCTGTGCTGGGTTCAGCACCGCATTTACCTCCGTGCTTGCCTGCTGTGTCTCCCCAGAGCTGTTCTCTCAAGGCCTGCAGCAGCACAATATGAGGCTCCAAAGGCAGTTCTTTGTGCCCTAGGCACTCAACACATGTGAGAATTTCAGGAACTGAAGGAAGAGGCAGGTGGAAAAACCCAGGAGGGAGTGGGAGACGTTCCTTCCCTCACCCTCCCAGCACTTCTGACAGTGTGAGCAGCAATATCCACTTCCCTTAAGCATCGTCCAGATTGTAGCACGGTGTGGACTGCTAAAGCTCTTGCACGTATTGAACCTCTTCACCATTTCTCTTCCCCTGGCACCTCATCCCATCAGTTCAAAAAGTAAATTCAAAGCAAATGACTTCAAACCAAAAGCATTCATCTTTTACAAATAGTTCATGGCTTCTTTACAGTAATTGGAGTAAGGCACTGCTGGCATGTCTAATCAGTGCTCTCTTCAGTTGGTGCTTTTCTCTGTGCTCTGAAAATTTGAAATACAAGAGAAAATTTATTGTACTTCTGTTACAAAAACATTCAGTTAAGTTTGGGCACTCTGTTTTCTGCTGGCAAGGAAGTGTCATGCAAGGTATGTTGCATAGTTAAGGTCAGGTCTTGCCAAGTCACAAAAGGTCAGAGTTGAGCTTACCATGAAGGCACCTGAGACATGAAAGTTCTCTAAAAATGTCTTTTTCCTCTGTTACCTAACAAATTTGGGAGCAAAAGTGCCTCGGTTCTTGAAATTCCAGCACCTGCATTGTTTTGCCAGAGTTCACCGCAGCCAGTTGTGTAAGTGGGGTAAGTTATCTACTTACGTGGTTGCAGAATTGTCTCCCTCGGTGCAGTAGGACTGAGTGGGATTAGAAATATGGAATGGAAGTAAAATGAGATTTGGGTTTGGAGAAATGTAGATTGAGATGCAAAGATACAAATATCCATAATGGTAATACTGACTGTGATGAAGACCTGTAAAGTGAGCAGAGTGGTGAGTAATTTAAGTGGTTAATAGATGAGCTCGAACAGCAGGAAAAAGAGGTTGGTAGAACTTAGGCGGGGAAGTGACTTTGCAGGGTGGTCCAGAAAGACCAGAGATTCTCTGTTACAAGTTGACCTGCAATGGTCCATTTGGTCCCCTGCTGCTCAGACACAGAGGGACAAGCAATCAGAAGAAGAGTGGGAAGTGCAGTGACTGACATGTTGGATGATCTGCCTGAAAACTGAGACAGGGGAGGAAGTGCTCGTAGCATTCTTGAGTGGGATGTAGAAAGAAACAAAACTTGGTGTCAGAAAAAGCTGTTTCAACAAGGCTCAAAGGTAGGGTTTTAATTTGTTCCAGGGAGGCTGGCTGGGAATGATATATGTCCACATAAGGGAATGGAATTAAATGCCAAGCAAGATGTCCTGGCATTGTCAAGTAAGCTTTCAGGGTAGTGGTTGAAGCCCTGTCCCGTCAGATACTAAACCTTGTATTAGAGAATTTCCTAAAACAGGATTGATAGTGTGCATAGAGGCAGATGGCAAGAGTTTGGGAATGAAGATAGGTGTCCTGGTTTCAGCTGGGATAGAGTTGTTTTTTTTTTTTCCTAGTAGTTGGTATAGTGCTGTGTTTTGGATTTAGTGTGAGAATAATGTTGATAACACACTGATGTTTTTAGTTGTTGCTAAGTAGTCTACTAGTCAAGGACTTTTCAGCTTCCCAAGCTCTGCCAGGTGCACAAGAAGCTGGGAGGGAGCATAGTCAGGACAGCTAGCCCAACTGGCCAATGGGGTATTCCATACCATATGACGTCATGCTCAGTATATAAAAGCTGGGGGAAGAAGAAGGAAGGGGGGGGACGTTCGGAGTGCTGGCGTTTGTCTTCCCAAGTAACCGTTACGCGTGATGGAGCCCTGCTTTCCTGGAGATGGCCGAACACCTGCCTGCTGATGGGAAGTAGTGAAGGAATTCCTTGTTTTGCTTTGCTTGCGTGCGCGGCTTTTGCTTTCCCTATTAAACTGTCTTTACCTCAACCCATGAGTTTTCTCACTTTTACCCTTCCAATTCTCTCCCCCATCCCACCAGGGGGGAGTGAGCGAGCGGCTGCGTGGTGCTTAGTTGCTGGCTGGGGTTAAACCACGACAATAGGCTAGGGGATGTCTGTCCTTTTTGAACTGCAAAGACCCTACTCAGGCTGAAATTTTAAGATTTGTGTCATGCTACTGTGTCTGGGATGTGATTGTGATGCTTTTATTTCCTCCATACAGCATTCAGTTCTGTCCACAGCAGGGCTTCAAAGCACCRCTCTGCAACCACTGTGGGTCAGTGGTAATGCTGCACGTGGGAAGTGGCTCAGAAAGCGTTGGTTTGTGGTGGCACCTTCTGACAAAGCACAGCCTTCCCGCTGGGCTTTGCTTTGAGAAACACCACACAGGTGTATGGTGCATCACTGTCGCCATGAACTTCACTTCTGTACCTCTGTGCGTGCACATCCATGTGGAAGGAAAGGGGAAAACCTGGCATTTCATATGAAGACTTAGGCGCAGACATACCTTCATATAGAGCTTGCAAGGGGTTATTTCCTTACAACGGTAAAGGTTTTTTGAGAAGAATGTGTGCTATGTTTCCTGCAAAAGTATTACCTTATTTCCAGGCAGTAAGCTGACTGGAAGGTAGGACTTTGTCCCCGAGTGATCACTCTTATTTTACACACTAGCGTGTTTGGGGTTTTCATTTCTCCAGTGTTTTCTTAGAATGTGAGAAGCATTTTACTAGCTGAAGGGTGTGATTAATTCCTGAAAAGTAATGACTGTAATATCATTAGATCTTGTCCTTGGGGGTGCTGGCTTTGGAGGCAACCACTGAACACTAGTCATCTAGAACAAGGTAAGCACTAGAGCTAGGACTGTTATCTTGTTATGTTGACCAAAGTGATAACTGCAGTTATTGAATTGGAATACTAATAGCACGCTCAGGCTATGTACTGGTTACCATATGAAGATGAAGGCAAAAATGTGCTCAAATTACCTCAAGTTAAATTAGATGAAAAGTCTGATGATTTCTTTGTTGTCTAGGGCAGGAAGAAAGAAAGATTTAAAAGCATTATGATTTGAGCCTTGGGATACACAGCTGTGCTGAAGCAAAGCTCTATTCCCTCCCGTCTTTTTATTACCTTTCAAATTGCATGTGTCCCAAGTTATTTAGAACTAGAGAAGGAAATACACTGAATGGTGTTACACAGGGACATTATTTCCCCATCTCTTAGCACTGGCCCTGCGGGGCGTAGCAGTGGTGTCCCTCCTGGCGGCAGGCAGGCTGCAGCAGCCAGGGTGTCAGGGGCCAATTTGCCCTGCAGGGAGGCAAGACATGGGAATGAGTGCTGCTTCCTGGGATTTGCTGCCGGCTGGCTGCATGGCAGCAGGGGTGTGGGGACAGCCCTTTCACCACCTGTCTTTCAGTGGGTGGTGTGGGGCCCTGGGGGTGGCAAGATGGCTGGTTCTGCTAGCTGTGCCTAGTGGCTGGAGAGTAGATGGGCAGCATGAGAGCATCTAGAGCAGCATTAGCCAGCAGCTGTGCCTACAGCTCCATTGATTGTAATGCCTTGAGCAGGAGGTGAGAGACAGGGAAAGGGGGACAGATACTCAAGAACAACTTAATGAGTGAGATGCTGACGGGTGGTGTGATTTAGGTGTGCTCTGCACCATTTGCATTAAGCTGACACTACCGTGTGCGTTGGCAGCTAACTGTATGACTGCAAGCAGTGCAGGGTGTGATTTGCTGCCCCGGCACCTGAGGAAAGCCGCTCCCTGTCACGGCAGCAGGTCTCAAAGCTTCCAAATCCACCAGCAGCAGAAGCAGAGCCTGTCTCATACGTGTTCGTACCACATGTCTGAGCAGACCTGAGCTTTGCAGTCTGGCCAGCATCCATATGTGTCTCCTGGTAGGAAGGGCACTGGTATGAATTGTGGTTCAAGTCTTTCCTCTGATCCACAGAAGAGATTTATTTTCACACCTGCTGCACAGACTTAGAATGATTGAGGCTGTTAAAACCTGCTAGCTTTCTTTCTGCAGCGCAAGTTGTAGAGTACTAGAAATATTTTGTATTTGTTAAGGGTTACCAGTTTCTGGACCTGTACAGACTAAACTTTAGGCATAGCTGCTTGAAATAGCCAGAGGCCATACCAGTGATCCTGGACTATCCACCAGCCCCAGCCCTGTGTTGCGTGTCTTGTAGTTTCCCCTTGACTCTCCTTTGACAGACATGTTCTAACAAACACTGGCTTTTGGATGGGTGTGCTAAGTGGGGTCAAAATGTCTGACACCCTGCCACTCTTGGGAGTTTAGAAAACAGATATTCATGAGGAAAAACACTTGACAAATACCTGTTTACCCTATTTTTCCATAAAACTTTGTTGTTTATTTGTGAGTCTGCATAAAATGCATATATTAAAAAAGAAGCCACCAACAAACAATCACTTTAGACTGCATCTTTCTGGGTTTGTTTGCCTGACGGTGTTCCAGAGTGAAATCCTCCATTTCATCTTTCCTCGGTGACGTGTACAGTCCTTGAAAATCACAGGAGCTTTCAGATAGTTTGCTCTTGTATTGCAGCCCTCTGTGGTATCCGTTGCTCATGGATGCGGCTTTAACTCAACTGCTTTAGCTCGGTTCTAGAGATCCAAAATAAATGCTGGATCTCTCCTGCTGCATGCTCCTCTTAACTCCTGCTAGCATTGTGGGGCTGGACAAATGGCTCCCTCTGGAGATGGTCACTGCTGCTCCAGCCTCAGAGGAATTGTTGAGAAGTGAGGTAAGGCGCTCTCGCCGAGGCAGAGCACGTAGGACTGGTGAACAGTTTCATGCTTGGATTCCCAGCTGGCTGTGCAGTATTTAAAAACAAGATCTATACTTGCTCACACAGAAGGACCTGTCTTAGGGTATGCACATTTAGTTTCCAGATTTTCAAACTTCAGACACTTTGGATATCTGATCCCAGTATTTTCTTCTTCTCTTTTTTTTTTTTTCCTTTTAGTAATTTTTGGCAGGCTAAACAATTTTGTTAGCATCAGGAGAACTCCTTTTTTGTTAAGCCATATGGCTTTTTGTTAGGAACAAATGCTCTATTTAATAATTTTTGTTTGTTTTGTGCAGTGTTAAAAATACTGTGGCATTCGGGTTTCATGTTTTCTGGTCTGTGTTTCACTGTTGAAGGCAGGCCAGCCTCTGATTGAAGTGCAGTGTTACGGATGCTTGCTGTCTTCTCTAAGTAGACTATTTTGGAGCTGCAAATGGGAGCTGAAAGTTTTCCAAAGTCAGGATGTTATAACTGAATCTGCTTTCTCTTCCAGACATTCCCATGCAAATGGCTTGTGGGAGGTAACAGCTTAAATGGTTGCAGGAGAGATACCTTCTGTACCCTCTTCGTCGCTTCCCAAAACCAAATGCAGTGTTCAAAATACTCATGGACAGGCTGTTTCGATGCGGACCTTATTCCTAAAGGAAATACTAGCTTGTCAGTTCTTAAATGATTTTATTCTGCTTTTATATCCCCAGTCATTTGAAGAACTGTCACCATTTTTTAACAAATATGAAAGTCAAGTGCTAATATATGAAGAAATGTCTGAAACTGTGGCAATCTAAAAAGTCAGATTTTTGAATCCGGCATCACCCGTGTCTTGGTCTAGCACTTGGCCATGATGTGAGGAAGTTGTGGTCAACTTCCACTGATTCTTGAACAAAAAGAGTCCAGGCTAATTCTCCTCTTTTAGTTCCAGTTGCCTGGGATAGAAAGAAAAAAAAAAACAACTTTCAAAGTAGATAAAGGTCAATAAATTACACTCATTTTTCTGTTATTGAAAATAACTTAGGATTTTTGAGTTCATTGACTGTCTGAGCACAATTAGCACTAAGTTTGTGACTGTAGCAGGATGTAATTACATCAGGGCAACACGTACCTCCTGTTGCTATTTGTGCTGAAATGTCTGATGAAACCACTACAGAATTTCTCAACGGAAGTCACTGTCTAATGTCTGATTCTCTTTGTGTCTTCCAGCTTGCAGGGTATTTTGGGGTTTGTGTGTTAAGCTACAAATATGCAGTCATAACATTGATGTGAGAAAATCTACAGTGCAAACGGGAAGCGAGTACTGCCGTGTCTTTCTTCTTGTGTAGGTTTTGTGCTAAGTACCAGCCCATGTTCTGCAGACTGCTGCTCTGCAGCTCTGCTAATGTGCTACTGTTTGTAAGTTATTTTGATGGATGGTTGCAACAAGTCCTAAGACAGACTGGTTTACCAGGGAGGAGGAAGAGGGGGCTTCACATCTCATATTTTTTTACAAGATCTTTTTTTTTGGTAGTTTTTGCTCTTTCAGATGAAGGAAGAAGAAAGGTGTAATGACCAAGAAGTGACTAATGTTGAGCAGAGTGTGCAAAGACTCCAATGGAAAATCAGAGTCTTGAGACTGTCGTGGCCAGGTTTTGAGCAGAAGGAGTGAAGATGCTGAAAAGCTTTGATTCAAGTAGCATTAGTACTGGATAAGGGGGGGTTGAGCCTAAATATCTGGCTAATCTCATTGTTCTGTAAATTACTCAGCCTCTAGCACAGTTCCTCAAAGAGAAGCAACAGAAACTTGCTTTTTTTTATTTTGAATGCACTTCACAAGCTCTTTCTACAGCTGAATAATTTCAGGAGTATTCTGTAAAAATTATGGTTCRTTGGCTGACTGCAGATACGGTGTACTCATAGGTGTTTTTACCCCTAGTTGCTGTCACTTCAGAATTAATACACAATATACAAGGAACCTGAATGAAGCAAGTTGTTCCTTGAGAAAAGTGAATGCTGTTTTCCAGCATGCCATTTATTTATTTAGCAAATGAAGATTGGTACAGTGTCTTTCTACTATCAGTGGTAGAGAACAGCAGTGCTGTAGGGCATTTTTATATTACCATATTAAAAAATAGCATTTAGCAACCCACCCCTAGTCTGGTGTCTGATCAGAAGTGATGGTGTCCTTCTGAGAATTAATTCCAACAGCAGAATAAATAAGTGCTCTTTCAGATTTTAAGAGCAGTTGAAAAATACCAGCTTTTCCTCTTTGTGGTCAATTGCGATTTACACAGACTTGACACTGACTTACTACATTAGCAGCTCCTGGTAACGAGCTCAACTGTAAGGAAGGCGCTTGCTTTTAGGAGGTTTGTTGTCATTGGATACTGCAGTACTGATTTACATTACTGGGAAGTGCTATTTTTACCACAAGTCTGCTTCAGCCTCTGGCAATACCAGCTATTTCAGCGCAGTTCCTGCCTCCTGCCCGTCCAGTTGGCATCTCTGTTGTCACACAACCAAATGCTGCCATTTGTTTATTTCTGCATCCCCAAATTGCTCTGTGGCACTGCTTACCCCTAATCTGCTCACTCATGTGTGCTAAGAGCAGTTGTGCTGTCCTACTAGACCGTATCCTCCATATCAACAAGGTGAGCATTTCCTGCCTTCCACGTCTCCCCAGCTTAGCTGTGGGCTATTTCAGGAAAGATGGCAGTTTATTTACTCCTAAATCCTGCTTTGCTGTGTAGCCAGTGCTGCGCAGAACAGCTTCGCTCACGTGGCTTTGCAGATGTCAGGAAGATAGAGTGTGAAGTTGGTCTTTGTGAGATAGGTTGGGAAATTTTTGCTGAACGCAGCCTCCTTTGCTGTGCTGTCCAGTCTCAGGCAGTGTTGATGGTGGGCCCTGACTGCCTCCTGCAGCAAAGCCTCATCTATGTTAACAGCGCAGCATTTTCTCT
This sequence comes from Phoebastria nigripes, assembly GCA_035582835.1. Taxonomy (NCBI): domain Eukaryota; kingdom Metazoa; phylum Chordata; class Aves; order Procellariiformes; family Diomedeidae; genus Phoebastria; species Phoebastria nigripes. Next base: position 637,460 of record JAYKAV010002863.1, on the reverse strand, counting down.
TGCACCGTGAAGCCAAGGGCCAGACGTACGCCAAGGGTTGCAATCTGCCAGCTGGCGGCACCTGGCACATGGCATTGCAAAGGAGCAGAGCCATGCAGAGGGCTTGTTCACCACCGTTGGCAGCCTGCATTGGAGCCGCTGCTGCGTCATGTGGCTCTCTGGGAGACTCACGCTGTTGCTGTGATCCCACAGATTTGCCGTCACGTGGCATGCAGAGTCCTGCAGGAGAAGAAAGCTGAGACTAGAGGGTTGCCCCCTTTGGTGTATTGGTAGCTTGTTAAAAATGAGCCTCACACGTCTTACAGGAAGGGACTGGAGCTTCATTCGGCAAATGGAGATTACAGCAGAGCAGTGGAAGGGCGGCTTGGGTGTGCTCTCCCCTTTTTCCTTTTCCTTCCCCACAACTAACTGAAAACTCCATTTCTTTTGGGCAGTAAACCCCTCCCTTTCTGCATAGACACTGCTCTTTTCTCCTCTGGGGCAGGTAAGAGGCAGCTATCTGCCCAAGATAGGTTTCTTTCTTTCTTTTCTACCCCAAAAGTAAGAATAAATACAGGAATTACCTCTCTTCCCCAACTGAGTGGGTGAAGTTGAGAAGCTGCGGGCAAAAACTGGCTTTTCTATTCTGTGTGGCATCCTGAAGTGACACGATAGCTGGAAGTATGAGAGCAGTGATGGTGTATCCATGCGATGAGTCACGCATAGTCATGCACGCACCGTTGCATTATTGCGAATGGCATCTGCATACGCAGCGAGGCCAAGGCAATTGCACAGCCCAAACAAGGGGAGAGGACCATTACTATTGTATCTGAGTGTCTGGAAATTAGGACGTGGCAGAAGCCATGTTGATGATATAAACTTAATTTAGCCCCTCTCCCAGCCTCCTGAAGGGTGGGCCTGTGATGTGGTAGTGGGGGCAGGGGCAGCTTTATTCCCCCCTGAGATGCCACACAGACACTCGATGGGTTTCTCAGCAAGCTGAAACTTTCAGGCTGTGTGTGCAAACGGGTGCTGGTTGAGATGGGGGAGAGCTGGCAGCAGTTGCAGCTTTTCCCCTCCCTAGGGCAGGCACTGGAGGAGTGAGACAGGTACTTAATTGGAGAGGGTGCTTGGGGTGTTCAGGGATGCTTGCAGACATTACAGTGATGAGGTGGGACTCCTGGGCCAGTACACCCCTCTTCTGCTCATTCCCTAGCTTCACCCTTGTGGTGGGTTGACCTTGGCTAGACGCCAGGTGCCCACCAAGCCGCTCTATTACTCTTCAGCTGGGCAGGGGGAGAGAAAAATATAACAAAAGGCTCGTGGGTCGAGGTAAGGACAGGGAGATCACTCACCAATTACCATCACAGGCAAAACAGACTTGACTCGGGGAAATTAATTTAATTTATTGCCAATCAAAATCAGAGTAGGATAATGAGAAATAAAAATCTTAAAACACCTTACCCCCCCCGCCTTCTTCCCAGGCTCAACTTCACTCCCAATTTCTCTACCTCCTCCCCCCAAGCAGCACAGGGGGATGGGGAATGGGGGTTGCAGTCAGTTCATCACACATTGTCTCTGCTGCTCCTTCCTCCTCATGCTCTTCCAGTGCTCCAGCATGGGGTCCCTCCCACAGGAGACAGTCCTCCATGAACTTCTGCACTATGGGTTCTTCCCACGGGCTGCAGTTCTTCACGAACTGCTCCAGGGTGGGTCCTTTCCATGGGGTGCAGTCCTTCAGGAACAGACTGCTCCAGTGTGGGTCCCCCACGGGGTCACAAGTCCTGCTGGCAAACCTGCTCCAGCGTGGGCTCCTCTCTCCACAGGTTCACAGGTCTTGCCAGGAGCCTGCTCCAGCATGGGCTGCCCATGGGGTCACAGCCTCCTTTGGGCATCCACCTGCTCCGGTGTGGGGTCTTCCATGGGCTGCAGGTGGATATCTGCTCCACCATGGACCTCCATGGGCTGCAGGGGGACAGCCTGCCTCACCATGGTCTTCACCACAGGCTGCAGGGGAATCTCTGCTCCAGCGCCTGGAGCACCTCCTCCCCCTCCTTCTTCACTGACCTTGGTGTCTGCAGAGTTGTTTCTCTCACATATTCTCACTCCTCTCTCCTGGCTGCTGCTGTTGCACAGCAGTTTTTTCCCCCCTTCTTAAATATGTTATCAGAGGCACTACCAATGTCACTGACTGGCTCAGCTTTGGTCAGCAGCACATCCACTTTGAAGCTGGCTGGCACTGGCTCTATCAGACATAGGGGAAGCTGCTAGCAGCTTCTTACAGAAGCCATTGCTGTAGCGCCCCTCTCGCTACCAAAACCTTGCCATGCAAACCCAATACAACCCTGAACGCCCTTGTCCCAGGCTGTACTCCTCCGTCTGCCCACCCCAAATTCAGGTCGTTTCCAAGGACTTGTGTCCCAAGTTCCTAGTTCTCTTCCGTTCCTGTCATTCCCTGTCCTGCTCCTGCCTCTTTCCTACCCTCTTCTCATCTGACCAACTCTTTGCTCCTCTGATGTCTCCTCGGCTTTCCTCTGGGGCTCTTCATTGCCTTTTCTCACTTCTTGCGTGACACTGTCCCCGTTTCCTTGCCAAGCTGTTTTCAGTTACCCCACGCACCTTTAGGTCTGTGCTAGACATGCTCTTTTTCTCCAGTCCCAGCCTCTCCTCTGGAGAGCAGCTGGCACTCCCACAGTCACTGCTTTGCATTAACCCTGGGCTCTGAGAACCTCGGTGCAGCTGCAGTACTAAGGTTTTGTGGAACATCAAGTGTTTTGTATATTTTTATTTTGCATTTTTATAGTACCTTGGTGATTTGCAGGTTTTCTCTGCTGTTCTGTCCAAGCTACTGGACAGAGGGGGATATATATTTTTTGATTCAGTGACAGACCGGTGGTGTTAGCTCTTTAAACTATCCGTTACATTTTTTAAAATCATTTTTGCCAAGGACGAGTTGAGATTTTCCTGTGTATAGAGCATGGTCATGTCCTAGTGAGAACCCCAGGCATGATGCTGATTTCCTTGAGTGTCTGGTGTACGAGCTGAAGAGTGGGGCTCTGGGACATGCAAAGGCTATTGGAGCATCCACCAAGTTACCCAGTTGGTATTGCAGGCCATTGAGTTCACAGGTGGCTTCCTAGCAAAACCCAGAATTTCTCTGGCAAACTCAGCACAGCATGTAACACAGCTAGAGGTGTGCTTCTAGTGCTTGGCTCCTACGGCGCTGCTGAACTGCATGTGTCTGTAAGGCTTCCCCCAGTGATTATTCTTTCTTTGGGGGAGTAAACTCTTTTGTAGGCTGTACATCTTCTGACAGTGCGTATTTTCTCCACATCTGCACTGCACCATGGGGTCATTTTTAAAACCCAGCTAGCTTTCTCCATGGGGAATATGTGACAAATAACCTTTGCATGTTAAATTCCTATTCAGATATTTCATGGCATCCCTGAATTGCCTTTCTGTCAACGGTGAGCAGTTAGTTTGACCTGCCAGGTTTAGCCTATGCTTTTAGTGAGGGTCCCCAACCATGCCAGGACAGATTCACAATTAAATTGCGATCTGCAAAACACAGCAAACACTGATAAGCTTAAAATCTGAGTAGGAGGAATGTTGGCTGCCTGCAAGCAAGGTGCCAGTTTTATTACCCTCAGAGTTTATTGCCCTTCCTAATTAAAATCCCAAACAATCCCCACCACCACCTGCGTCTGTAAACCTCCCATAAGTGTGATATAAGGTGACTCGGTGTGACTGGAACATGCACAAGGCAGGTGGTGCAGGCTGTTTGCACCAAGCACAAATGACACTGTGGGTTCCGCAGTTGTTTTCCTTCTCTGATTATTTATTTACATTTTTAGAATGACCTTGGGTGGGGAATGACTGCTCACTCAACCCCATGTCCTTGCTTGCACTTCCACACAGAGACTCTCTTTGGAAGGTCCATAGGATTGTAGAACTGTTTTATGCTCTCAGTCGCGTGACATGAGTTACAAAACGGCTTGTGTTTTGGTAATGCGATGGGGCAGTATAAACTGATGCTCTTGGCCACTCTTCCCGTATGGGGAGAGAGTGGGCTGCAGCATTTGGCTTGCAATAGCATTGTGTACTTGTGTCCAAAAGACAGATTGTGCTAGCTCCCTGCCTGAATGTTTGAGAAATGAACATTACATCCTACCCTGCTGCATGGGCCTGACTGCATTTGATGAATTGGAGTCAGTGCTGGCAAAACGTAATTGCTCATAATTATGACAAATCATGCGCAATGCTCATACTGTGAACTACAAAGCTTTTGTCCACTACTGCTTATCCAGCTGCCTAAAAAACTCTCCTGTTAAAGTGCATGATGCTCAGAAACAGCCTTCAGGATCTGGTTGTTCACGTTTTGTTGAGGGCACTGAAAAAAATTTGGTTTGTTTGAAGAACTTGCTTCTGTTCCCCAGAGTTTCTCCTGATGTGGGGGAGCAGGAGCTGGACTGCGGGACACAGGGATGGCTCAGCAGTACAGCAAGATGAAAGCAAGGATGGCTATTAAAAGGAAGTCTGAGCATTGCTCTTGATCTGTGTCCTTGATAAAAATCCCTAGTGATGTTCATCCTTCCAGTAACAGCTGCAGGCATGTTGTTTCCCCTCTTTCTGTATTACTGGACAATCTGTCTTTCTGTTTTTTTTGGTTTTGCATTTTCTGCAATAAGAAATGGTTTCTTGTATCTATCAGAAGCATTTGTTTCGGCAGATGCTAAAAAAGTGTGCATGCATGAGAGAGAAGTCTATGTGTTACTTCACCTTGCACAAGCACAAAATTGCACGCACAAGAAGTAACTGCTGGGATGAATTGCCTTTGTTTTCCATGCACTGTATTACTTTGGTTTATGGTCAGTGCTGTCAGCATGTGGCAGTCATGTTTACAGAGCACTGCTGAGTCAAATATCCTAGCTGGATATTTTAAAATGTTGGATACCTTCATAGCCACAGGCATTTGGAGCTGTAATTGCTGAGGTGAAAGTGCTGCAGTTTGTGGGGTAGAGAATTTGATCCTCCTTTCCAAGTACAGTGCTGCACGTCTTGGCTAGGCATGCTGTCTGCCCTCGTCAAAGGGAGGCCCAACCCACTGTTGAGTATAAACCCTCGCTGAAGTAGGTGGGACGGCAGGTCTAATCACAAGCCAAGTTCTTTTCAATACACACTCTTCCCTTCTTTTCTGTCTTTTAGTGTCAAGATGGTGCTGATGTGGACCAGTGGGGACACGTTCAAGACTGTTTACTTCATCTTGAATCAGGCCCCTTTCCAGTTCTCCATCTGTGGACTCCTGCAGGTTTTTGTGGACATTACTATCCTGTTGCAGGTTTACTTGTACAGCTRCTACCCTCAGAAGCCCGTGTCCCACACTGCACACCCAGCCAGCACTAAGGCCCTGTGAGGTACTTAGCTGGACAGGTTGCAGGTCAACGGCGCTGCGGAGTCAGCCATGGCAGCTCCTCTTCCTCTTGTAAATACTCCTGTGTTGCCGAGTTGAAAGCAGAAATGAGAACAAGGATTGAAAATCTGGCTGTGCTTCCAGCTCAGGAGGTTTTATTTTAAATAACTTGCTCTCTCTGTTTTCAGACTTAGCTGTACAGAACTGTTTCTTGGTGGGGGGAGGGGCACTTTATTTTTGCATATGTACCTATGAGCCTTATCAATTCACAAATGGTTGTATATTTAATCACAAGGGCTGGATGGTTTGTGTTTTTAATGCTATTTAAAAATGTTACACTACAGAAATTATAGGATATTTTGTCTGAAACTTTTACCTATTTATATAATATAAAGTCTGTATATTGGCAGGAAGTTTGTGGCATATGCTAGCATTCAGTATCTCCACGATGTAGGAAGAAGTATTGAAGAGCAAATGCAGGAGCTTTTTCTTTTCTTTAAGAAGGGTGTCTGGTGAGCAGAGAAGGTGAGGGTGGGAGGCCCTGCAAAGAGGTGAGCAGCCAGAAATGAATGAGTCATACACAGTGTAAAGCATCAATGTGCTAAAGAGCGAATGGTAGGTGTTCATGCCCGCTGCGGGATCAGTGTGGCAGGCGGACACATCAAGGAGATGATGAAGAGGGCCTGAGTACGGACAACGCTGGAGCCACGTTTAGAGCAGGCACGGCCAGTTAAGCGGTCAGCCAAAAGGAGGAGCTACCAGGAGACTGCGGGTAACTTAGGTAGTCGTGCTTTGAAACAGTGGGGTTTGGAACAGCCCGCCCTGCAGTCAGGGGGCAGCACTGCTCCTGCAGCTGCGCACAGGACAGAGCTGGGCTGTAGGATGTGTTTCACACACCGAGGGGCCAGCAGATGTGTGTTGCCAGTATTGCCAGGCAAGTATTTCTAGATGGCAATTGAGCCACAAAGGTAGAAGCAACTCCACTTCCATTGCCTCAGAAGGGGAAGTGAAAAAGTTTGAGACAGAGAAAAAGCCGTATCCTATGGCGTAGGACTAGCATCTGACAGCTTGATTTGCTGAGGCTGAGATTCATGTTCATGTTGTTTAATGCCAAACAAGAACGAGTTTAAGTTTTGGGGTGTTTCTTGCATTGACCCAACAAGGAAGGAATGCACGTTTTCCTTTTTCTGTTGCTTAAGATCTTTTAGGCTCTTAGACAGAGGGACTGAGAAAGCTCTTTCAGAACAGAGACTTTATTTATAAATGTAGATGTTGTCTATAATGGCTGTTTGCCAGCACAGGTCACCATGCCCTTTCTGAGAACTGCACGTGTCTAGCAGCTGCAGGTGGTGTGGACCCACAGCGGGCTGTGACCAAGCCCCTGGGCTTCTGCCAGTTGCTGTCATGAAACCGCCCTGGTTGGTATGAGGCAGCCATAGCAAGACGCTTGGTCCCAGGAACAGCTATGACTGCGCTGCTTTCTTCTTCATGAGTCTCCCTCCCTGCTGCCGGGAGAATCCTGTCTGACCACAGGCAAGGTGTTAAGAGCTGGGACAGATTTTTGAGAATCATTTTATCTCCATGATTAGCCCAAGAGCTTATGTTTTCTTACCGATGGCAGCAAGTCTGAGGTTTAATAACTTCAGTGTGTAAATCAGATACTTCCCCTACCCTGTTTTATTTGGGAACCTCATGATTTCAGTCTGGACTGCCTTCATCAGTGGCAAACTGTCCTCTGGAGGGGGAACCGTCAGCAGGCTGCACAGTGGTTGCGTGACACTCGGTTGGGAATGTCCATCATGAGACAGGGAAGAGTGGGCTGTCCCTGTGCTGCTTTACAGACTTGTGCCCCTCTCACTCCCCAGGTAGTCCCAGGCTGACATTGGGGCTCCCACTGCACGTGCCGTTTGGTTTTGGAGCTGACGTGTTGGTGGCGGAGGGCTGAGGCCCAAACCTGCGGGCAGAAGTCCTGCCCTGGGGCCAAGCCGTCCTGCCCTTTGGGGGGGGCACTGCTGGAGGTGGAAGGAAGGGCGTCCTCAGGAAGTCCCTCCTGCCCCAGCAGATCCAGTCAGATCTGCATGAGTAAAGCAGAGCCAAGGAGAGCTGCTGTTTCCAAGGGCTGGGCACAGAATGCTCTGCCCGGGCACTGACTCCATGCTCTTTGTTCGATACCCTACTCTTTTAGGCCTGAAGTGACCTTACAAAGACGATGTACCCGGCATGGCAGACTATGAATGTTTTGTTCCTCTCTTTTCTCCAATGTTCTGGTTGTGTTACAGGAACATCTGGGCTTTTGTCTTTCTTAATTGAAAACTTACTTAACAACTGGCTTCTCCGGTATGCTGCTTTAATGAGGATTGTATTTCTACTGTATGCAAACAAACACTTTCTTGTGTGTTTTAATGGTCTGAAGGTTTTTTTTTAATAACTTGTACTGATAAGATTTTTGTATATGGTGGTCTTTTTCTAATATTCTATGAAATGGGGATATAAGAAATAAATGGCTCTTAAGAAATATACTTCTGTATGTTATAGCTTCACCTGGGAGTGCACACTTCTGGCCACCTCTTTGGCTTTGAACTACAGGTATTACTGAGGATAAAACAACTGTTGTTTTTCCTTTTGGGACTCTTCCCTGGGCAGATTCTTGAGTCTGTCATCAGTATACAAACCAGCGAGCTCTGCAGACCAGTCTCATTCACACCAGAGCTGCAAATGCTGGAAGCGAAGCCAGTGAAACCATGTCTAAAGTCATCTTCTGTATGTGGCATTTAGCAAGGCAGGACTCTTGGCCAGGAACTCTTGAACTTCATCTTGCAAGATACTTTAGGGACAAAATGTTACAGAACTTTGTTTTTGTTCTTTAATTGTCAGGAAGTATCTGTATCAATGATCACCTCAGAGAATAAGAAATCAATTACTTTAAGTACATCTCTTTGAATGTATGGCACATTTCATGGAGTTTATTTTCTCTGTCAGTTGCAATGTTTTTTTAAATAAAAATTACCTATTATATATAAATTGCAGTGTTGCTTTGTTTTGTTCAGATATAAGATGCTTGCTGCTTAACTCTTATTATAACTCATCTTGTCTAGAGTATTGTCTGTAGGAATAATTAGCGTGCTTTTTCCTCCTCATGGGTGGGTAAGCACAAGGCATAAATTGTCCTGAGGTCATGATGCACGACAGGGATTCTGGATTTCTGTCCCCTGCTCTTCCATACATGCTGGGGTAAACTTACCCTCATGACCACTTAACTCTTTTATGCTTGTGATGTTCACAGTAAAAACAAATTACTAACAGATTATTATGTAGCTTTAAAAAAAACCCTGTATCATGCAAACTGCATAATGAGGTCAAAGACAGGACACAGCTGAGGGACATGCTTTTCGCAGCCTCTGCATGGAAGATGAGGAAACTGAGTGTGTCATCTCATGGCCAACCACTGTGCCAAGAGGAGTCTTGACCTCCCTCCCTGTTGATTCAGGACGTGAAAATAAGCCAAGACAGTCAGGACCAGCCTTGCGGCTGGTGTGTGGCTCCCGGGCCCTGCCAGGTTGCTGTTGCAGGCTGTTTGGCTGCTCCGCCATGGGGAGATAGTTTGCTGTTGCTGCATGCAGCAGCTGCGGAAGCTGGAGAAGGGGAATTGGTGAGGAGAGAGGGCTGGGGGCACAGGAGAGAGGGTCGGGAAGGGCAGGAGGAGAGAGGTGGGAGAGACTGAGCTTGCTGAAATAAGGGGCTGAAGGGAGGGGAGGGAATGAAGGAAAACCAAGATCGGGAAGGGCAAAGGTAGGTAAATCAGCAAAGTGGGGTAAAGGAGGAGGAAGACGAGGGTGCGGAGTAAAACCTGCCTGGTCTGTTACAGTCTGCAGGCAATGGAGACCACGGAGGGCAGTGGCCCAAGCAGTTCCCACAACAGCCAAGCCTGCTCATTACTCATAGTGGTTGTACCAACTATCCCAAATAATACTGGTGTTACTGGCTGCTGCTCTGGCACTCACTGAGGGGAAGCTAATGGTGGGACTGGTCCTAAATGAAACAACAGGGAGCCCCTTCAGTAAACAGGAACTCTCACAGCCTCCTCTGGACGCTGCAGCAGCCAGGGCAGCAGCAGGGCCCTTGTCCTGCTGGCTGGTGCAGCGCTGGCCCTGGCCTCGGGGCAAAGCTCTCCCTCGGCCGTGCAGGGCAGGCAGTGCTCTGCGCCGTGGCTCCATAGAGACAGAGATTTCATGGTTAGATGTTTGGGTGCATGTATCTACATATGTAGTTAGATGCAACTAAAAACATTGTAAGACAAAAGGCAAAGCTTAAATTTGGCACTGGGTAGGAAAGCAAAAGTTGGCCCACAGATGCTGTTTGTTAAATTTGGTTGTGATTCTTAGCTTAGGCTTGAGTGCCAAGAAGGCTTCAAGGACCTGACTGACAGCTGTAGCTTTGTTGGTGGCTTTCTGTAATAGCAAGAAGACATTAATGTGTCAGTCCACAATATGCCAATAAATAAACACACTACCTGGATACCTGTGCCAACAGCAGTAAATAAAGAGACATGGACTAGAACAAAGCATGAGGCGCACCCTGGAGCAGGGGCAGATCTCCCTGCAAACAGCCTTGTAAAGCAGCCAGGTCCCAAGCGGACGTCAGCATCTGGAAATGCCCTGACAGCAAACACAGACTTAGGACTTCAGACCCCCATCCTGCCCCTTCTGTGTCCCAGTTTACGTGGATTTGGCTCTTGTAGGTGCTGGCTTAGCTGTGCTGGGAGACTGAGGGGCCTTGCTCAGCCTCAGATGAGCCAGCAGAACCACGCTGGATTTGTCTACCCATCAGCCCCTCCACCCACCTCTTTCCTCTTCCACCCCAAGGCTTCATACTCTCCTAACGCTGTAGCTTGTAGGCGCCAAGCTCTGTGAGAGCCAAGGATACTTTGCCCCCATGAAGCATCTGCTGTGAGGCTGCCGTAGACCAGGCCTGTTCTGGCCTCATCAGTGTGAGACAGCAATCTCTGTCCGGTTTACTGCTGAAGGGATGATACCAGTGTCATGTTTTTCTTACAATTAGTGCTTTTTCTTAATTGAGGTTGCTATGAGGTAGGAGATGGCTGTGCACGTGTTGTATGAGCAGAGGGAGTTGTGTTTGATTTTGTGCCATTCCCTCTAACTCTGTCCCTTTACCAGTTAGCACATCCTTAGCTCTCAAACATAGTTACGGTTTTCAGATGATTATTGTTGCCAACTGTCAAAATTTGTACGTCCAGGCCCACGCGTGCTGCCACTGAGACGGCCGTGTAAAAGAGGCATCTTTGCTCACACGCGTTGTGACTCTCTGTCCCATAGGAGAGAGGAATTTTTTTTCCTTAGGGCAAAACCAATGTGCTACAATCATGAAGCACTAGGTTGTGTTTCAAAGAAACAGGTATAACTACCTGCTGGCACCAGCATGCATGCAGATAKCAGTGTAGCATTTATTACAGTTAGAGATAAATGGCCTTAAATCATGTGTGTGCTGTGTCAAAGAAGAAAACAACCACCACCATACACMACAAAACCCACACTTCTCCAGCGGCTGATCCAAAGTAATAAGCATCACCCATAACAACAGCTACGCTGGGGGAAACTCGCTCTCCTCTRCGTATCTTTTATGTCTGGCAATGTGTGCATCGCAACTTTATACAGCTTCCAAAAATAATTTGTTTAAAAGGTTCCTGGTTTGTATTTGTTTCCTCATCTGTCATCTCAATAGATAAAATGAAACTTTATTAAAAGCCAGGCCTTGACTAACAGGCATAATGAGTGGGTTTTGTCACTTTATTAAAACTCTGTGCGTGCTGGAATTAATTATGTGCCTTTTGAAAAATATAAAGAACTCACTATTGTAGGACAATAGCAACTTGATGGAGCACAGCACTAATATGGTGTGTGTCATCAGTCTGTTTTTCTACACAGCTGCTGAGCTGCAGTTAGCTGTCCCAGTGCTGGTTTTTTCGTGCTGTGGGGCCAAAAGCAGCATTCATTCATGGTTATTTGCTAGCACTGCAAGCATGAAACTCTTCATTCTGCAAGGATGTCTACTCCAACATGGCTCTTCTAAGAGTAAGCTAATGCTGCTGATCATTTGTGGGCCTCACCACCTTGAGGAGATATATTCTGCACCCTCCGCGCACACTAGGCATGATCACTCCATTCACACCAGATTTGTAGCGCTAAACAGCACCTGGTGTGCATGAACCAAAGTACCATGAAAGGTGAACTTGTGGGTTCACCTGGTGAATCTGTCTGGTCCCACCTGAAGACTAAGCTCCYGAATGCCACCATAAAATGCACTGCTGCCCCTCAGCACCATGCCACACTTTGCCTCCACACACTGCTCGCTTTGCTGGTTTGCATTTAGCCGGCTGCAAGGCCRTATCCCTGATGCCAAACCTTAATAAGCCTTAATGCAAGAAATGCCTGCATCAGGATTAAAAAAATAATAAAATTAAAATCTCTCATGAGTCACAGCAACCCRGCGCTGGTACTGCTTTGCCAGGAGTCTGAGTCAGCCCAGGCACCATCCTCCAGCCCTTGGCCCTCCTCGCCTGGCTTAAGGAGCAGATGCGCTCCCAGTAGTGGTGGGCTGTGAACRATGGGCAGAGCCCTGGCGCGCGTGGCTGCGTTCAGTTTGCCTGCAGTTCAATACAGCYGGGGGTTTGGAGACCCAGATGCAGCCTGCAGGGTAGGGGGGCTCAGTTTTGCTGCCTCCATCTCTTGCAGCACTCACCAGCGTGCTGTGTGTGTAACACACCTGCTGCTCCGAGCTGTGTGACCCGGCCCAGTGACCCCGCTGCGCTGCTCGGGGCTGTCTGGCCTGGCAATGGCTGCAAAGGAGCAATATCAGGGCTGCTATGGGCCAGAGAGGGCCAGTGGCATGGGACCCTGGCTGGAGGACCAGCACGCATGGCTTCACATCAGCACTGTGAAACACCGCCTCACCCCCACACCTGAATCATCAGAGGCGAGCATTCAGCAACAAAGCTTCTAATTTTTATTAAAATAAAGTGTAACCTTTTATTTTCCCTTGCTCCATTCCTATAAGGAATGGCTTAATAAGGGAGTTTGCTGATGTAGGGTTGGTGTTACAACATATGCTGAGGCAAAAAAACCCCAAACCAGACAAATCCCATCTTCAATACACCAGCTTTTGTTCCCTTCCTGGCAGGAGGAGAATATGGAGGACGACACTGCATGGCTTTAATACAAATGGGGGCGCACGTTCAAGAGGCAGTTGTGCTCCATCTCCCTCCATCCCCTGATCGCATCCCACTTGTAGGAGCACTGAAAGACCCACACAGCACCCTGACTTGGAGCAGCTACACAGCTCCTCCAGGGAGGGGGCTGGAGAGCTCACGGGGCTGGCATCAGTGAACAAACATGCAGATGCCACCATATGATTCATTTTCCCTTTAAATTGACTTAAATCTTTTGAGAGTTAGGAAGAAGAGCCAGAACAATAATTCTACTTTTTAGATGACAGGATTGTCTTTTTCTTAGTAGGAAGAAAAAAAAAAAAAAGACTACTCCTAACGTAGAGCACAGCTGCTATGCTGCAGCTTGGGCCAGAGACCACCGAAGGCGTCTCATTGACTTCACCGGGTTTGGACTACTCCTGTTTGCACATGACTGCAGTCAGTGCAGCCACCACCGCTGAGGAAGAGTATGCAGAGCTGGGAGTTGCTGCTGGTTTAACATCACCCTCCCCTTCTTGGGCTGCRTGTAGTTCAGGTTTAGTCGTCTGTTAAACACATTTTTTGATACATGAGAGATGGAAATAGTTAACAGAAAGTGGAGAAATGGTGTGATTTGTAAAGATATGTGTTATATTCAACTGTTAGCAAAGGAAAAAAAACGAGTTAACATTCAGTACCGTAGTCAGGAAGATTGTCTATGTGTATTTCTGTCATGGGGCTAAGATACAAAGCTTAGCATGGTAAATATGCGTATTTACTAAATAATGCATACTGCGCTAGTGCACAAGTCAGAGCTGGCAGCTGGCAGCCCAGGCTGCGCTGCCTGATCTGTAAACCAGACAAACCCAAGCCCCTGGGAAAGCTGAAGGGATGTTTCTGCCCTTCTCTTGCCCTCACACCTTGGCTTGTCCGAGGTTTGCGTTCCTCGGCGGAGCTGTTGAAACAAACCCCCTGTGCGTGGGGCGTGGCAGCACGGGGAGCCCCCTCGTTCAGTCCCTCGCACCTGGAGTGTCGCCGAGCAGGGAGGAGGCAGCACGCTGGCTGCTCCGCCGAACGGCACCCCGGCACAGGCTGTGCTTTGCGTTACATTCTCCTGGCTGGCTACGTTCAAYGGCTGCTCCTTGGGGGTTGCCAAAAATACTTGTTCAATAGAAAAGAAAAGCCCTACGAAAAGTGATGGAGCAGAGCTGTACTTGGTAGAGTTTCTAGGGGCGCGTTTCAGAGGGCCCTTAAGATCAAAAGTTCATCTTTAGAGACAACCTTGTGTGTGTCTGCCCCTCATTTATGCAGTTCAGGAGGTTCTTCTTGCAGAACTGAGCCCCCTCGTCCACTGCTTCTTGTGCTGCGAATATATGTCTCCAGCTGTTCAGAATCAACAACTTCTCTTGGCTTCCTGGTCCACCATGGGCTGACTCTCCTGCCCAGCAGCATCTGGTGGGAATGTGACACCAAGCCCCTGTGCACTGTCACCACCTGGGATCTTGGTGCTCTCTTCTAGCTGGCGCATCTGCCTGCTCGCTGCTCGTTGCTGCTGCTCCTTCAGCTCACTGTAGGAACGGGAAAAGGTATGAAAGATGGACGTGACTGGGAAGGCCATCAGCAAAATCCCACTCAAGATACTGCTCAGGGCTACCACCTGTCCGGGGATGCTACGAGGCACCATGTCCCCGTAGCCAACAGTTGTCATGGAGATCACAGCCCACCAGTAACTGGTGGGGACGCTTGTGAATTCTTGCTTGGCTCCCAGTTCGCTCTCAGCCAAGTACACCAGCGGTGAGAAGAGGGCCATGGCGACGCAAAGGAAGAGCAGGAGGAGCCCGAACTCCCTGGTGCACCGGCGCACGGTGAGCCCCAGCGTCTGCAGCCCCAGCGAGTGCCGTGCCAACCTCATCACGTACAGGATGCGCAGAGCCCGCAGGAAGCGCAGCACCAGGCCCACACGTTCCAGATACTTGTTCCCAGCTCCCCCACTGGGCTTGCTGCTGTTTTTCGTGGAGACCATATCCACAATGAGAGAGATATAGAAAGGCAAGATGGCCAGGATGTCGATGATGTTGAGAGGGGTTTTCAGGAATGCACACTTGTTCTCTGCCTGGATGGATCGCAGCAGGAACTCAAATGAAAACCAGGCCACGCACACCGTCTCCAGCACAAAGATGTCATAGCACTTCCGTGAGCATTCGCCCTGGGGAGAAGAAGAGTGGGAAACACAGAAAAGGGGGAAGAAAAAGATTTAGCCAGGGAGCGAACCAAAGAAACAGAGAGTGGCAGTTCTTAAAGGAAAGCACCACGTGAAATCGGTATGAATTGCGAGGTACCAAAGTAAACTCATGGCTGCTCAGAGCAGCTGGAACAAGATAACTAAAACCAGAGCTACTAGCTACATGTTTGGCTGCAGGACAGGTCAACAATGCTCAGGAGTATCCCGAGGCTGCCAAGAATTTGGTGTGATGGTATCAGCTGTCGGCCAGACAGCCCACTGCTGAAAGACAGGCTCACACCTCATTTCTAACCAAGCTTTTAACACCCTTTAGAAAGGATTAGTACAGGATTCACGGATTTTAATAAATGGGTGATCCATCCCTCCCTTCCTGATCAATAATAAATTGCTTATAAATGGCTCATAAACACCTACAGCATTTTATGTTATGTGCTTGGAGGCATCTATAATCTATTATTCACAGAATATAGAATATTTTTTATATTCCAGTGAACATTTATTAACACACTAGCCCTATAGTCAAAAGCTTATATGAAGTACTGATAAATGTAGGCATTTCTAAAAGAAAACGTACCACAAGAATAGAGGGAGGGTCCGGAGAGATAAGCCTTTTTAATTACCTCATCTGTAACAACTAATGACCACAATGCCCTCCCCAAGCTTTCTGAGGCACTGGGAGAGGTGCTCTTTCCTGCAGGCTCACTTAGTGGAAAATAAAGAGAACTCTGGTTCTTCAGTTACGATGCCTGTAAACAAGACAGTCTTGGCRCATTGGAACAGCAATAAACAATACTGCTGGTGATGGATGCTCTTTGATTGTTAATTCAACAGCACAAATACTGTTGGCAATTCTCTGCTACATCACTGTTAGTAACTCCAGCTGAATAATAATCAGCTTCTCTAAATAAACAGATTTTGATGTGGACAATTATAGGGCTAGTGCTGTTTCCTCTGTAAATGCTCATATAAAAGTGTAAATGCTCTGGCGGCTTTGAGCGGAAGGCAAGTGTATATTTATTTAAGGGAAGTGTATATTTATTCGGTGAGCCGGTTTGACTCTGAACAGTTCATGAAAACTCTTGTAGGCATGTAGCAGTCCATCCATGCTAGTGGGGTGTGTGACTCCCACTGGATGCAACAGGTATTAGGTACCAATGTAAAACCTCGTTTTGCTCGCCTATGCTAAATTATAGCAATAAAATATCACTCAAGAGTGGTGAGGCTGTGTCAAACTGGTCCCCATTTCACCACTGGAGAAGCTGAGAACCTGGCACATCTATAAACAGTTCTGCCCACATGCTCACCACAGGTGTCTTTTGCTAGGCAGAGCCGAGGAAATTTTTACTGCACAGCAACACATCCTAATTTCATCCCTCTCTAAGTGTTTATGCACAGTTTTTTCCCTGTTGTGAAAGAAAACAGCAAGGGAGTGATGAGACTTTTGCCCTCTTTGCTAACTACAGCGTTCCCCAAAATGTCGGGGAGTGAGTGGATATGTTTCAAGGGCTGCTGCGCTGCCGGCAGCAAGAGCAGCATCATCACATTGAGTATAAAGCCTTGTGTAACCTCAATATGATAACCAAAATGCCGAGGCACCCTCCTCATTTCACGCTTAAGAAGAGATTGAGACAATGACTAAAGAGATGTCAATAGGAAAAAAAAAATGTGAAAAGGAATCCTCAGAGCCGGCGTTTATGGTCCTTGTATTAAACATGATGAAAGGTTGTAGTGCCTTGTATTTATAGGGTTTTTTTGTATTCCACTTTCAATTGGCATATGATGTACCTCCCACTGTTTCCCAGGGGGTCATGCTGATATGGAGAGAAAAATTACTTATCCCACTGAAATTGCTGTCAAGATTTTAAGCATATTGCAGGGAGGTAGGATAATCTTGTTTTACTAGTGTAGTAGCTCAGATATAGCCTACGTTTAACTTCCTAATTTTGATAGGTGTGAAGACTAGAAGGAGCTTAATTTATATCTGCCTTACCAAACTAATTTGGTCATAAATAAGTTTTTTTGTCACAATCATAACACGTAGGACAAAACATTTTGCTTCGCTCCTATCACAGCATAATTAAGCTGTCAGGCTCTCCCATCAGATACAGAACCAAGATGCTCTCACACCACCGCACAAATCTGACTCTGTGGGCCAGAGCCAAAGCTCACAAAGTCAGTGGAAGGACTCTGCCTGTGCCGCTGTAACTTCTCACCTTATTACCAAGAAACCAGCCATCAGACCGGTACTGTCCCAGAGCCCTGCTGCCTGGGAATCTCTCATCAAGATATGCTTGATCTCACACCTAAGGGTAATGGTTGCGGGCGATTTGCAGCTCCTGATACTATCCTTGCGCGTGCACAAAAGGATCAGGCTGAGACGTTAGGAAGACAACCCATAGAACAGCTATGGCTTGAGCAAAGCAGCAGCAGTGGCAAGAAGGAAAAAAACCCACTGTGCAAATTTGCTTTCTCTGAAAGGTACATCACTACTTGGACCACCAGGTATGGAAAATAAGATGTAGCTTGCTGTAAGAGACCTGTCTGGCAGGAAGCATTCTGGATTCTGATGTGCAAGTATATAATTTTCATGCCACTAGAAGTTTAAGGAAAGTCAGTGAAGCCTACGGAGAATTTAGCCTTGGAATAGACCTACAAAGACATTAAGGCGTTTAATAGCTAATTTGGCACCTAATTCCCCCAGCGCTCTCTATTTGGTGCATAAGGAAAGGAAACTCTCCAAAGTGCTTCTGTGTATGAGTTTTGGTGTGGGAGCAAACAGGAGTGAAAATTGTTCCTCATTAACGGACTACCAGTGGAGATGACTTTCGGAAGACTCTATCTGCCCTCCCACACTCTGACGTGTTTATCCTGTGTAGATTCACAAACCTACAGCTTTGCTATTTATGTCTCCAATCTTGCTGCAGAACTACATCAAAAACGCAAGTGCAGGAGCAGCCTGGCAACCTTCGCTCAGCTGAGCACGAGAGGCTTGGCAGTATCTGAAGCTCGGGTCATCCAACACAGAAGAACCAAGCTGGCATCTTTGCCCATCACTGTAACGCAGAGCTGAAATGCACTCCATCCAGAGCTGATGGTGGACTCTGGCTTTTCTCCGCTCTTCCCGCTATCCACAGCTGACAGCTAACATTGTGAATGCCAAAATGTTTACTTTCAGCAGAGTGGAGCGATAATGCTCTGCTACACAGAGTTCATTTTAATGGGATGAAACAACCCCCTCTTTTAGCTAATGCATAATTATCTTCAGCAAAGTGCTAGTCTTTCTCAGTATCGTTATTAACCTATTGAACAAGCCAGGCTCTGTCCGAAGGCTGTCCTGAGAATAAGAGGGTCTGAACAGGCTTTTAGAAAACAGACCTGTGTGTCAATTAACCTGCCAGAGGCCTTTTTTCACTAATTAAATGTCCTCCTGTCCCCTGGACCATGTTTCAATATAATCTAGGTATGACCTATTATTATCCTCACATGAAATCAGAAACAGTAACACCAAAACGTGTTTCAGGCTCTTTGCGCTTTGCTTCCTTCAGCTGCAGCTACTTCCCCTTGCAGTTTTCTCCTCTTGATTACAGCTTTGTAAAAAAAAAAAAAAAAAAAAAAAAAAAAGGCAATTTTTCCTCTTTCTAAAACTTTTATCTATGTGAGTCCAACCAGATGCTGTAACTCTGCTTAAGGATTTTGAGTTTTTTTCCATTCAAGAAAACAAAACAAAAATGTGCAGAAAGACACATACACAGATGGAAAAAAGCAATCAAGAATTAATCAGCCATTGGAATAAGAGAAAAACAAGTCCTAGCAGAATAGGATAGCATCCTGCCCAAAATAGGTCTGTATCAAATCTGTATGTTCTCAAAAAAGATCAAGCTATACCAACTCATGGCCATAAACATGTACATTAACAACTACATACTGCTTTTTACTTTTTGTAAGCAAAATAGCTAGCTCTCATACTAACTGACCAGATTTATTCATCTTGTAATCTAACGGATACATTTTATGATGACAGTTTCATAATTAGCTTTATGAAACTGGGCCACAGGAAGACATTTCTAGTTTTCATAACAATTTGATTTCTTTTTGTCTTTTAGAGGTCTAAACAAAAAATAGCATGAATGGCAATCAAAAAGGACAACCCCATTGCACTTCTCTAGTATTAAAAGACTAACATTCTTTTTTTTTTTAATGTGCATATAACCATGCCATTAAATAAACAATATCTTAGGCTTTTGATTACAAAAAGCAGTGGTATAATAAAAATATATGGAAACAGTTGTTCTTTACAAGATGTATATGTTTATTTAACAGTGTATATGTGTTTCTTTCAAACAGCAAGTAGATTTTTTTTTCCTGTGCAAAAATTACTTGAGTATGGGGAAATATCTGCAGTTGCACAGGATTTTGGGGCCATATACTAATGTCAACTCAGGGCACAGGAAAAGAAACCAAGGAAGGTCTCAGTGAGTAATTCTATGCGGTCAAATTAAAGTGAGTCTCCTTCACTAGGATTTATAGAAATTTGCTGTCAAAAAGCCAACTGCAGTATCTTTCTTCTGGAGAAACATTTTCTTTGCCAAAGATTTCTTTGGCAAAAGGAAAATCACAAAAAAGAAATGCCGGTGTCACTGGAGTTCCAAGTCTAGCTGTACTCATTGCTCTGTATGGTCTGTCTAAAGATTGCAGGCATCTTTCAGAAACATTTTGGTTTGGCTTGCAGGGTCCCTCTCACTGGTACTTCCCTGTACTGCGCCTCAGAAAAATTCTCCACTGTGTGTTGTGTGACTTCTTGACCCTGCCTTTGTCCGCTGGTCTCCTGAGGAGAAATTCTGACTCTCTAGATTCTTGCAGGCATTGATGCCATCTCCCCCCTCTGGCATTAGAAGATGTCAAAAGCCAGATCACCTCTAACTGCCCCAGTTCTTGTGTTGCTTTGCACACACATTTTTGTATGGTCAGCAGCTCCACGGTACTTTCAAGGAAGACGTTTCAATGCTGCCCACTTCCCCCCTGTAGTGAAGATTTCCCTCCCTGTCAAATGTATATGTTAAAAAAAAAAAAAAAAAAAACACCAAACACAAGAGGCATTGCATACAAAAATACTTACATGAGCTTTAAAATCATGACATTTCTAAAATGGTATTTTTGTTCTCTTCCACTTGCCCCTTGTTACTTGAGCCTTTTGAGTCATGTATTTCAAGTGTTTCTCTGTGCACACCAGATCAAACTCTTTTTTATCAAAAATGGGGAACTTGAAATTCTGATGTAACCGAGGTCTCAGCACCAGAGATCAGTGTTAAGGGACCTGCAGACAAAAGTCCAAAGTCCCTGAGGCTGCTACACAGGGTCTGCCCACAGCCTGGACACAGYGCTGCAGAGAGCGAGACAGTCCCTGGCCCAGTGGCTTAGGGTGTTCTCCTTGGATTTGGGCTTGAGGCTGAACCACCTGTTTCAGTGAACGTCTGCAGAGAGATTCAGAGGACAGACCCCCCGTGCTTCCAATTGTAGAGCAGCCCAACACTTGGAGCACTTGCCCGGCTCGGGAGAGATCCAGCTCCTGCTCCGAAGCAGGCAGGGTGGAAGCCTGCACCTGGCTCCGTCCCAGCCTGCGGGAGCGCCTGGAGCACCGGGTGCTGGCTCACCGCCCTCTCTCGTCCCAACTATCGCTGTGAATTGAAGAAGCCTTCCCTGAGAAAAATTCCAGCAAAACAGCAACATTCCCAGAAACGCGCCTCCCCAACAAAACCCAAAGATTTTGCTCACACTGGCACTTTCTGATGAAAGCAATCTTCTGATGAAAAGTGATTTCCTGATGAAAGCATCCAGCCAATTTGCACAGTAAGGATGAGCGTATGACTCTTGCGATGTGACCCACTGTTGGAAGGGCAGCGTCAGACCCTGCCCTCAGGCACAGGCACACTCCCCTCTCCACTGACCACCTACAGACTTGGTGATTTTAATTCAGTACATCTGCCATTAAAGCTAGGGTCAGGCTGAACCTGCAGCCAGCCTGCTCTGAGTATTCCTTGTGGTCCTGAGCAAAGATGATTCAGCTACTGCACAGTCTGTCCTCGAAGCTGGCTGGCTGTGAATTCAAAGTAACGGCTTCTGTTTTTAAAGTCACCAAGGGGCCATGAAAGAGCCCTCTGCTTCTTGCTGTACACACTTTGATCAGCACTAGAGCTTAGTTCATGCTTCATCTTCAGCCCAGCTGCTAGAAAAGGTAACCAGAGCCTTGCCTTCGGTAGGGAGGGTTGTCACTAACGGCAGTCATATTATGGACACAAGACAGCTCTTGTACAATCGCTCCTGTACAACCTGTCTTTGTTGAAGAGAAAGGGCAAGGAGGTGGGCAGGAGCTATACCTACTTTAGACTTATCTCCCTGGATTTCCTTTGATCCCGAGACAGCACAGCCCCAAATCACCACTTCTCAAAACCTCTCAGCCTGTCATTTTTATTCTGCCAGCAAAGCTGCAAATAAACATGGAACACCAACAGGAACAAGAGAGATGCCAAAAGACTATGGTAACTGCTAGAAGGTAACTTCAGGGTGTGCTGAAATCCACAGCCAGAGTCTAATCAGCTTGTAAAATTACATGCCGTGCTATTCAGTTGCAGTCATGTAGCCAAGGGGTTACTGAGATACAGCTACCTGCACGTGCCTGGCATGTCTGCCTCAAAGTGCTCTTCTGACATGCAACTAYGAAGTCAAACGACTATGTTCACGGAAAGCTCACAAAATGGTCTGGGAGTCAATGGGAGGGAGGAGAAGACCACGTGTGTGAGGAGTTTACCCATCCACTGTGGTAGCCTATGACCCTTGCAGACTAAATAGGTGGGAGACACAGATGGCACTCATGATCCAGGAGGCTGCACAGCTGTGTTTCCTCAAGTTACTCTGCCCAATCCACAAGCAGCCTGCTGCTTTGGGCCATCTCAGCCCCAAACTGCACGACCAAAATTAGATACTGTAGGCAGGACTTGGGTTTCTAGGCCATAAATATTGAGCCTTGAGACCTGTTTAACTGTCACCTTTTTCCCTGCAAATGCCGTAGATGTCTTAACAGCTGTAGTCTGACTGCATGGATTTGGCATATACATCTGAATTGTGGAGAATGACACAGACACAGGGGATTCAATCACCTACCTACCAGGCAAGACTGTTGTTGCGATCCTAAGGCTGTCCTCCATTTCCCTGCCTCCTTCACTTACTGTATCTGCCACATGCAGAAACATTCTTCAGTCCACTATCCTGCTTCTTTTTGCCCCAGTAGAGTTGCTGGGAAGAATGGAAAGCAGGTAAGTAGTACTACAGATGCACAAAATATCCTCTCATTATATCGTCTTCTCAACCAGCTTTTCTCACACCTGCATCCACTTTTAGCACACTCTTCTCCAACAGCAACAGTATTTGTTAGAGGGAAACAAATGTTATCTGGCTCTACTTTATGGAAAGCAATCAAAACCTAAAATCTGCAAGAAGCAAGAAACATATAAAGAATAAAACAGACCATAAACACCTATGAAACAGAACACCATCAACTTGCCTGATTTTCAGATGCCTATCAGGAACAGCACAGTACCTCACCCAGAGAGGCTGGGGGGGATGTAAAGACGTCTAACATCTTAAAACTCCTCAGACTCTGCGACTGCAGCTGGGAGCAACTTGAGGGAACAGTATGCGCTCCAGCAGCCATCTGCTACTATCTCCCAGTCTGATCATACCACACGCCAGGAGAGAGGGGCTATACTRTAACTTAAGGAGGCGCAACGTACCCTGCGTAACATTTTCTTTGAGGATACTTCTTAAGGCTCTGCTGCATTCTCACTGCCTAGTGACCTCCTCATGGGCTAGTATTCCCTTCACTTTGTATTTCTTTGGTTTTCTTGTGTTTGTAATCTGCTTCACTACAATGAGTACACACAGCTTCTTGCTACCTGCAGTTTTCACCCTTGAAACAAGCCTTGACATCAATTCCTTCTTGCTTACTGAATACACACATGCAAAACAACTAACACGCGTATTTGGAGCTCTCTGATAGGTCCCAAGATAAAAGTGAAGGATTTGATTTGTTCAAGAACCACCCAAGTTCAACAAGGATGATTCAAACTGGCATGAGCTAGGAGAGTAACCCAAGGTTACTTGGATGGCTAGTGGAATGGAAAACCTATCTATCTTAAAAACAGACAATTAAATGCATTTGACTTGTTTACCATCATCAAATGAAGGCAGAGAAGAGACACATTTGCCATCTATAAATAAACCAAGGGGATGAAGAGAAGCGCTGTTTAATGGCATGGTCAAATGTTCTCATTCAGGTCTGTCTGGACATGCTGAAAGTACTGCTATATCTCCATCTGTTTACAGTCCCCAGCTCATCCCACTGAATGGGGCATATGATCATTCCTTAATCCTCTTCAGTGCAAAGTCAAACAGGATAACTCACTGGTTGGTTATGCTAGAACAGCTGACTTTGTTCAGGTGTGGCTGGGAGGGCAACACCATCAGCTAAGTAATGGCAATCAGCAGGTGAGGTAGGAGTGGAAAGGAGAGGGACCTAACATGCTCGCTTTGCATTAGCTATATGCAAAGAGAACCCATGACTAATCGAAAGGATGGCATTGGCAGGAGAAGAAATAGCTACACCAGCTTTCAGAATCTGGACTCTAGAAGACACATGAGGTTCCAAAAGAGCCCCCCTGCAAGAACAGGAAAGGCCAGAGACTTTTTAAGATGAAGCTTCTGTTTCTGGAAATGGTGGTGTCATGTGGTACCCATGACAACAGGGGATTGCACTCACCTCAGAGGACCCCTCCAAGTCCTACCTTCCTGTAACATTCAACTAGCAAAGGAAATGATGTGCTTGATGCTGCTGGAGCTGAGCCTCGGGGGGGGTCTGAGATCCCTATCTGGCTTGTCCACAGCTGTGCATGTGTGTAAGACGTAAGTAGGCTCTAAATAAGAGAATGACAACCTATATGTACAAGAAGAAGTTTACYGCTATTTGTTTGAACAAATATTCTGAGTCAAAACACTGGTTAGTTGTATCTGGAGTCTGCTTTGGCAATTTTACAATATCTCAGTGCCATTTAGAAATTGTCTGAAGACAAACAGCTACACAAGAAGACACAGGTCCACGAGAACAAGATACTATATTTGAAACTCATGAACTCCCACAGCATTTGAGGCAGGATTTCACAGGCCACTGCCCATATGGCTTGCTTTCTAGCAGCTTTGCCCTGCAACAGACCCGCTCTGTGGGAAACACCCACGGGTGACACAGTGGTCCAGCGGTGTCCACAGCTCCCACACAGCCTGCCATGCTTGGACCAGGCACGACCTGCACAGCCTGACCTCAGGGGGCTGCTCATCACAGAGGATTTGTTTATCAGAGTCACTGCCAYGGACAGAGGCAGTAACGCAGAAAAAAGAATGATGATTTCACCAAGCAATGCTGTCCTCCAAAGAACAGCTTCACTTTAGAAACACTGATGTTCTTAGCGTTTCTGAGTAAAAATTACCTTGGAATTTTCTATTTTCAGATTTCCAGAATGTTTTTCTTGGKTTTGGCCCACTTTTTCACTGAAATTGAAAGTAAAAAAACCCCAAGAGAATAATTAAACACCAGAAGCCTCCTTGCTGACAAGTGTCCCCCTCTCCCCCTGATTTCACATGAACTAGAAATCTTCCTCCTCAGACCACTCTCTTTTCTAGCTCTGATAGAGGCATCATATCCCCCGAGGCTTGGAAACCACAATGCTTTTTTAAAAAAACATTCTCTGTAAACCTAAGCAAATGCTTGATCCTGAGCTTTTACATGAAGAAGCCCAGTTACCTTGCGAATTAGCAACTCTCCTGATTTCTGGAGAATAATCCTAGCTTGTGTTTTCTATCCTMGTGCTCTGAAAACAAGACAGACTCAGTTCTTGCTTGAAAAAACTTGAGCAATGGCACTTGGCACTTACAGCACACCTGCTTCTCATAAACATGGCAGGACTGCAAAAATAAAGATGGGGGTTATCTCCCGTAAGTGGTGGCATAAATCAAAACACTGCAGAACCAGAGCGGGGCTGTGTCCTTGCCAAGGGCACTTATGTGCAGTTTGAACAGTTTCCCCAGGGAATGACAACACCTAGACCCAACACTTTCCTCTGAAAGGACCAGCCCAAGAGAGACTGGGCTGTGTTACAAAGCAGTGGCATTCCCAACACTTTCACACCTACCCAACACCTGGGAAAAGACAATGCTGTGGTGGCACCTGGCTGTGCTCACAGATACATGCAGCTATACAGTGTCTAGAACTGTGGTCTTCCTAAACCCAGCATCCTCTTTTCTTCTTCTCCTCCAGCTTGTCTCACACTAAAAAAGAATCTCAGTCTTGTTCTCTCTCGCTCTAATTGTATGAAAAAGAACAACTGATTCTTAACAGTTCTTTTAAAGTGTATTTTCCCTCTTATTTCCCCTAGTTTTCCCCTTCTTTCAATCCCTGTTTTAGAGGTTCCTCTACTCCTCCTGCCTCCCACTCATTGCTGGTTTTATTTTACTGACCCACATTAGTTTTACTGGTTCTTGCAACCCTGTAACCTGCTATAAAAGTTGGGGGTGTCTGTTTTTTCTCTTGGAAGAAAAGAGGACAGAGTCAAGCTTACTCTTTTCCTCTTATATTTTTTTTCCAAACCTGTTTTTTTCCCCCTCTCCTTCCCTTTATCCTATTATCTGAAAGCAAGTGAAGGATTTGCCTATGTTGCCTGTGGGTAGATTTGCTCTCCTGYTGGTAGTGGCTCAGTCGCAGCTGGCAGTCTGCTACCGCATTGCCCTTGCACTGAAATGCTGTAAGCTGTACTCCTGCACTTGCAAAGTGGATTAATTTTTGCAAGGTGGATCTGACCGCTGCAAAACCCTGCACTCTCTCATATTCTCTCTTTCTGCTCAAGGCAACACTAACGGTGTTTTCTGTGACAGCAGTGCAGAATATAAGAACTGCATGACTTACCTTAAATTAGCCAATATTTCTACTGTGTATGAAGGCAACTAGCTGCGGACTGGGAGAAAATATCCACAGCTTCTGCCCGCAGACACTCAGTGCATGGACCTTTCAGGAGGGTGCTGCAATTTCTGTTCTGTCATCGTCTCCACCCAGTGCAGCGCGTGCCAAGTTTCCAACACAGCTCAGGATGTATTGGATGGCTGGGACCTTCACACTATTCTCTGTATTTCCTATTTGTATCCAGGCTCAGAAAACGAGCTGGAGCAGAGGGAAAGGGAATGTGTGTGTGTGTGTGTGTGTGCGCGCGCCTGCATGGGAAGGTGAGGGTACGAGGGCCCTGCCAGTGAACGGCCAGAGAGCTGGGCTGGCATGTATTCTGGTGAACGTTTGTTCCGGCTGAGGCATCCTGCTCCTGAGTCTGCAAGCTCAAGTCTGAACAGCAGCTAACACTGGGACTAAGTCCTGCCAGTAACATGTCCCATCCCTTGTAGCACCCCCCGCAAACACAGTCAGCGCTGGACAAGATATCTTCGTCAGGATCCTGCCTTCACAGGGCCAGGCTCATGCCATGTCACTCCTCTTCAGAAAGCTTCCAGGCTTCTGAGGTTTTCTGGCTGCCCTCGCCTTTAATCACAATTATGAACTGCTACTGCTCATTTCATCTTACTCATGACTTCAGGTCTGAATATACACGAGGGCCAAGGAAGCCTCAGACGTACAGCATCCTTGCTGGCACCTCTGGCACAAGGGGGACAGCGCTCCTGCACGAGCGAGTTGGGGACGGGATGGCAATTGCTTACCACCCTGTAAGGCCAGAAGGGGCTCTTGAGCTAATCCCCTGCAGAGCAGAGGATCTCACCAAGTGGCTCATGAATCACACGCATGGTTTCATCTGAGCTGAAATGTAATGTTTAGAAGGACCGACAGAATGTATTAAACAACTATATGAGATGTACTCAAGCATCTGTAGATAAACGGCTTCCATTGTTAATTACCCACACTGTAATATACCTTATTTAGAGCATGAGTTTGTCTAGCTGTAGGTTCCAGTTATTGTTCACTGTTGTCCACAGGCGTTCTCTTATTCTGCTGTTTACTGCAATAAAAACTCTTCTAGTGTCTCACTATAAAGCAGAATTTTCAGATTTTAAATAATTCTTTTAACTTTTTTTTCAACTTACCTGCTTAATGGATACCAATCTGGACACCGTATCTCAAGCCTCATGCTTTGCCTCTTAACTAGCATGTCAGATGTGAAATCGTGTACAGCCAGTAGTTCACCAGGGTCTCTAAATCCTTTCTGAGTCCCCACTTTCTAAAAGAATCTTTTGTCCTGGGCTCTCTATGCTCTCTACGCTTACAGGTTGCACTCTCTGCTGATGAACATGCAGTTACCTGCCCATGTTCAAATCAGTTCAGCTTACTGTGCCAGATACTTCCAGTCCCTGTCATTTCTGTGCTACCTGTAAATTTCATTTGCAATTGTTTTATATTTTCTCCCAAATCACCAGCAAAGCACCTCAGTAGCTCTGGGCCAACACCAGAGACACTTGCATGGCTTTCTGTGTACACCGTCACTGGATGATGRTTTCTCATGTTAGTTTGCTGCTACTTTGAGATCTAAGAGATATTTTTTAAACATCTAATAAGGGAGGTAATTTTTTGAAAGATGCCATTTTTATTAAGGAAGGATGTTGTGTGGCATTAATTCAAATATCTTACAGAAGTATAAGAACCTACATCAGAAGTTTTTTTTTTCAGAAAACTTTATAACCTCATAAAAATTATACTAAGTTTGACTAATGAGTGGTGTTCTACATAGACTAGAATTAATTATGCTGTTGTCCTCAAAAATGTTGCCCATTGCACTCAGTACCATGTTTTTCATGGTTTTACTTGGAACTAACATCATGCTTACCTTTAGAAAATCCAACAACCTTATAGTTTTCTCCTGGTCCTTTATTAAGCCTTTGTTAAAAACCTATTGCAAAAATTTTTTTAAACTTTTTGTTTTTTTTTTTTTCATTTGTATACCACTCTTCTATCTTAATTTGCCTTGAATCTAAATGTCTCCATGGACATTGCAAAAAGTCCCCAATTTAAAAAACTTCTATATTTCATCTCCATCACCACATTTTAAGCAATGAAAATGTAAGCATCTATAATGTTAAATGATTTAATGCAATTTTTCTAAGTGCTGTACACATGAATCAGCTCATTACCTCAGCCTAGCTATATGAGGTCTAGCCAAATGTAGATCTGGTTGCTTTCTTTCATTCCAAACCTCCAGAATTGATAGCAACATATCCTGGAGCTCTGAGATGAAATTTCCAGATGATATTTTTATTACAAATAAATGAAAGATTTCTCTCTTTCAGAACACTAGGACAGTACTCAAT
The DNA here is from genome assembly GCA_035582835.1 of Phoebastria nigripes. NCBI lineage: Eukaryota > Metazoa > Chordata > Aves > Procellariiformes > Diomedeidae > Phoebastria > Phoebastria nigripes. The sequence goes on along the minus strand of JAYKAV010002863.1, from coordinate 609,230 downwards.
AAGCCCATACAGCACAAGCTCTCTTGCAAAAGGCAGTGGAGGAATCTATGGAGTAAAGACAGGATATTACAGAGCAGGCTATACTGAGTAGCTGTAGTAATTTTACAAACATGACTGGAGGCTAAGCAACTACTATCATAAGATTGATTCAGAGACTCCCTGGATGATTTACCTGGAAGTTCGAAGAATAAACCCACTGGTAGGTATAGATAGTTATGGGGGTGGAACCAGAGAAATATTAAAAGAAATTAAATATGGAGCATATTTTCCTGGGTGAGCCACATTGCACCAAACATAAACCAGTTAACAATGTGACAAAGTTACCAATGCTTTTATGGAAGAGTCTTAGCTGTTTAATTATTTATCACTAATGTTAAGAAGACCTGCTATTTATTCATGAGAAGATATCCTGTAGACTGAAAGAGTTCATTAGCACAGCACAAAGTTATTAACRAGTCAACAGGAATTTTATCTTAGCCAACTCTTGCCTCATCCCCAAGCTAACAGTGCAGAGAAATACTCTCTCCATTTTTTGACTTCTAAGCCTAAAACACTGCATAGATTCTCAGGTGGTTCCCAAAGTCTAACCTACTATCCTCAAAATCTTCTTTGGGAAAAGCAACTCGGGAAAAGATGCTGCAGTGAGACCCAAAGTTGGTAAGAGCCATGGCATGAACAGCTCAGGCGGTAACTTGCTGAGATGGGGAATTTTGAGCAGAGGGTCTGCAGGCTCACTGTGGGACTCTGTGCAAACCTGTTCCACAGTGCTATGTCCCCAACCCTCAATCTAGAGGCAACTCTTAGTGAAAGAAAATACAACATTCCTCCTAACCCTCCTGACACAACAGAGAAAGATTTTCTTACTGGGGCCATGTTTCCTTTATCTTCTCTTGAAGGAGCTGCCATGACAGAACAACTAGATATGTCTGCTAAAGTTTAAATAGCTTCAATCAAGCAGGAAGGCTGGTTATTTTTTTTTTCAGGGGAGGGTGGACTGCATGAAGTATTTTTTTTTTTCCCCCAAGAGGAGCAAGCAAGCCAAGGAGAAGAAATAGCGAGAGCTCTCCAAAAGTAGTCATGACCAAATACAACTACTTGTTATCCAGCACTTTGTCCACACAACCAGTATCAAGAATAACCAATCATTCCTTCAAACATTTTCTATTCATTAGCAGCTTAAGGTAGCCTGGCAAAGGGGAAGGGCTATCTCTGAAAAGAGTTGGCAAAGCTGGCGTGTGGTGTGCGATTTGACCAGGGGGTTTCCAGGCAGCTGGAGTCCTGGGCAGCGGCGGGCAGAGCAGGTGCAGTGGGCAGTGTGTTGTGCAACAGCGATGCCGAGGACTCACAGCACCAAATGTGTTTCCCTGGTGTGTGAATACAACAATCCTGAACTCGGTAAAATAAACTGATACCGAGATATGTTCTAATGCTAACAACTGGATTTGGACAACCAGTGAAGGAAAGATTAATACATGTATTTCTTTTACATTAAAGACTGTATCATTCAGATGGTTCACAGACAAGCACAGTTCCCAGTAAAATGGACAAAGGACACGATCGCCACTTCTTGGTATTTGCAAAGAACATTTTGCCATTAGTCTTATATTTGTAAATTCCATGGGAGTCAGATAAAAGATGCACACCACTCAAAAAACCCCACACAACTCAACATTTAAGGTTTAGATTGAGCACTGCAGAGGTTCTTGACTCCTTGATTTTAAAGCTCTGTGTGTGACCCACAGAAGCAACATCATTTTATCTTTCAAACCTCATCACTTTCAACTGCTTTCAGACAAACCTGAGCTGTCTGAAAGGCAACATGCACAGCAAATTTCTCTGAAATTTGAAAGAGCTGGGAGACTGCACTATGATGACTCAGACTTACACTGCAGAACTTTGCAGTTACTCCTCAGTTTTGGACTCTAAGGATATCATACAGTAATTGCATCTCTTGCATGAACTAAGTTGGTCTACTTATGAAAAGAAAAAAATTTCCTTGCTTAGAAACCTGAGGCATGAGGAATGTGCCCATGTACCTGAAGAGCAGCATAGATGTAATTTTTATTTCTGTTATGATGATGGTCATAGATGTTGTGTTTAAGACATTCTGTCCCAAAGCATTCAAAATCTAAGTGCAGGACTACATAGAACAGGTGATGAAACTACATGAGGCAGATTGAGCACACAAACAACAAAGCAAACTTTTGCTTATTGCCGATGACTAAAGCTGTGGGTAAAGGATGCTCTCAGACCTTGTAATTTGGGCTGTGTGTTACCATTTTGATTTAAGTACCATCTGAGCAGAAAACCTGCTTTAAGCTTATGAAAGAAAAAAATAAGAAACACCTTACTTTCAGTTAAAATACAGCTCTGCAGTGCTGTGAGTCCTACATCCCTTAAGCAAGGGCATGTGAATGTGAAAGTGAACATGAATCTCATGTGTCTGCAGGAGCTTCCTTGTGCGCAATGTTGTAGAAAAGGCAGGTGACAATTGTTACTGAGTCATTTGGTCTTTCCCTGGCCTCCAGCCAGCTGTGGCCTGAACTGCCCGGAGCAAACACAAAATGCAAACTAGCAACGTAGGGGACAAATGCATCAGTAGATCAGTTCAGATGCCATAACTGGTGATACTGTTATAGCTCATGGTTTTTGCATTTAAACAGCATAGCTGAGAGAATGGTATAACGAATTCTTAGATGATCCCCAGGGAAATTAGTTAGTCCAATTCCCCAAGATTCTTTTTATAAAAAGTCACCCTCGGTGTCTATATACTATAAATAGTTATCTGTAATACCATCAGGGAGATTTTTTTAAATACATGTTTAATGTTGACTGTGTTGTAATTTCTAGAACAGTTTATTCCACAAAGAAAGGAAAAACACAAGCTGCAATTTTATTAAGACTTTCATTCATGAAAACAAACCATCTATGCATCACATAAACATGTGTCTCTAAGTTAAAATCAAGAAGGTCTCAGTATCACATGCAGAAAAACAGCTGAACAGTCACAAAGGAGAGAAAGTGCTAAAAACGAGTTCTCCAGTAATGAAAAGCTTCATTCCAGAGTCTCAAGCAGAGTGCCATCTTAGGATAGAAAGCACCAACAATAACAACTGTTTTACTCCTTTACATTACTTTTCACTGAAATAAGTAAATGATTTAATGTAAAAATGACAGTTTTCCCCACCCAGAAGTACCTCAAACTGCAAGAGTTTTGAGACAAGATGATACCATTCATTCAACAAAATGTTTGGCATTTCTGACACTCTGAGGCCCTGAATACTTACATTTCTTCCTATTTAGCTACCTATTTAGATTACAAACCTAAGCAAATCCATAGTTATAACCACAGAATCACAGAATGGTTGAGGTTGGATGGGACCTCTAGAGGTCATCTGGTCCAGCCCCCTCCACCCACTCAAACAGGGCCACCTAGTTGACCAGGACCATGTCTAGACAGCTTTTGAGTACCTCCAAGGATGGAGACGCCACAACCACCCTGGGCAACCTGTGCCAGTGCTCAGTCACCCTCACAGTGAAAAAGTGTTTCCTGATGTTCAGAGGGAACCTCCTGTGTTTATGCCCATTGCCTCTGGTCCTGTCTCTGGGCACCACTGAAGAGAGCCTGGCTCTGCCCTCTTTGCACCCTCCCTTCAGATATTTATACACACTGATGAGATCCCCCCAGAGCCTTCTCTTCTCCAGGCTAAGCAGTCCCAGCTCTCTCAGACTTTCCTCATATGTGAGATGCTCCAGCCCCTTCATCATCTTCGTGGCCCTTCGCTGGACTTTCTCCAGTATGCCCGTATCTCTCTTGTACTGGGGAGCCCAGAACTGGACACAGGACTCCAGGTGTGGCCTCACTAGTGCTGAGCAGAGGGGAAGGATCACCTCCCTCAACCTGCTGGCAATACATTGCCTAACGCAGCCCGGGATACTGGTAGCCTTCTTTGCTGCAAGGGCACGTTGCTGGCACATGCTAAACTTGGTGTCTACCAGGACCCCCAGGTCCTTTCTGCCAAGCTGCTTTCCAGCTGGGTGGCCCATACTGGTCACCTAGCTGGTGGCATATACTGGTGCATGGGGTTGTTCCTTGCCACGTGCAGGATTCTGCATTTCTCCTTGCCGAACTTCCCGAGACTCCTGTCAGCCCATTTCTCCAGCCTACTGAGGTTGTTCGGGATGGCAGCATGACCCTCTGGCTTATCAGTCACTCGTCCAAAGTTCGTGTCATCAGCAAACTTGCTGAGGGTACACTCTGCTCCATCCTCCAGATCACTAATGAAGATGTTGAACAGGACTGGACCCAGTATGGACTCCTGGGGTACACCTCTAGTTACAGGCCTCCAACTAGACTTTGTGCCACTRATCACCACCCTCTGGGCCTGGCTGTTCAGCCAATTTTCAACCAACCTCGCTGCTCATCCAGCCCCTACATCAACAGCTTGTCTATGAAAAGCTGTCTGTGAAAAGCTTGTCTATGAAAAGCTGTTGAGAATCATTATAGAAGACTCTCTTAACCTTGTCTGAAATTACTTTTGTGTGTACCTTTGTGAAATGAAATCTTTAGTCACAAGATTGTTTAAAACGCACGTTCACAATTTATCTATTCCCCATCCTCACCAATATGAAAGTTGAAGCACAGTGTGTAAATTAAGCTTAGAAGGTTAAATAGTTTCAGGCTTCTTTATGAGCTATTATTAACTTCATTATTTATGAGTCTCTCTCTTTGTTGTAACATTCTTCAGCTGAAGGTTATTGAACTGTAACTTCCTATCACAGCATCTTTAATTAGACTAGCTTTTCCCAATACGTTAGAAAGCACGGTGAAGAAGGAAGTACTCTCCGATCTTCTTCTCCTGTTTTACACTGTGGTACTACAAATGATTGAGCTCAGTGGGACTCAGGCCTATAAATGCTTTTGTGAATCAGGACAAAATGCTTGATGTTAATCTCTGAGTTCACCACCTTTCTTCTGTGATGAGGAAGACTGTCTAACAAAAGAAAGAAGCTTTCTTCTTCAGATAGAAATGGTCGACATTTGTCTTCACCAAGAAAAAAATGAAGAATCTAGTATGATGACCATCTGGCTTTCAGCTGAATCTCTCAATGTCTTTTGGTTGTTCAGTTCTGACTGTGTTGTTAAAGCTTTTGCTGTAATGTATCCCCAACTGGTTTAAGACTCCTGTGATGTATTAGCTGCTTTCCTTGAGTCACTCGATACCTGCCATTTGTTTAGAGAGTTCAGAAGCCCACTTAAAGGTATCATATGCCTAAAATACCTTAAGGATACTCTATGCCTCTGGCTATTTTTATGTCTTGGAGATCATTTTTGTGGTGGTCTTGAAAGGCCTCAGTGCCTGAGGGCTCCTGCTATGATTTTGTCTCAGCAGTATTTTACCTTAGAGGGGACTTTTCACCATTAAATGTAGCTCTTGCATAGAAATCCCCCATTGTGAAAATTTTGAAATTAAAAATTAATTATTGCTTTGTTACTTTACATGGAAGAACCCAACTCTCTTCACAGGTTTGTTTTCTTTAAACATTTGAAGTGTCCCTTTCCTGAAATTTCCAGAAGCAGCTATTATGCGCATTACTGGATTGGTGGTTTTTATTTTATTTAATCAGTAAATAAAAGCTAAATGAGAAAAAAAATTGACAAGATAAAATATATGTCCTAGTTTGGTAAGTAAAAAGTAGTTTAGGATCTGATTCTGTTAGCTTTATTCATAATTGTGCAGCATCTGAAATACATGATACTACTTCCAAAAGAGTAACGCTCGAGATGAATCAGGGTGACCATTAGTAAGAACAAGACAGCTACGGTACATGGGAACACCATCCTTCCCACTCTCGCTAAACCACTAGGGATTGCCACTGTCATCTAGAACATCTGGAGCAGTTAATAAAGTTAACAAAATGTGTGATTGATTCTTCTTCTGTATTTTAAAAGAGATAGGCAGGCACCTAAATTAATTTCCTCACCCATTTGGTAATTACTTCTAACTTTTAAGGTCCCACGCTTTCATCTGTGTGAGGTCACTTACACCTCTACGGGACATCACTGGGTGTAACAGCTAGTCCATTCAGATGACATTAAAGGATCGGGGTATGAAAAATTGCTCTCCAGCATGTTTTTTTTTCCTGATTGGTTTCTCTCTCTTTCCCTGAAGCAATAACAGGACAGATAGGTGGCACATAAAGTTTTTGTTTTCTGGAAAATGCCAGCTCAAGGAAAAGACCACTGCTTGCTAGCCAGAGTATCTATGACAGCTCTGACACGGAACCCTAACACAGTAATGCCAGMCAGACAGCCTGGAAAATGCACACACCCAGTACTGTGCGTCCTTGAAATAATATTTACTGTTTATTTGTTCCTTAGCCAGGAGGGATGCACATACATTTTCTGCTTGTTAGGAGACTGCAAAACCAGACCAAAGAGCTATCCTTGGGCACAAATTTTAAACTAGGTACTAGGGATACAGCTCAGGACGATTAACATGACTTTGAATTCACATAAGCTCTCTTCACACCTGTTATCTGATGAGCTGCATCAGCTTGCGAAGCCATGTACAGATGACATGCAAGGAGTTTGCAACCTAGGTCTCTGATCCTACAAGCAATTCCATGTGGGCAGATGCCTGACTCCTTGCCCAGCTTTACTGAGGCTGAAAAGATTTGCATGGGTATTTACATCCATTCGTGCAGGACCAAAATCAGTCCCTGTGTATGACTCCTGGCATGACTAATTACCACATAGAGTGTTGACCTGCATTGATTCAGTAGCAGGCGAGGAACATTGGGGATGAACTAAGCTATGTAAGAAGTGATCCTTCACCTGTCCCCTGTGCTAGAGAACCACCTTTGTCTCAAACAAAATAACCATTTCCATTCTGTCCACAGACCTTCCCTGTGCAAAGGGCAGAACAAAGCCTACTTGCAGGAGCTCTGTGCTTTTAGAATTTAAGGGCACAGAAAAACATCAGATCATTTATTCTGATCTCCTCTGTATTGCAAGCATTTCACCTTTGTAACCTGAACTGAAATCAGTAATTTACTTTTGATTGAAGTAGAGTGTGTTTAGCTGAAGGCTACCTTCCAGAAGGGCATTGAGCTTTGAACTGAAAAACATCAAAAAATACAAAATCCACTAATTCTCTTCCTAGTCTGCCCCAGTAATTAATCACCGTGGTATTAAATATTGGCACCTAGTTTCCCATATGAATTTATCAGGATTCAGCTTTTAACCATGCATCCTCTCCCAGCTTAATTTAAAGGTCTTTTAGATGATACAGTTCTCCTCCCCCCATAAAAACCACTTATTTGCTTAATCCATTCACCTTCCTTTCGATAATCTAAATAAACTGAAATGTTCAAGTTTCTTATTGTATGGCATTTTCTCCAGGTGTCTAATATTTATAGGTTTTTTCACCCTCTCCAATTTTTCAAAACACCATTTAAAAATATGAACGTGAGAACTGACTGCAGTATTCTAGTGTCAGTCTCACCAATGCCGCATACAGGCACAAAATCATCTTCCAGCTTCTAATCACTACTCCCCAGCTTAGATATTCAAGGATCACATTAACCCTTCTGACTTTATGCTGCAATAGGAACTTACATCCAGTTGCTTGTACCCTAAATCCTATTTAGAGTCTYGTTTTGGGAATCAGACACTCTGCTTTTGCAAGAGCAAGTCTGCATTCATCTTTATTGTACAATTTTGCATTTGACTATGAAAATATGCTCCTTTTAATAGCCCCAGCTTACCAAGAAATCCAGGCTTCTCTCATATGCTTGCTCTATCCTCATGATTACCTTGCTTCACCCAACAAATATTATTAGCCTATTATTATAAGTCCCTATTTATGTTCAGATCATCAGTAAAAATATAAGGTGCCTAAATTCTGGTAATTCTGAAAGCAATTGTTCAGCTCTCACTTAAACTCAGGAACATCTAAACACTAAACACATCTCAGTTTTCAACAGTAAAATATCCCTTGTGCTTAAAATTCCAGCATACTGGAGCACTGTTGCTTAATTACAGTAAAAGGCACGTGTTTTGGAAATGATCTTTTTTTTAAATTATTAGGACAACATAGTTTTAACTGGTACCCAGTACTACTATCCTCAAATTTCAGATCATAAAAAGCCTTTAAAGCAAAGATCTTATAATAAATCAAATATCAAACAACATACCAAATGTTTTGTCTTTTTTCCTGGCTGCTGCTGAATGAGTCTGCTTCCAAATCAAACGACTCAGTTGATATCTAACCTGAGCATACCTCGCAAGCAAAGGGTGGGTTTAACTGCACATGAGGTACTCAGTCAAACGCAGGGGTCTCTCTGGAGTTGCTGGACCCGTTTTCCATCAGCATGCTTTTTACTTTCAACACTACAAAACAGTAAATGCCTCCTGTCAGGTAAAGACCACTCTCTTTTCTGCTCGTGGCAGTGAGCGATGAGCCATTCAGCACCCAGGTGACAGCACACAAGAAGGGTTCTGCTTTCAGGAGAGCTTAGCCTTCAGCTGAGAGGCAGAACTTGACGGGGTGAAGTTCTGCCTTACTAGCTGAAGTTCACAATCACATTTAATGACCATGGGGCTGGAAAACAAGCCCAAATATTTAGTGTCAAGCTTGGATTTGAGTAAAACTAAAGAGGCCATGAACTCTTCGAAAAGCCCCCACCCCCCAAACTCCTTAGATTGCATTTCAGCACATATTTAATGAAAATGTGAATAATGTCCTCTATCGATCTTCAGAGGAGCTCTCATTGGCCTACATACAGCAAATCCTAGGAAACTGAACTGCTTGCACAAATAAGGGACTAAACCCTTAGGAAATTTGTTGAACTGAAGAATAAACAAAATATCCATAAGACTTGATTTTCAAGGGCGTGAAGCATCCACAGCTTACACTTGAGAATATTAAGCATGTCTGAAAATTGGGACATTTGCTTTGTTTCTGCTGTTAAACTGCTGCCCCAGCTTCCCCGCCCTTTACCTCACCTATAGCATCAAAATATTTTAGATGTGGTTTTTACAGTGGGGTACTGAGAGTTCATTCAAAGTGGTATGTTAAAATACCTTTAAGGAAAACTGATCTGTTAGCTCTTAACCTAACTTCAAAACATTAAGCCTCAAGCAAGGCTGATTTTTATACCCGCAATAGCTAGTTTGTCATCTGGTTAGAGATGTCAGAAAACAAATCCGTTGGGTAAAGCTGAACTGGCAAAGCTGTGCTGGCAAGACAGAGTTTGGCCCAATCTTCCCTCAATATTAAGTGACATAATGCTTTCTGTGCTCTACTCCAGCGAGCCCTCCACATCATAAATACTGAGTGCAATACCTGCAYGATTACTGGAGTGACTTTGCCCGTCGCCTTCCCTGAGGAGACAACAATGCAAAACATGCTTTACTCTGAGAAAAGCTGCACTCACCCGATCTTCTTCTTCTCTGACATCTGGCATGGTGCTGATGCAGAGGCTGACTGCAGTGATGGCAACAAAAGAGATTGAAATACAAGCAAAGATCTTTCCTGGGATCCCTGAGTGGGGGTTTTCCACCATATCCCTGAGCTTTCGCATGCACAAACTCAATCGGCTATCGTCCTGGAAGGCACATTGCGTAGTTTCACTAAATACCATCTCCCCTTCATACAGCCTGGCCTCAGCTGCCTCCTCCTCTTTCTGTCGCAATCTCTTTTTACAGCACCACTCCAGGTGGTCCTCTTCTATCCCCCAGTACACAAGCTCCTCCTGAAAAGAAAGAGCGCACATCTCTCTGAGAAGCCTCAGCTTCCCAGCTGTCAGGAAAGTCATAATCGTCCTGAAGGCACTAGGATTACGGTCAAAAAAAAATTCATTGCAGCTAACATCATAATCATCGCAGATGTTCATGATCTCATCATAATTGTTGCAAGATTTTAGCTTCCCAAGCCTGGTCAAGGGGCAGTTCTCCAAGGTGGTCCATGGAACTTTGTATTTAATACCACCTACGTTGATGATCACAAACCTGGTCCGGTCATCCAGGTGGGCTAAGCAGCACAAGTCTTCCCCAGGGTGCAGAAGTTTGGCCTTTTTGTAGAAGAACCCTTTCTTGGTTTGCACTTCACACAGGTTTTCCAAGTTATTGAAGGAGTAGGAGCTGAACTCAGGATCTGCATTCCCAGTGAGCAATGCCATTTCGTGATACATTTGTTGAGTCCATAGGGAGGTCGAGGCTACTCAAACAAACGCATCTGGAGCTTGACTGGAGAGTCAATCTGTAAAACAGAATTTTAAAATGACAATAAAATTAGGGCGTTGCCAGATAAAAAACAATCCTATCCTCTCAATCCCAAGAAACTTTTCTCCATGGCATTATTTTTCCCCTATTATTTTAGGACTGTCTTTGCTTGATAGTCACTTGGGGAAAGAACTTAAACTGCAATAAGGTCAGAAGCCATGTTGATACTTCTAGAGGGTTTAGTCAGTGAATGAATGGAAACAAAACCAGTGTATTATTGTTTTCAGAAATGTCTTTTCCAGAGGTTCAAGCTATATCCTGAACATCAATGGATACTGGAAGAGAAAATGGGTCTCTTGGATAAATGGCAATTTACATTTTAGCAACTTAATAAAGAAACTTAGTTGCAAATGGTTTTTTGATTATTTTGGCCCATCTACATCATGTTTCTATTACAAAATGCCTATAGCGTGAGGATAAAATTGATACCTACAGTACAGTCAGAACTGTGATTGCAGCAATGCTGGTAATTCCCAATTTAAATTCACCAAGCTCAGGTACCAACAGCAATGAATATGTGGGAGCTGACAATCCAGCCTGCAGCCAGCACCCAAGCAGGTTTGGGTGCTTGAGCACAAAGCGCGTGCTACCGAGATTCACTTGCCACTGGTACCCCAACTAACTGGATTAAAGCTATATTGGGCATAGCTACCTGAACAGCCCCACTTCTAAAAGGCAGAAAAGCTTTTGTTCTCATGCTGGGGTGCCTGCCGTCCAGGCTAGTGACATCTCCTGCAGGGAGGTACACATCCCAGGTCTGAGCGGAGACCAGAGCTCGCCCAGGACCCCAAAGCTGCCGGAGGCTCTGCTGCGGTTTTGACTGCGGGAGGTGGACAGGGTGCCCAGCAGCCTGGCAGCAGCTCTGAAATGGGAGATGGAACCTAAGAACGAAGCAGAGCTGGAAGCGACCCGCTTGCTGCTCTTACTTCTGGATAATGCAGAACCCAACCGGTCACATTTAGCAGGAATTATGCACGTTATGCATAATTCCAGATTTAATTTGTGCCTTCTGCTTACCCCTCCTTTACCACGCTACAGTCCACAGATCTCCTGAATGCATTTTTTCACCTGCCACATTGCTTCCTCACTTTCTCTAGAGCTCTCCACCCAGGTTCTCCAAAGCTGTCTCTCCAAAGCAGTACTAGGATGTCTTGAAATGCTACTATGTAATCGCATTAGTGAATCACCCAAAACTTCCTGAATTGCTCAAATATGAAGTAGGAAACAAGAAATCGGCGTAGGACTGTTGGGACTCCACACAAAAGACCTGGACTGAGAATGGATGCAGTGATGGGGAACAATCCTAAGCAGGGGATGTAGAAACCTTACAAGTTGACAAAAGACAGGAGAAAAAGCCGAGTTGTGAAGGATAGCCTGACGTTATTGATGACAGGACGGTAACCATGAAGCAGTAACTCCATAATTTATAAGCAACATTCTCTAATTCCCTTTGAATCTCATGCCTCAGCCTGGAGAGAACACCAAACAAGTCGGTGCTAGGAAAAACTGGAGAGCACACACATTCAAAGACATTCCCAGAGCAGCATCTTCCTTTATCCATAATCAACTCACTAACTCTTAACTCATTAGACTTAGTCAAAACAATCTCCAACAGAAAAGTGGTGAATACTTACTACTCACAGCCCTGAGTTGCCCTCTAAATATTCTTACTAACCACACTCAAACAACCGAACCACAGCAACAGCAGTGGTACTCCTGCTTCGACATTTCTGTGAGGATCCAGCCACTGAATTTTAGAAAGGCATTTATGCTGGATATTTGTAAAAAGTCAGAGAAAGGCTGGTTTACATACAAAAAAACTGAAGTCACCTAAAGATACTTTTCGGCACTGAAAATTTCAGAAGAACTAACGATGCCCAAATCTCTCCAATTTCACTTTGGGCAAAAAAATTGTTTAAACGTCCGTATATACGGGGCAACRTGAACAAGAAAGAAAAGCTCCTTCGTCTGGCTAAGGGACAGTAAAGGGTAAGAGGCAGCAACGTGCATTCTGAGACATGGGTGCTTTTACAGTGCAGGCTTGAGTGCAGCTGGGATTGCAAATACCATTACTGTCACAACGAGAGCACACTGCCAGCACGGCGTATGCTTTAAGAATTTAGTCTCTTGTTGCTTTTTGTTGGTAAGATAAAATATTCACTGCCACTACTCAGGGCACTGTGCTTTTGTTTTCATGCCTCACTTGTTACACAAGTCAACATACAAAAAGTAGTTTATGTTGTTTTGACACCAAGGCCGGGATTTGCTTTTCTCCTCTACCTGTGTAGCAGGTTGCTGCATAAAGGGGCCAGGTACATTTCACAGAATTATCTTGAGTCTAATCTTACCTGTGCTTCCTCCTTCTTCCAAGGAGCAGCTAACTCAATGTGAAAATCTGTAAGCATGTTGTTTATTACAGGACCTCTGAATTACAGAGGGTTAGTCTTTTATTTTGTGGATATAAAATGATGTTGATTAAACATAAAGCTTAAGGAAGCAGCTATTCATTTTTTTTGTATCATCAGTGGATAAATAGAAAGTGATAACAGAAGTAGTTACAGATAGTATTGCCTGTGGTTTAGCAGGTTGATTCTGGCCAGTACTGGTAGCATCAGATGCTGGAGTTTAGTTACTAAAGTGAATTTTCTGACCTCACACTTCAAGATCTCAGAATCCATAACAGTATACATTATTAGTTGGCAGCATTGGTTTTGGAAATCTCAGCTAAAAAGATAAGCATGTGAAGAGAGTTGTACGTATTATTCTCCTTGGCACCTCTGTGAGGTGGTTGCCCTAGACCAGGGCTCAGATGTCAGTGGAACAGCATGGAAAAGCTTGTTGTGCCACTTTAACTGTCCTACAGAAAAACAGAATACATCACTGTGGGCTCCCAATTTGGCATCTATCCTGGGAAGTAAAATAAGCCCGGAAGGTCCGTTTCTGATCTTATGCGCATGGAATGTATCATGACCTTCACTGAATATTAAAAGGGTGTTTCAAAATTATGTGGGTCTTAAAATACTCTCTGCATGCCAAGGTTATCTAATGTATGCATATGCCTACAGTAAAGCATCCCATTAAAGATTAACTTTAAAAGCCAATACTTCCAGAAATGATACCACATTATCATCCAGTTGGCATTTCTACCATTTAATCTGACACATGGGTGCAAGAAAGACTATTAAAACACAGTCTGTAATAAGCTGCCCATTGCAGAGACACAGGACAGAATTCGACTCTATATTTGTTGTTCATCATTTTAAAATGCTGCAGGAGAAATGCTGTATAAATGTTTCAGTTTCATGATCATACACAGGATGGGTCATACATATTGTGGATTCTTTTCTTTTTTAAGTAGAGTCAAACAATTTTTATTCACTAAGAAGTACTTTCTTTGGCCATCTATGTATGCATATGTGTGTGTCTACACACATACACACAAGTTCAGCCAAATTCTCTCAACAGCAGACAGTTGAGATCTTTAAAATACAGGTATTTCTCATCAAAGATTTTAAAGATTAAATAAATGTCAGAAGCGTACAACTGCTTCATATTCTCCTTTTTGTTGAATTATTTTCTCAATGGAGAGGGGGCTATTTCCCTACTTACTGCCTTTTCACCTTGCCTGCTCCCATCACTGTTCTTCACACAAACATTCTTCATCATCCCTTTTTATCAGTACTGTTGCATCTAAGTCACATATGGTTTTGCATGTGGCTCCACTGGTCTCAAGTTGCCTTGAATAAGAATGAAAAATGGGGCAAAAGCATCCCTGCCAACAGGCTGGCCAGCCTGGTGAGGAGAGCTTTAAACTAGTGATGATGGAGAGGAAGCGGTGGAGCAAAGGGTGCAGGGTGACATGGCCAGGAGAGACCTCGTGATCAGTAGAGGGCTGAAGGGTGACCACATCAAGCGTATGCACATAAATGAGGGTACGCCTACAGGAAAGTGTCATGGGCAGAGCGCTCATACCTTTTCTGGGAAATCATTATGACTAGGTGCCTCTGAAGTGCCTGTGCACTAATGCATGCAGCCAGGGGAGCAAACAGGAAGAATTCAGAGGTCTGTGTGCAGTTGCACAGAAGAAACTGGTACTGTGAGGGTGGTCAAACACTGCAACAGGATGCCAAGAGAGGTCCTCCATCCTTGAGGATATTCAAAACCCATCTGGACACAGTCCTGAGTAACTTGCTCTAGCTGATGCCGCTTTGAGCAGTGGGGGTCAAACTAGATGAACTTCGGAGGTTCCTTCCTACCTCAACTACTCTCTGATTTTGTGAACAGTCTCTTTTTAACTGCTGCTGTAAGTTACGAAGTACTGAAGGTTTACACTTGTACTACGGTAGCAAGAGAAAGCCATGAGGCTTTTTAGTAATCAATGTTTTAAGATTTTCCTTGTGAAATGAAACACACTTTGACAGAGAACAGGTTATTGTGTCATAATTTAAAGCCACAGACATGAAACATAAATTAGGGTGACCACAAGATGTTTTCTCTCAAGTCCAATGAGAGTTGAGTCAGTGAATCCATTCTGCAGTGCTCAGACATTTCCACTCAGAGACGTGCTGGAACCTGACATTGCTGCCTAGGACCAAAGCAATTCCCACTTCTTACTGTGACATGATTTATAATTTACAAAACACAATTATTTTAATAGCAAAGCTTACACATGCAATTGACCATACATTTGGTGGTATTACAGCTAACACTTTGGACAAAGAGGTTTAGGAGATCCAGGTTACTCTTGTACTTACTACATTTCGGTAGAACCTGGACTCCCACTTATGAGTCCCTGCCAGGCACTGTGGAAGCATGAAGAGAAGAGAGCACCTGCCCATGAGGCTTACAAAATACAGAACAGACGGGGTGCAACCAATACATGGATTTAAAAAAACAAAAAAGGAAAATGAGACTGGGAGGGTATGGAAACAATAAAACAGACACAGCTTAGCAAGAAGGCAGACTCTTCACCTGATTTGTGGGAATTAGCTTCTGAGTTTGTTCACACTGAACATGAATATGGCTCCCTACATACTCATTATCATAGAATCAAAGAATCATAGAATCATTTAGTTTGGAAAAGACCTTTAAGATCATCGAGTCCAACCGTTAACCTAGCACTGCCAAGTCCACCATTAACCCATGTCCCTAAGCACCACATCTACACGTCTTTTCAATACCTCCAGGGATGGTGACTCAACCACTTCCCTGGGCAGCCTGTTCCAATGCTTGACAACCCTTTCGGTGAAGACATTTTTCCTAATATCCAATCTCAACCTTCCCTGGCGCAACTTGAGGCCACTTCCTCTTGTCCTATCGCTTGTTACTTGGGAGAAGAAACCCACACCCACCTCGCTCCGACCTCCTTCCAGGTAGTTGTCGAGAGCGATAAGGTCTCTCCTCAGCCTCCTTTTCTCCAGGCTAAACAACCCCAGTTCCCTCAGCCGCTCCTCATAAGACTTGTGCTCTAGASCCWTCACCAGCTTCGTTGCYCYTCTTKGGACACACTCCAGCACCTCAATGTCTTTCTTGTAGTGAGGGGCCCAAAACCGAACAATGTGCAAGGTGCGGCCTCACCAGTGCCGAGTACAGCGCTAGTCACTTCCCTAGTCCTGCTGGCCACACAAAAAAGCAGGCTGTGCTAGTCCAGCTAGGGCACCACAGTATCCAACTCTAGTGCTTCTTGCCCTCAAGTTACCACATTTAGACCTGAGGTGGGCATCTTTGCACGGCCTGATGCTTTTTTATGCAGACAGAGCACTCATAACTTCAAAGGCTGCATTACGCTACCTCTGGCAACCGTGTCATGTCAATATTCAAATTCTCTTGCTAAGGGAACCATTCAACATGTATCCAAGTAGAACCAAAGTACACAGGAAGACGTATGCAGTGAGGTTGACAGGGGACTACAACTTGGACAGAAAATTGGGAGGAGGTCAACCACAGCTATACAGATCCAAGACTTTCTACCTCAGTGCTCCAATCTATGTTAAAGCATCATTATACAAAGATATGCACAGTGTTTCTCTCACACTTTGCTTCAAATTTTTGTTTCAAGTTTTCTAAGGATATTTGTACCCCACCAAGCAAAACAGGGGTCTGAACTCTGCCTGTTGCTTTGCTACTTTTATGTCATGAAAGTGTTGTTTCATAAGGAATGAAAGTGAGACTAAGTAACATTGGTTAAACCAGAAGCATCAAAGCATTCTTCTGCAAGCTTTCTGAAGTAAAGGAATCAGTGCTGAAAGCAATTTTGAAAAGAGTCTAGATTTTAAAAATCATGAAGACATGTAAATACAACTTGTTTGCTATATATTTTGCCAGCTTCACTCTCAAAATGTTCAAGGAAAAAAAAACAACAAATGAAAATTAGAACAGAGTAAAACTGCTATAATCTATAAAAGGATACACTGCAAAGGACAAAGGGGAGTCAGGCTGATTTCACACAGAGTACTTTCTACGTACTCCAAAAAGTGGAATTTTACATATTTCTGTATTTATTATCAGCAAACTTTAATATCCCTAACCTCTTAAGCCACCATCATTCCCCCTTAGAAAAGGCAATAGTCCAAGAAGTTGAAAAGGTACTAGAATTTCGAACAGTCCTTCATTTTGTCCATTTCTTCATCAGAATTACAGGAGGCAGGGACGCAATCTTACACACCTAGCTGAGATGTCCCCATCTAACAGAGAAAGGCAAGCTCCTCTTGTAGTAGTGGAGCAGAACAGCTAAGAGAGGCTTCTCCAGAGAGTAGTTTGGGGCTACGAGAAGGATGCTGCATCGGTCAGTCCAACAAGAAGCCCAGGAAGAGTCATGCCATAATGGAGGTTGCAAAATTCAGCATGTGAAGCTGGACATTGTTTACATACTCTGAGTGTACATTTTCCTTAATAGCTTCATTAATTTAGTGGAAGAAAAAAGGAATAGTTTTCTTCTCTGAACATCCCTCATCGCATTTATGCCATGCTATGTAATTAGCTGAAACAATTCAATTTGTTAAATGAACAAATCAAATTAACTTGACTCAACACTAATTACTCTGACATGCGTCCATAGCTATTTGTCTCCATTAGACAGATCATGAGTTATCTAGCGTTACTGCACTTGCCAGAGCTGTATAGTGAAAGTATTAACACTGTGACATCTTTAAGAAATCAGAGATTTGGTCCAACTAACTACCTGAAAGTATGGGATTCTTACCTGTATCTTTATAGCACAAAACAACCTTTTTCTGCACTTCCACAAGCTTTCAGTGCCCATTTATCTTTGTGCCCTAAACAGAATTTAACTATTGTTTCTGTGAAGCTATTTGCACACTTCAACTGCACGGCAGATGAAGGCAGCCATACTAGATAAAGGACAGACAGAGGAAGCACTGCTTGCTTTTGCATTCTCCCCAGAATTACAGAATTCTGTTCAGGCTAGTGAGCGYCAAGATTTCACAAATGTCCTAAAATACAGAGTGCTTTCACAGTGTATTTCACTAAACGGAACTACCTGTATCCCGTGCAATAAAAAACTAGCAGAGCCTGCAAGGTTTAGGCAGATCCTACAAGGATTAGGCAGAAAAGTTTTTCCCCACAGAATTATTATTACTTACAATAAAAACAGAGCATCATGTTGAAACCATGCTTTATTTGTTTAGGTGTATTAACCCTCATTTAGTTACAAGAAGCATGTTTCTAAAATGTGCTTTCATCATCAGTTCTTATTTCCTGAATATCTGCACAGAGACACCAGATACGCACAAAGCAAGTGATGGGCTAACGTGAACAGACTTTAGACCAGGAGCTATACTTTAACCAGAGCGTGAGGAGATTAGATTGCATGCGGAGATTTGTTTGATCCAGTTCCTGTTAACTGCAACCATGGATTAAGTATACAGTCTTAAGAGTCTAAAATTAAAACGTGTTCTGTCTGCACTTGCTTGGTCAGTGATTGAACCCTGCTAACGGGGTACCTTTGACCCCGAATACTGGCAGCCACTAGATGGTGAAGTTTCTACCCTTCCATGAATCATACACAAGTTTATTTTAGGAGCCTTAACGATTAATCCTTTTAGTATCCTGTTTAATCAACCAGGCTAAGAGACTCAGATATGGTACTAAACTTCGCTACTCATGATGGTGTTGGTTGCCAATCTGAAATATTTCTTTCCCTATCCTTAGATTGCTGTATTCCAGAATAACCAATCTTCAAAATCCAGTTTTTAAAATATCTGCTCCAGTCATGATTATGCGCCCACAGCTGGCCTAAGGTACAATGTGAATGGCACTATCAAATGCAAAAGTGACAGACTGTATAGTATGTTAAAACAGCATTGTTTATCCCTCTCACCCAGGAAATTAAACAGATTGTCTCATTTCTGTTGCCAAAATTCTGGAAGTGTGAAAAACCAAACGAGTTATGGTGTCTTTGCAAATCACAGAATTATCATTCAGGTGTTCCAGTGGATCTGCAGATCACTGCAGGGGGTGAAAAGCAGTTTTTAGCATGAGCTCTGCTCCCTCTCTTACACTGATACCAGTATCTTTTCTTTCTGATCTACCCTACTGATTTTTGCAATTCTATACTTAGCAGCTTCCCACCTAGATGATTAATATGCTTGATTTAGTACAAAATGTAGCAACTAGATTTCTGTCTGGAAATAAGAAGGTTTGACTGTGTGATGCCACTCTTGGCCCAGTTTCACATTCAGATGTTCATGATGATTTGCTGGGGCATTTTCCTAATAAATGGATGGGTGTACCTGTCCTTATCTCTCTTTCGGGGCAATTCACAGGTTTGTATGAATGGTTGTTAGATATACATGTTCGAATATGATAGGATGAGAGGAAACTGCCTCAAGTTGCGCCAGGGAAGGTTGAGATTGGAGATTAGGAAAAATGTCTTCACCGAAAGGGTTGTCAAGCATTGGAACAGGCTGCCCAGGGAAGTGGTTGAGTCACCATCCCTGGAGGTATTGAAAAGACGTGTAGATGTGGCACTTAGGAACATGGTTTAGTGGTGGACTTGGCAGTGTTAGGTTTACGGTTGGACTCGATGATCTTAAAGGTCTTTTCCAACCTAAATGATTCTATGAATAAATGCTTTTATCAAGTGCTCATAGGTTTTAGATGTAGATCTAGGCTTTTTAACCTCTACATGAAATCCTTTACAGAGAAGATAAATTGTATTTGTATACAGATGCATCTTGCTCCTTTTGTTAGCTTTAATTAGTTACCACTGGATTTTATGCATCTTCATTGTTTTTTTGCAGATGACGTTCTTGCTCTCATGTGTGTTTCACAAGTCAGTTGTGCATTGACCTAAAAAATATTCCCATCTCTGTTTAAACACAAGTCTACCTTTGAATTCAACATGATTTTAGTTAATTACTAACATCATTGCACAGAATGTCTTTTAATTTTAGATTCTTAAGACTGTATACTTAATCCATGGTTGCAGTTAACAGGAACTGGATCAAACAAATCTCCGCATGCAATCTAATCTCCTCACACTCTGGTTAAAGTATAGCTCCTGGTCTAAAGTCTGTTCACGTTAGCCCATCACTTGCTTTGTGCGTATCTGGTGTCTCTGTGCAGATATTCAGGAAATATGAACTGATGATGAAAGCACATTTTACAAACATATGAGGGTTACTACATCTAAACAAATAAAGCATGGTTTGAACATGATGCCCCGTTTTTTATTGTTAGGTAATAATAATTCTGTGGGGAAAAACTTTTCTGCTTGATCTTTGCAGGCTCTGCTAGTTTTTTATTGCTTAGGATACAGTCAGTTCCCTTCACTGAAATACACTGTAAAAGCACTCCGAATTTTAAGACATTGTGAACTCTTCAAATTCAGCCATTTGAGCAGGGTGTCAAATCAGCACAGAGATAAAATGGGCAAGATAGGGATGACACACAGCTGTTTCAAACTGAACCCACCCCATCCGTAATCCATCTCACGGTCTACTCTTTCTGTTGTATCAAGCCCCCCTCCAATGAAGAGAAGAGGGGAGAGAAGTGGAGATTCATGAGGCAAAGGGACTGCAATCCTACTGCTCTCATTTCTCTGACTGCTACAAATGCAGAGGAGCACAGACAAAACAGAACACAGGCCAGGGAAAAGACAGTGAAAAGAGTGGGATGGAAGACAAATACCACATACAATTCAAGCATAGGTGAGATGGAAAAGAAACACAGAAAGTAAAACAAAACCAAAGGTGATTATGATAAGTCTTCATTTTGATGTCAAAACATTACAATATACAAATGGCTTCTACTGTCACATGGAGGTATACACACCTTCCGATTTCAGACACGTWTTTCAGTAGCCTAATACTAGAGTGATCAGTTTGTATGTAGTCAGTGAGAAGCAAACTCTCAGCTTACGTGTTCAGAAACTTGATTTTGGGGAAGTTACTGTCCAAAAGGCATTCTTAATTCTGACTCCTAAATTAAATGCCTATAGCTATACAGCATAAGGATCCCGCTGAGAACTTGTCCTATTAGCCTCAGCTTTTCATTCAAGCCTGGGTAGAGAACTTTTATTATGGACACCACAAAAAGGATCGTGGTAAATCAAGAGATCTAGTCCTGCAGCAGAAATCATTCAGCATTGGGAGACCAAAAGCTGCCACGAATACAGTTTCCATTCTTCCAGCTATAGTTGGTAGGTTGAAGAGAAGAGGTAGGCTCTGTCAGAGGGGAAGAAAAAGCAGAAATGGGGGAGAAAAAAAAGATAACCCGAAGCCTTGGGAAGACACCTGACATTTGACATATCTGCCACTGGGGTCCTACTGAAGCAGCCCATTCACCTCAGTGCTCTGTTTTGCTGAATGACAACTTGCCATGGAAATGATCACATCTGTCTGACAGACACAGACCCCAGGGACTTTCATTCCACTCTTCTGTGTGAGCACTCCAGTGCCTCTGATATAGACATGATGCATGCTTGGTCTCAGCACTCGTTCCAGTCTCGTTCTTGTGTGTTTGGATGCATGCTTCCGAAATGCTGGGTCTCGATTCCCTATCCAGAAGCACTAGGTTTGCACTGACCACATCAGGGCTGAGAAGAAGTCAGGACTGGAAGAAGGTTCCCAGACCCAAATGTGCTTAGGTAGAAGGATGAGATGCCATGAAATGGTAAGCCCTTCCCTCCTCCAAATCCTGGCTGAAAGAGCAGGGAACTTTAGAACACATTTTTTAAAAAGGGAAGAAGGAAGAAAGGAGCAGATAAACTCTCCAGAAAGTATGTGCACTTGAAATTCTATGCTGTTTGGGGAGCTGGAAGGGAATTCAAACAGCTTCAGGTGGACAGGACCTGCCAGGTCCTAGTCCACAAGGAAAAGGAGAAGTTGGAGCTGACAAGTGAGCTCTTCCACTTGCCCTAACTCATCCACATGTTGACCCTGTCTTACGTCCTTGACCTGAATGAAGCTTTCCCAGTTTTTCTACTCTGTCTTYCCCTTCATCCCATCTCTGTTTATCCTCTTCACTGTACCAATCCCTTTCCCCTTTCCCTCCCTCTCACACTTCTTTCCAAGCAATCATTCTCAAATGACTTGTGAGAACATGAGTATTTTCTACATTTTCTGCTGTGAGCAGATTATACCTCCTCCCCCTCCAAGAAAAAGCAGCAACAAATGAAGACAGTAGTTAGATGCCGTCCAACCACTCAACATCTGACAAAGTCAAAACCAACATCCACGGCACAGCAGGTACAAGTTCTACTAAACACCACTTCAAGGAAGCCAGCTTAGAAGAAAAAAAGCTAGGTGGAAGCCCTTGCAGCTTGGCAGACTGTACATAGACCAGTTAAGCCACCTATGCTAGGCACATACCTGTAACAGGAGCAAACTTGTTTTTAAATGTTAGCACTGCTCTTTGAGGTAATGGACCCCATGTACCAGTCGAGTGAAATTTCAAGCAGTTGCAACCATCAGTACGCTACCAAATCATTATTTTAACCTTGAGACCTGTGCGCTCATATGCCACACGTGCACACTAGCTGAATCTTGTCAACATCAAAAAAATCTGGGATTAGACTCCTCTGTCTCCAGAGCTCGTTGCTCAGTTCTGCCTTGTTTGTCCCAATAACCCTACCCATACTCGCAGGGACACGCTTATTTTAGCACAAGATAAAGAAGGCTGCAGTGTCAGAGCCCTTGGATGAGGTGACCTTTAAACAGAGGGGGGTTCTTAACTCTATGGCATGATGGCACACACTGAGCACTGGGAATAACGACAAAAGAGTAATAACTGCTGCTTGATGCAGCGAGCATTGCCTGTCCTACCCTCTATGGACAGAATTCAGGAATCCTGTCCTCCAGGCATGCCTTTAAATAGGAGGCGCTCCAGATCTCTCCCTGTACACAAGCTTCCCTACCTGGAACAGGAAGCTCCCAGAGCCCTTCACTTCTATTCTGCGCAGTCTTTACCCAGGAACATCTACATTTTGCAGCTTTCAGKTGTGGTGAACTGAAAATACTGCAGCAGCTTGAAGTAAATTAAATAATTAAAATTTTTGCTGAATTAAATATGAAAATTAATAATATAACTAGCAAAGTACCCCTCATGTATTTATATTAATTTTAACACAAAATTCTGTTTTGAAATGTCATTCAATTTCATGACATCTTCTGTTCTGAATTCCTCCTAGACAGATGCCTGTGGTGGCAACATCAGCCTTCCCAACAAAAGCTGACAGGACAAAGTCAGAGCTTCTGGGTGGGAGCATTGATGCTTTTGGCTCCTGGAAAGGCAGGAGATGGTTTGGGTTTTTTCCCCTCAAACAGGTGATAGCAGAGGCCTTTAGCTGTTTGGGGTTACAGATGCATTCCCCTATTCTTGCCTTGCTATTGAAGGGGATGAAAATGACCTAAAATAGTCTAAGGCATCTCTGTAATTTCTCTYACCAGCAAGCCACTTCCCCCTATGCTGAATTGCCATTGCTGTATTCAGTAGAAAAACCCTTAAATTCACTAAACATGCTTGGTCACTGAAAGGATCATCTGATAATGTTATCAGAATTCAGTTTTAATGTTTAATAATGAATCGAAAAGATTAGAAAACTTTGCACTTTCTCTAATGCAATTATTTCAGTCAGCTCGCAGAGCTCCCAGAGCAAGGGYGTTAGCATTTTTAAGACCTTGTTCTCTATAAATTTGTACTTCTGATGGACTTATCTACGCAATGCAGTAGCAATGAATGGATTCCACTGTGAAGATGATGGCTTTAAAATCAAGTAAAATATGACCGACCCAGTTATGCGCAATATTTTCAACAATCACGCTGAATCTTTCAAAAATCACTCCCCCTTTCAAAAACACTGGAACAGATACAAGAGGTAGGCTGACAGGCTAATCAATCATGTGCGCAATAGATGAAAACATTTCCCTGACATCTTGCTGGAGAACATTGGTAGACCAGAGGTCATGAACGCACACTCTTGATACAAGAGATCAAACTTGATACAGTTTCCAGAGAACTGCTTCAGTGACAGAAATGTGAGGAGCCCAATTCAGCAGCCCCTCCTGTCCAGAAGTTTTTCACCCAATAGGTTTATATAAACCACTGAATAAGGTGAGCTCTTGGGGCAATGAAAGCAGGTAAGAAAATAGTATCAATGTTAAGAAAACAATCCAGGCCTTTGGGTGATTCTCAGGGCAGTTATTTACTTACTAATTGTTTTTGCAATTGGGCTAGCAAAGGAACAGTTCATGCTCTCCATAAGAAAGCTCTCCTGTGCTTAGAGCTCCTTCAGCTTCTGCCAGCTTGCTCACCACTGTTCTACTTGCCATGCCAGCAAATACACAGAAACGTTGGGATAAAATACAGCTATGGAGTTCATTTTACAGCATCACTACTACTGACAGGGTTTTGTTTCTGAGCAGTTATTTTCATGCTGCAAAAGGACATGTTGTTACTCATAAAGCATACATTATTCTGCAAGTGCTACAAACAACAAATCACTCTGCCAGATCCCAGTATCTCTGGCACACTCCGAGCCTGCTGGTTTCTCCCCCTATGTTGTCATGCTTTAAATCTTACTACTATCGGAAAGATGACCAGGAATTTCAAGCTACTTCAGTTCATTGCCACCCAGCCTTCCCCTTCCGTGAGGAAGGCTCCATGAGCTGCACTGTCTGTGGTACCCATGAGATAAAATTGGAAAATTAGGAGGCAATTAACCCAAGGGCTTTGTTCAGGAGGTGTGTAAGACTTCACTACAGCATCCAGGGCTCGTTCAGGGTTGCCAGTGGAGCGGCTTTTTCACTTGTTTCTAACCTCCCACTGCAACGTTCATACTTCATAGCTCTGTAGAGGTAGGGTTATTATGTGGTGTTGTGTACACACACAAACAGGCTTTACATCAGCAGAAGCAGTATAACCACACAAACCAATTTACCCTGCATCTGGATTACGTTAGATATCTGTGCAGAACTGTCACTCCGAGTGCCTGCCCCGATGACTTTGCTCACAACTAGATCTGCAAAGGGTAACAGGCCTGTGGCAACTCCATTACCAGTGGAAAAGAGGAAGGTGACCAAGATGGTGATCCGGGCCAGTAGAGGAAGTTGCTTCTGTAAGTCCCCTCTTCCCACTCTGCCACTCCAGGATGCTTGCTCCTTCTTTATTCCACCTTTACCTGACGGGCCATCATAGTAGCGAGCCAGTTCGTTATGCAGCTAAGAGGATGTGTATGACTACTTCACTTTCAGCAATGGAAAGCTGCTCTAATTTTCTTGTGTTGCCAAAAGCTCCAACAGGCTCTTAAAGAAGCTGGAGACTGACAAGTGTAGGAATGATTTTGCACCTCTTTTTCTTTCAGACTACACTTCCTGACTGCCAAAGGAAACTCCCTAGAAGGTGCTCTGCAGTTGAATGAGCTGGTCTAGCTCATCACATCACGCTTGCTGGACCACTGCATTACTGGCATCGTCGGGGAAGAAAAGCTTGATGTTTGGCTAAATGAGAAAGATAATGGAGTTTCATAGGCAATAACAAAAAGCTAGGCTCCAGCTCAGTTTCAAGTCTGTACTTTGGTAAACAGTCGGTATGTCTTGTCCACTAAAGAATCTAGAGCCTGGTCTCTACACAGACCCTTTCCTCTTCCTCCATAGTGACAGCACTGAGTAGAAGTCGTTTCTAAGGCACAAGCCTTATGTGCTCAACAGCTCTGTGATATTTGTATCG
This sequence comes from Phoebastria nigripes, assembly GCA_035582835.1. Classification (NCBI taxonomy): domain Eukaryota; kingdom Metazoa; phylum Chordata; class Aves; order Procellariiformes; family Diomedeidae; genus Phoebastria; species Phoebastria nigripes. Next base: position 583,756 of record JAYKAV010002863.1, on the reverse strand, counting down.
TGCAATACAACAGAACACCCCAGATTTAGCTACCTCAATTTTACTTATCCTAGGGCATTACTTCCAAACAAAACTTCATTATTTTATTATTGTTTTCTTGCTAACAACCAACCTCTACTGTTAACACAAAAGAGCCATTGAAGAAACACGCACAAAAATAACTTTCATTCTCTCTCCTCCTGAAAATTTTCAATAAATAACATCTCATAAAATATGAATTCATATCCCATTTGCTTTCTCATCAAGTAAAAGTAAACATGGATATCAGCATCTAAAAATCCAAATAAAGATCAGTAAATAAGTAGCTAACAGCTACTTAATGAGGATGCTTGAAAGGAAAGCATGTAATCTGATTTGTACTCCATAATTCTTTTTGTATTATTTATTTTACACTTTAAATGACCTCATTTYATTTAATGCATTCAGCAGTCTCAGTAGCTCACTCTGACACAGAACCATTTAGCTTATGCTCTGATCAAGCAGCTGCTCTCCAGTTCATTCAGTCCCCTTCCCAATAAGAAAATTTGCTCTCCAAACTCAATCCCACACAACTACATGAAATAAGTATTTGGCTGCTGAATACTTCTATACCCTGACAGGAACTTGCAGCCCCATTTGGTCTCAGAAACGCTGAGCTGAAGAATATCATCGTAGTTGAAGCTAGGGCTTGTGGAGTGAGTCAGCAGGAATTGAAGGGGCTATGGAAACTGGCTCTTAGAGAGGCTTTTGAGGGGTTGGAGCAGAGGGGACCCCTGTGAAGGCTTGCTGGACAGAACTGGTTGGCAGGAAAGATCCTACCTGCTATACAGTGAGTCCAGTTCATAATATAAATCTCTGTGTCTCTGTAGTCATTATAGGGATGTTTTTGTGGCTGTAAAGGATAGCATCATGATCTAGAAGGGAAACAAAGTGTGAAATAAATATGAGACGTGAGCAAACACAGATGGGTTTATCGAAAGAGAGTGGGAGAGAGAAAGCACTTAGCTAAACCTCTTGTGGTCAACGAAGAAATGTAAAYTGCACTGTTTTCAGATAAAATATGATAATGAACTAAGATCACTTGGTGGTTTTATGCTTACAACAACTAGTAAGTCAAAAAGAAATATGTAATTTTCTGAAACACTGCGAAGGAAGAGGAGTAGTGAAGGATAAAAGGCTTTGAATAGAGACAAATATGGTATAAAGGAGATGATACTTCATTATTTTAGAGCCTAATCCAAGCATATRCTGAATTCCTGCACTTTTCATGTAACTTAGCAAGTGCCAAGCAGCTTGTAACAAGCTCTCTGCCTCTCTCAGAATCAGGACCCTAGTCTGCAATATCACCTAAGAAAACCATTACCAAGTAAATGCATAACTGGTACTAAGCCCATGTTTAAATATATATATAAATATATGTAAACACTCCCCTATAAAATTTTGTATTTTCCCCCTATATATAGCCCATACATATATATACACATATATATGTGGGTATATATACACATACATATATCTTCCCCTGAACAGGCAGGGAACTGACAGACATGAGATCTGAGACATGAAATGCTTATGAGTCTCCAAGCACAGCCCTCAGGAGTGCAGGGCCAGGAAGCACCACGGGTCAAATCAGCCATCAGCTCTCACTAGCTTCCAGTGGAAAGAAGGAGCTTGAATCTGGTGCCTGCACAGAGGCACCTAGTGCAATCTGAGACAGCCTGGGATATCTGAGGATGGCAGATGTGACACAACGGCAACAGCTGGATGCCAAGCACGATGTGCTAGTACATCTAAAAGAACACTGGATGCCCATCTTTGAGCAACCGAAACCGTCCTAAGTAAGCAGGGTCCTTTAGGTCCTTTGAAAAATCTCTGCACATGGAGCCTTTGGGGATTTATTTTTAATTTCTTGGCAGCAACAAAAGATCCTCCATATTCATAACTTTTTGAAGTATGGCACTCTTAAATCAAAAGTCAGCACTGCGTATCAACTGATCTCTCCATGGAGATAAGATACTCACTGAAACAGCAGAAGTGCTGTTAAAAAAAAATCAATGGATTTCTACCGTGTTGTGGCGCATGTAAACCTGAAATGTTCTGTAATTAAAATTAAGCGCTATTCTGGAAGAAGCTTTCCATAAGATTCACATTAGGCAGCTATATTTATTACTAAGTGCTTCCTGTTTTATCCAAGCTGAACGTGTTCAACAATTTGTATTATGGAGCATAACTCCTTAATTCTCAAGTTAAATGTGATCACTGCAGATACTGGTTTTGCATGTACCCAGCCTGTGCATGCAAATTTCTGATGTCCGTAGCTTGATCAGGTGTCTGCTCATACAAAGGTACTTGTGATGGGAATCAGCTGGAAATACGTATGTGCATATTTATACCTACAAATGTGTACCTAAGTTGAAAAACGGAGCACATTATTCCTTATTTTTGGAGGGGAGATACCTTGGTCACACAATGGCATTATGGAAAACCTGAYGGTCCTCATGTAACAAAAGGACGGTGGTTTTCCTTTCAGAGTACTCACGCATCCCTTCTAAGGYACATACACACACAGGAGAGCCAAACGGCAAAGGAGAAGCCGGTGAAAGGCTCAAACAATGTCAGTCGGTGTTACCTCTTCTGCTGCTGGATAAACCTTGTTGTCTAAAAATAGTAAAAAGCCTTCCTGATCCTGGACTGGTAAAGTGAGACAGAAGGATTTTAAACAAAACTGCTCCCCAGGAATCACAACACAAAAACGCCAGTTTCCTCCAAACCCTAGAAATCCTACTATCCATTATATTTATACAAAACCAAAGCCCAGCTATAAAAAATAAGTAAAGCTAATCACCTAGATAATCTCTTTCTGTAATACATATGCTAGGATCTCACGCTTTTGGCCTCTTGCCTCTGTTTTATGTATACTCTGCATTCCCACTGACTTAAGACAACTGGGAATTTGTTACAGTGAAAGGAAAATCAGGGTCATTGAATTCACCAGTCCATGACAGTAAAGCAAGCTACTTTTCATAATGTATGTACAGGCATCATATGAGCATTAATTGGTAGCTATTTCAGAATGCCTGGATATTGTGTGTTTGTCACACTGTCATAAAATGTTATAAATACACAGCTAATAAAGATGCCCAAACCGTAGATGCAGTCTTGCAATATGGACAGCCTACTTCCATCTAAATTAAGGCGGCTCGTTTTAATTCTGGATACAGAACAGCGTAGAACGTCCTCGCTCTTTTTGCATGTAAACCTGTTAAGATTTTCAGACTGATGGTTATTTTGCACACAGAGAACCAGCGCTTCCTCAGCTCCAGCAGACCTACTGGATCCTGTGTGGTTCCACTGAATGACAGGGAGAAAGCAAAGCATTAGAAACCACTACAAAGGAGCCTTCCTGAACACTGAGTCCAAAACTGTAGGGACAAGATGGGGACAAGGTGAGAGAACAGACAACGTGTACCCTCATTTCCACCCCATCTCACACTCCTAAACGCCTTTACTTCCACCCGAGAAAGACAGGAGCAGTGAAAGCTCCACTACCCCCAGCCAAGCCGTCCCAGACAGACAGGGGGGAGGAATTGTATAGAAGTTACTGACATTTTCATTCCAAATTCTCCTGGATGTGTCATAGTTGTTACTGAGCACCTCCCTTACGGGCATCTGCTCTTACACCCCTGCCAGTGTTTAATGCTCACTCCCCTCAACCTGATCTTGAGCTCCACTTTTACTAAAGCATGAATAAAACACCTTCATCTATTAGCCTCCTTTCTGCTACTTTCCTAATAATGAAAAGGCAAAGGAGTTGCTTGTGGTATCTTTTCCTACTTCTCATAATCTGGCAAATCTCTTCTCTTTTTAAGTAGTTTCTTTACTCTCTCTCCAAGTTATTCTCCACCAGAGCAACACACTTTTCCTCTTTTCATGGACCCTTTCACCCCAAATAAATGTCTCACAGTATCAACTCACATGCATCAGTTCCAGCTCCTCATTACCACATCCATTTTCTCTTCCACAAAGACATGCATAATTACATTTATGCGGTATAGCATATATAAATCACCTATCATGTGGTCATATGTTCTAAAAAATTGCCCTGCAATTGTTATCCACCGCAGAACTTCATCCCAATTATTTCTAGCCATCAAATCTAAGCCGCAAAGTCAAAAGTTGACTGAATATGGATTACGGAAGCTGGGTTTTGGAAGCAGTAATTTGTCATTTATTTACCTAAGTCCTACTTTCAAAGCTATTGTGATCTCATCCCCACAGGCCTTGAAATTGATTTTTGAAACAATGCTTAAATCACCTTTTCATCTGGCAAACTTTTCTTTGGTACTTGGTTCAGAAGTTGAGGTTCACCCTGCCTTTTCACGTACTGCTCTGTGCACTGATGTCATCTGCTCTCCATCCTCACTTACTGCTGTATGCTCTAACGCAACAGGGCTGGTGAGTTACTATTACCACACAGGGAATACGTGGGCAACAAATTAAATTTTCCTGACACTTTCAATAAGCAATGACTAATAGCTTTTTTAATTATCAAAACAGTGACAAAAATAAATTATATTTAAGGTTACATTTTCACCACCTCCTTATTTGTATGTACAAAATATGCCCACATAATTATATCAGCTAATTAGCTATGCAGCTATTCAAATGCTTTTCAAGTGCAGCTGTATATGCTCAGATGTAGATTTTTCGTATCTGAATGACTGTAAACACACAAACCAGAAGCTCAATGAAGGTTTAACCTAGAGGATATTGCATATTAAGTAACACATTCTAAGTTTTAATATTGTAAATTATTGTTATGGTATCCCTTTATACATTTGCAGTTTCTGCATGAAAGGAATCACACCTGATTCAYTGAAAATAAATCTGGTCAGAGACTATTATAAAATTCAGAATGTGCAAAAGTTCCCACAAACAGAACAAGCAAACCTGTATAATTGGTGCATTCACAATTTATTTCAGAGCCATTCTGTTTTACTGACTTATATTCCTATGGTTCTTAAACCTTTTCCTATGAGTTATTTTATGCTCTAATAAATGTTACTTTAAATCCTCCCATTTTATTTTGTTTAATTCTGCAAATTTTATTGCTTGAAACTTCCAGTAAGGATCTGCAACAGTTACATTTAACCTTCCATATGCCCCTCTTTCTCATATAATCGTTTACCTTCTAGGACAAAGACTGGTATAAAATTTCCTTTCTTTTTATTAKGCTTCTTTCTTACTGCTAGATGGCACGCGTAACCCTTAGGCTTACAGTTTACTAAGTTAACTAACTGTCAGCACTTTTTGTCATCCCTCAACTTCTTTTCCCTCCACAGATTTATCTCAATTGATTGCCCTTGGCAGTTCTAAAAACTTTCAAAATTTGGTCTGCTGAAATTCATTACCAGTGCAAGATGACAGTCTATAACCTTGACAAGAGATAATGACAAAATTTAAGCACACATCTCTAGTTAGCCTTGACTAGTCTTACCTCATCTGCCATTCAATGCCTAGAAGTATAACTGGGGCATACTATACAAACCATAAAACCAAAAGTGCATTCTTTTCCTAGAAAAATATATATTTCCTTCCCTCTCCTAGTCAATGAATAAAAAAACATTTCTAAGTTTTCCTCTCCTCATCACTTCTACAATACTCCAACTACTCTGAGTGAAATCACACCATCTAACTGCTTTCCCTAAGGTAGATGGATACAGATTATTTTAACGTCTCTCTATTTTCTTTTTTTTCTTCAGGAGGACGAGGCCAGCAAATTTTATACCAGACTACCAACGTGCTGGAAAGTCAAAATTTAAACAAATACTCTGTAATACCTCTTGCTCTAATTTTTGCTCTGAAAATGACTATTTCTTACGTTGATTTGAAACAGAAATAATCATGTGTGGCCATAAAAGGGCCATGTATATAGGAAAACAAAATCTGTCAGTTAGACTGAGCTATTTTTGTCATATCTGGCCTTCTGGCTCTACTCCAAACCACATCACTCTAGTTATGTCAGTGACTTACTACCATTTGCTCACCAACTCATGGCAGTGCTCCATGACTTCTTCAAGGCAATTCACAGGGCACAAGATCGAGCTTAAGGCAGCTTCAAATGACAATAAAATGTGCAACTTGCCAGACCAAACACAACTTCTCTTCTCTTTCCACTGAGCCCCAGTCTCCTCCTACCTGCGCTTCCCCTCCCAGCGTGCAGATCTTACAGAGCAGGAGGAAGGAGGTTATTTGAAACATCAGCCTGCAGATGCTTCYAAGATGAGTCCATGGTTAAGTGAAGATTTTCCTTTCATTTTGTCCAGCTCAGGAGTGGATGAAAGTAAATGGACTTTTTTTTCCATGATTCTTTCTTCTGCATTTAGTTACTTCTGAAATGCTTTCCAAATGTTTTCTCAGGGTTTGGCCTAAAATCTTGGTATGCTGCCTCCTAAAATTCTCCTCCAACATATGTTATTTGCCTTGAAGTTGATAGTGTCTTTCCACTTTGGAAAAAACTTCAGTCAGAGGAACCATGAGATTCTCTATTTCCAGACCAAATCCATTCAGTTATCAAGGAAAGAATTAGGTCTTCTACAAAATCAAGTTAGGGCACCCACAGAGGAGGCTGATCCGCTAAATAAGGAGGTGTCATTTTGCACAGCGCCTTTTCAGAGCCGAACTGCCATATGCTGCTGTCTACCCCTCCTTCACTTGCATCCTCTCTGGAGAAAATCAGCTCTGTGTACTTCAGTCCACTAGTTCAGTCTTCCCCAAAATTATGTGTACTTTGCAACTGGTATCTAGTTGCAGGCTAATGTCTTCTCACTCCACCCCAAGGTGCTGAAATATGTTTTCAGCGCTTTAGGCACCCTTGAAAGGAGCAGACGCATCTTTTCCACACATGTTGCACCAGGTGATGCAACAGGGACACAGGCTCCTCCGAGGGTCCATGGCAGGCTGTTGCAGACACAAAGCGGTTGATGGGGAGAAGTGAGAGTCTCTCGCTCCACGTGTGACACTGTCTTTTTGTCTCTGATTCCTTGTGAGTAGCAGATAGGGTTGAGGAGGTGGAGGGAAGCCACAGTGTTGTTCTGATTCCCTCGCACTGCATCAAGGGAGCAGGGGAGAGAGGCAGTGGGAGAAGAGCTAAAGCTCTGCTAGGCCCAGCCCAAATCTATCCCTGTGACACATGTTATAACAAAACAACAGCTTCACTATGTTCATTAAGGCTGAGCAGTACCTTCTGTGTAAAGACAGACTCTTCAAAGTGCTCTACAACACCACTGCCCATAAGGAGTCAGGACTGCCTAGTGCAATAATACKCAAAGCTCATATAGCTTGGCCCCTATCTTCTCTAGCCATACATGCACCCAACCACCAGCTTCCCAGCCCTTCCCGGGTGCAATAAACCTACTGCCCTCAAAAAGCTTTGAAATGGAAGCTCCAGCCAAGACCTCTCTCTTACAACCTCACCTAAGCCTTCTCTCCTGCCACGTCCTGCAAGCCAGCTCACAGAAGGCACTCCTGACACCACCTCCCTGGCTGCCTGCCTTGTCCTCCCCTCCAAAGGGACTTTGGCATCACTTCGCACACATCTTGCCTCCACAAAGCTCCAAGGGACTTGCCTTTCTCTCTCACACCCATGCCTGCCACTCCACTCAAGAAAGTAAAAAAAAAAAAGGATGGAAGTCAGGGGTCAGGTCTCATACTTCTTCCCTCTCTTTCCCCAAGAAGCAGCGAGGCTGTCCCTCCAGGGAAAGGCAGGCACTGGCAGCAGCCAGAACCGTATCAGAGTCAGTCAGTGCAACTGCAAGGAAGAAAGCACCCGCTCTGACACACAAACACATATTTCATTAATGAGCTTTGTCTCATTTTCTGTTAAAAATGTTTAGTTTCCTTTAGGGCTATGGATTTAACAACCTCTACTGCTACCATGTTGTTTGTTTCAGAGACACTTAAAGGCATCTCAGAACACACAGTAAAAAATGCGGGTGGGAAATAAAAACTGATAAAATGAAACTGCTTTTACATAATTACAAAAACCTAACCATAACTGTACTAATATCGTACTTATTGCTGTGCTGTTGAGAACCCACTGGTGTAGCAGAAATGTAACATGGGTGAGTAAGCAACATAAAAATGTTTTTAAATCCATCCTCGGATCCCTGGAAACTCACATGTTGTTTCCTGGCACTCCAACACTTACCAGTTGACTCAAATAAAATATGGAAGTGGCGGAGGGATACCTGTTTCGTTATCACATTCATGCATTATCTTTCATCCTCACTCTCACTGGATGAGAAGCAAGCTCCATACCACCACCAATACAGGGCACAGTACCGTGCTCCCTCTTGCCTTTGCCTTCTCAATCCAGCCCCAAGAGTTTCTGGCACAGGTGGCACAGCTTCAGCATGGGAGTTGAAGGGAATGCCCAGCCAAGAAGTCCAGAATCAGAGGTTTTCACTCCAGAGGGCAACTTAGTTCCCAGTCTCATGGCTCCAGCTCAAGGGCACTGTTGTCCCACCTCACTGCCCTTCCAAAGAAAACAGCAGGCTCAGCTCTGTCCTTTCAGAGGACTGAAGGCAGCTACCCCTGAAGACCATCCCATTTTAATGGGACTCAGGGAGGTACCTGCTCACAGCTTTGACTCAGCCTTGGCTATGTGGCAGGGGTTCAGAAACACTCCTGCAGAGAAAAAAAYCAAATGATAGTAACGATGTCTAGTCTGGAGCGCTTTCTGCCCTCTGCAAACAGGTACCCAACCTGGCCGAATCCTGAATCTATGCTAAAGATATCTAGATGCCTATTTTCCTGCCTGTTCCCACATTTTCTAGTGCTCTGATTTCCAGAGAATGGAAACTCAGCTGTGCAGGCTGCAGAAAAGCTTTGGGCCACACTACACAACTCTTAAGTTGAGTAACTGAGGAGCAGGACGGGAGAAGGTTACAGAACCGATCCGTTCAGGGACTCACCTGTAGCGCACGCGCATGGTGCGGGCAGCACAGAAACCAAACCTGGGGCTTAGGAGTTCGTTCAGAAACCTGAAGTCAGGCATTGCTGAGCCTAGCTTGTAAGGACCTATACCTTTTTTCAGAGACAGCCCTATGAATACGCAGCTGATGACTGTGAAGCCACTTTAGGTGGCTCTTTGAGACACCTGTTATCCCTGTGAATGGGTAAGTGAATGCACAAAGTGAATGGAGACAAAACTCATGCTCRTGACAACAGAGGACAGAAAATAATGCCAGATGTACAGATAAAAAGCCTGAACACTGTTGTTCTACTTTGACCTGGTACAATTTTAAGTCAAAATACCAGTCTGTGCAATTTTACACTAACTTATTTTAAGTGAAAGTGGATCATTATGCTTATATTATGACTATTTGAATACATTTAATGGCCAGCTGAAATTCCAGCAACGAATGGCTCGAAGTCAGACCACCTCTACTAGCTTTCATAAATGGAAATAGGATGGAAAAATCAGTGGCTAACACAACACAATTCACTGGAAGGTTCAAAGAACCTCATAATGTGCAATCATGACATGTCCTGCTCTTAGGAGCAGTTTGCTCCTAAACCCAAACACTGCATTTTCAGTTACATTCTGAAAATAAAGGGTCTGATTTCTTTTATACCTTTCTATGCTATTTAATATAACTGCAGCTGTGTCTCTTGCTTCATTATTTTGCACTGAAATCTCCAGTGATGCATAGAATAACTTAAAAATTGTAGAGTAGGATCCTTCTGTGGTACAATTACTTTTTCTTTTTTCTTTTTAATAATGGTCCACTTTTGAGAATGCCAAGAGTGGTATAAACTGACATACTCCAGTGGATTCTCGAGATTCATGGAAAAAGATAATTAAGAAAATATTGCTCTCTGTCAGGATTGCAAATTATTTCTGTGAATTCCTCTGAGATCTGTACTCTGTCTCCTCAACAGTTCTGCCTGCAATTGAGGTTGGTTGAGCTAAGGAAGGTACACAGGCAATAACTAGGTTATTGAGAAGGAAAGCACTATCAAAATCCTGTTAAGTAGGTCATTATGGGCCTCATATAGCTCTTGTGACAAAGTTCAAGGCAAGGACTGCAGCGTACGATGCCAGGACCCTGCAGAGATCTCTGAAGTGATGGTGGCGAAGAGTACTGGAAAGAAAGATGAAGTCTATCCTGTCCAAGCTACTGCTAACACCATGAAGGCCAGGACGGTGGTAATTGGCTTTTCTTTCTTTCTTCCAGGGAGATGCAATCAGAGTTTAAACAGGTATTAATCTGCGCAGCTCCCCAACTGCACATGCCACCACTGAGCCTACTGTTTATCTCACTCCTTGTGCTTGTTAGCCTTCTATAACAAACAGTACCCTTAGCTTATAATTATAATTGGTTAATTTACCCACACTTCCAGGGGTAAAAGAACAAATAGACACTGTCCTTTTTGCAAGGATATTCAAGCAAGAATAATCAGAACAAAGGATGCCAAGGAAGCAAAAAGCGGGGGGAAGAAAATCACGTCACCAACTCTCTTTGATCTTTAGATCATGCTTGAAAAATCTTCTCAACCAAGAAGGAGGCAAGAAAAGCCCAGGGAAATGCTGGGTCCAGAGGCTTCAGAAAAGAATCAGCCTGCTGCCATTATACATGACAAATCCTCATCTGACTTGGTTTTTCACGCTGATACATGCCTATAGCAATGTGCCCCCCTTATAACACTTTTTTATAAGCAGCTCAATTAATCCAGTTCATTAAAACGTATTGAAGTATGAGTCTTGGATCATACACTGGTCTTCTCTCACTTAAGCTAAAGGTGGATCCCTTCATTTGGGGAATAAATTAATTCTAGACAATCTTTAAAAAAAAAAAAAAAAAAAAAAAAAGGAAAAAAACCCCAAAATCCAGCATTTAGAATTGTAGTAGGTTGTTGCGTAAGGGGCCATGTTTGATATGAAACAAAAAAGTGTATTTCTGAGAAGCATGCAGATACACATGTACAGCATTTGAACAGGTATTATTTGTCACAGTCTACCACAGACACTATCAGAGCTTACAGAGAAACACAATGGCTATTAAAAATGATTCACCACACTTATTAACATGACAAAGCATACGAACTGTGAACTAGTAATTAGAATGTATGATAAATAAAAGGTTTTTAAATGTTCTGTAAGGACCCACTCTTGATACGCCTTACTTACACGAGTCCATCAGCTTCAGGACACCGATGTATTCAGTAGGATCGTTTGTGTGAGTAAGAATATAGGACAGCATAAAGGGTAAAGTCTGGCAGGATTAGGCACTGAACGTAAGCTCTTTTCACAAATTTTTATTTTAACGTTAGAAAAGAAATAAAATCAGAAGTTTTACTCTTGCTTAGCCCAAGGGCAATATATTATTAATCTATAACTCTGAGGGTTTTAACTCCAGACCACAGTACAAGTACAAAGAAATACAAGAACAAGCATCTAGGACTGAGATGTGCTCTCATTTATACCAAGGTAGATGTGGACAGGCTCCTTTGATTTACCTCAGCATAGCCAAGAAGAACATTTCTCTGCCATCTAGCCAGGAATTGCTCCCATTGCAGAGCCCCTAACAGCAGTCTGCAGAACAAATTCAAGTCCTTCTGCAGCCAGAGGAAGCCTTCACAGCATGAAGCCTCATAAAACCACCAGGAGAGGCTGAACTCAGACTAAGGGTTTTAGGGAAACACTAAATTTAATACTAAACTGAGAAATATTTTAGTGACATTTACATTGAAGAATATACACACAAAAGGGGAGATTTGCAATCTACAATTATTAAATGCTGGGACTCTCTAAAGCGTGGAGGATATGCTGCTTCTACTCTCGGCCGATAAAGAAAAGGTTGTGCATACTGTGCATTTCCAAGCCCCAAAGGACCCAACCTTTTGTTTCTAAATCAGTAGGTATAAAATGGAGCCTTATATCTGCTTCAAGACTACTTCAACTTGTCATGAAAAGACTTTTTAAAAATTTCTCTTATTTCTCTCTTTCATACGTAACCCTGATCAGCTTCCCTTATCCATATATATTTTCAAAGGTTTTCACAGGTTTTAGAGTCAGACTCAGAAAAGTCCTTCCTGAAACACCTTTGGTGACTTTACAGACATCTAATAACATTAAAAACTACAGCTCAAAGGCAAACCTGAATAAATGACCTTGAAAAACATGAGAGACAAGAACACAGCAAGAAATTGGTACAGAATTTACAGCAAACCAACTGTATCTGAACTAGAACTGGTATGACTGGAGTTGTTCCTGCCTTCTTGTAGGCTGAAGAGTGGAGACGTCCCCAAGGCACTGATGTGGTACCATGACTTACCCTTAATCAACGAACACAAGTTCAACTGAATGACAAGCTGGAAAAGATACATAAAACTTAGCTGGGAACTAAGACTGAATATATTAACGTGAGTACTGCCACAGGAACTGTCTCCACGATTAAACGTAACAGGGTCAAGATTTTACTGTGTGCTTCTGGATATTGAAAGACATCATATAAATGATATCATTCAAAGTAAGCATACCCATACACGTCAATAGAAACCACAAACAAGCCTCTTGCGTCTTCACTGATTGCTTAGGTCTGGCAGGCAAGACCGGTCGTTACTCTGAGCACGGGGGGTAAGCTCAGAACTAGGTCAACGTGCGCTATTGTAAACAAATTTAACAGCTCAGCTGAACAAYGTCTTGCAGCCTGAAAAGATAGCACAAGGTCCAGTAACGGTAACAAAGTGGTACTAGCCTGTCCGTGGAGACACATAGCAATTCTCTGCCATAAAAATATAACTGCAAATTCACTACAAGAAAAAAAAAAGAGGAAAGGAAACATGAAATAAGGAAAGATGGTATCAATCTTGATGGTCTAGCATAATCTTCATTAACTAGAAGCACRTTACAGTGATCTCCAAAAGCAATCATTTCTGACGTCAGAATTAGGAACTAAAATTTCTGAGGATGTGCCCCACATCCTGGGAAATACCTGCTTTTTAAAGTATTTCCTCCTTAACTCAATAACATTATCAAAGGCAGTTTGTGAGGAAAGAGAATTCATTCTTGAGAGCCAAGTAAAAATTTCATCCTGGCAGGTCAGAATAAAGTAGAATCCTAACCCATACAGACTTTAACCTTGGAATAATATTTGAGAAGCTCTAAACTAAAGAGACTTGGGTTTCACTCAGAGTTTTGTTGAATGAATTTATATTGTGATTGCAGAGTCTCCACGGAGGCTCCAGCTTCCTGGCTTTACCAGTTGAAAAAACTGCACTGATAATCTGAAGGAAAACAACTATTTCTCCTGCTGTCCATCACAATCTGTTCAGCACGGAGTACCTAGGATTCTTGCACTTCACTCCGAGAAGTTCAAAAACCCCTCATCTTCCCTCAAGCTCAGTCTATCCTTTATCCTATTATTTTGACTGTTCAGTGATTTACAGTATTGACAATGCACCTTCTCTAGCAATTGTTTCCATCTCATATCCAAAGCAGGATGTTCCTCTTTTTAAAAATATAAAAAAAAACCAGAACATTTTTCTACACACTGAAAAAATCCATCCATCAGTGTGATAACCAACTTCAGACAGTGGGCCAGGCTCCTGGCTGACATTGCTTCACACCACCCATGCAAGCAACATGACCTCAACTCATTAATGGGAATCACATATCATTTCCTTCATTAATCTACATCACTTGTGTGGTTAAACCAGCACATTCCCATTGCTGTTGATGCTGAATATAGTATTCTTATATTGTTGCTCACCCAATTCAGTGTCGCTTCAGCTGTAACCAAATTTTGAGTTTAGCTGTGAATGAAATCATTCCAGCTCAGGCCAGTAACAGCCCAGTAATCCCAAACCAGCAGCGGTAAAAGGCACAGAAACCAGGGCTCATGATCCATGCCCTGCTGAGCCCCATGGCAAGGGAGGGACCGAGGGGGAGGAGAAGGCAAAAGGGAGAGACCGAGAGATGATGCACATTTTCACCTTCAAAGTCACCATAGTAAGCAGATCTGCCCTAAGAGATACCTGTTTTCAGTCAAATGAGTAACCGTGCAGTATTTTGCTTGATTCAAAGCTGGTTTGATGTGACAAAGATTTAAAAGCAATAGCTTAGGTCCAGTTCTAACTGGAGAAATTAAAAAGCAGTGGAAGCGAGCTTCCCATTCAGGATCCAGTTCCATTCAACGCCCTGGATAGATAAAATCCCAAAGTCTCAGAAATGAGCTAGACTTGAAGAAGTTAGGTATATTTTTCAGGGGTACAAGGCTTGGCACAAAAAATTATTCTCACAGCTGTGCCAAATCCCTGGAGGATGGTTTATCCTAAAACTGACTGGTTTACTTCTCCTTTTTCCTTCATCTGCCCAGTCTCTCCTTAAACATTTTAAAATTACAGATGTCTTGTAATTCAGACAGTGGGGTAAATATGCATAATGATGACACGTGTGAGAAATTTGCTTCACAGCCAACACACGATGCCTGCTTTACAGTACATCTGAGAAACCTCATTTTCAGCTCATTCCAATAATGTGTCTGACTACAAACATTTAAAAAAAATAAATAAATCACAGGATGGYAATTCTGATCACACTCAGAATGGCTCTTGTCAGAAAATAAACATTTGTCATTCCTCCCCAAAGTTCCCAGAGGATCATGCTCAAATCCCAGGTGTACCAAGCAAAGCCAACGTAGTGGTGGACTTGGTAGTGTTAGGTTAACAGTTGGACTCGATGATCTTAGGGGTCTTTTCCAACCTAAACGATTCTATTATGTGTCAGCATCCCTTTCAACCTGGGGAGTGATGRAGTTCAGACGGAGAAGGGTATCACCAGCATGCCCACAGCTGTTCCCATGGAGCTCCCATTCATTGAAGGGTGAGCAGTGGGCATCCTGGCACAAGACAACCCTGCACACAGGCAAGGGTGGATCTTACCCATTATTCCCTGCCCAGTTGATATCAGCCTATTTATTCTGCTAATGGAGCCATTTATAGAAGGCTGAGACAAATGGTTCTAACTCAATTGTCAAAAAACCCCACACCGTTAATATTTACAAAGTGCTTCTTGTGGGTACCATCTCAGTCTAAACACTATTTGTTTCTTCAAGAAACACAAAGCTCTGAAAAAGAAGATGAGAATAATCTCCATAATCACCAGCATGTGTAATTCTTCACCTTTTGAAACAACACTGAAAGGATACATTTTTAATGCTTTATTTTTGTTTCGTCTCGGTTGCTTTAATATTCCTAGAATCTTGAGTACAACATTTTTCCTTTTAAATGCTCATGTTCTTTCCCATTTGTCTAATATTGATTTACCTCCTGCCAGTTGTGCAGAGCTCTAATTTAACACTCTTTAGTTGGATCCCTTGTTTTCAACAGACTTCACGAATGCTACCAAGAGAGCTCAGAAAACGAAAGACACGAGTTAACCAAGTAGCACAGAGCATGGAGAACCATTATTTGTGTAGATATCCTGTAAACATAGTGGCTTTACATTTATTTTTACCAATAGCTGGCATCACAGTTAACAGTCTTAATTATCCTTATTTTTAATGTAGTTATTTAGAATCCTGAAAGACAACAAGCAAGAGATCATTTGGGACCTTTTCTACTCAGGAGTAGGAACACATTAAAGTCATTTGATTCAATTACAGTAATTTAAACTCTTCCTTTAGTTTTCTGTCATTTGGAAAAAACACTACAAACCTCTGATTTGCTTTAAAGTTTTAGATTTTATCACCAAATGGTTGTGAAATGGCAAATTTGTTGGTATAAACTGAATGATTATCAGAGATGTCAGTTCATGTTAAGAAGCTGGGAGACTGTATACTTCTCATCTTTTTCCAGGGTGAAAAAACATAAAGAGATTTTAAATATTTAATAAGAAGAATAATGCTCCAGAAATTGCTCTTCAGCGGAATACATGCACCTAAGGTTAGTGGAAGCGCTGAAAGTTTTAAAATGTAAAGCACTCATCCTAAAGCACATCAGCTTTTAGTAAGACATCACAGATGATTTTTGAGTCTGTAAGGGCAGAAGGGCAATACTAAGAAAGCAGAGGGACTCTGGCCCCTCTCTCATCTTGAGTAACATGGGGAATGTCTGCCCATTCCGCTGGGAAGTCAGGGGGAAGCCACTCGTCTTGCATCAGCCAATATGACCAGCACCAGAGTCTTCAAAAATACTACTTTTTTATTCTGGTTACCATTTAACCACACTGCACAGAATCTTAATTTGCCTTGGTATCTCAGTCCCATTGAAAAAGAAAAAAGCAAGGAGCAAGGAAAAGGTCTTCCACAGGCAAGACACTACACAAGAGGAACAGAAGCAACAGAGTCTGACCTTCYGTATGGCTAAACTGCCTCCTGAAATGGGACGTAGGTTCAGCTGTGATGCAGAATAAGAATAAACCAGGAAAGCAGTACAAAGTAACTTGAAGTTGTCAGGTTTAATTAATAGGTACTTAAAAATGCCTGACTGATGCAAACAAATTATTAAGGTCCATTGATTATAAAAGGTGTCATAATCAATCTGATGAAGACATTAATCTGAGTAGGGAAACATGCAAGTCACATAACTCAAAACTGATGTCTTAATTAAGCAAAAAAGCTACTCAGTGCAATGCAAGGCACACTGAATATTTAAAGAGGTACCTGGCCAGAGCTGATATGGCTTCTTCATTTTTTTAGTAGAGCTACGAGAAATTTGAAAAGAAACAATCTCAATCCTTATCACTGATAGACATCTGACAAAGTTTTTGAACCCCCTACTGAGACCCATCTGTATCACAAATTCAACACTCCGGTCCTTGACTGCCTACGTCAYTTTTAAAATAGGAGAAAGGCTCCTCAATCACTTAGACCTTTAGAAAATGTTTAAGAGTTTTCACTACCTCCAGTTTTCTGTTTCTTCCCTTAATACCATTCAAACTGAACATTTATTTTTATCATCTGTTCAGTCTTAAAATGCTGCCTCTCTTTCTGCCTTGCAAACAATCTGAGGACACAGTGATCACATCCAGTTCAGTCTTTGCCCTGATTGCTCAAAACAAGCAATCAAATAGCTGTCTACATGCAAGTTCACAAGCTAAAAGCTACGCTGAGCATTCAGAAGACAATACTCTGGAATAATTCACCATCTGGGTACTCTTATGCTGTACCAACAGTACCCRTGCACGATGTTAACACAGGTTAGTTACAGCATTGTTAGTTCCCACCAGCTGTTCTGGCTTTAGCTTCTCCAATTAGACAGGTCTTGTGCTACAGAAGTACGAGGGTTTCCAACACCGGCTTGATTACTGATCCTGTCTGACTGCAGACAGTACTGGGTTCAGTGCAAGGCACAATCCGATTACCTGGGAGCAATTTCTTAGACTGTCCTGAAACCGTAGTCAGGCATTTGAACGGATTTCTCCCAGAATCAAATACAACGATGACAAAGAAAAGGGAAAGACGGGAAGCATCCGAAGACCATCACAATCCTGCCTAAGCATCCTGTTCAGCAAAGAAATGCAACTCTTCTCTCATCAGTTTTATCAACACAGAGCTGCTAAAGGAAAAAAAAAAAAAAAAGAACTTACACATTTTAGGGCTTCAAAACCGAAGCCACGTAAACAAAGCAGGGCTTAACTAATGGGGACACCACGAGAGTTATTCATACACAGGGCTGTATGACATTTAAAAGCCGAGCCGAAACTTTCCTTTGTGTGCTGTTTTAAAACCATTCCATAATGAAGCCCAAAGAGATGACAGACATTTATTGACAGTTAATGCAGTGCTCTGACGATGTATTATTAGGCACAAGACCAGAGGCGCAAGGCCAAGTGCTGTTAATCTCCTAGCGAGTGCAGTAGTGTCTCAGATACGTACTGCCTGAAAATATCTGGTGATATTGCTAATATTTTTTAGAAGGCAGAAGTCTTGAGTTTTCACAGAAACTGATACACTGATTAACCCACCAAAATAAAAATGTCATGGGAAAAAAACGGATACAATTTGCCTAGTTTTCAACCCCCTTTCCCCACATAAGAAGTGATGTATAAAAAAGAACTACCCTCCTTTGCCTTACCTCATGTTTTACTTTAGCAGTGTCAAATCTGATCTTTTGTGCTTGGCTAGAAACCTTTCCAAAACAAGTGGGAACGTCTATCTGCTTTTACCCAAGGGAAAGGAAGTGCTGAATATTCAATCATAGGTTTCCTTCCAAATGCTCTGCTTGTTGTTTTAGAGAAGCCTTAAGAAGAGCAAATAAAAGAGGTTTGAAATCCTCTGAGCAAAGCTGACTTCTTTCTCTGAAGGTCATCTTCAAGTCATTTCAGAACCACGGAAATAGCCAGGGGGGTTTAAGCAGACTCAAAAGACACCTTTCCTTCTGAAGTAACTTTGGTGCTGCAGGCTGAACTAAAAACATGCCCTCAGGTRGAGGTTTGCCACTTTTTATGGATCCAGCCAATCTTCCCCCGGGGAGAAAGATGCAATAAGAAGTTTTTCTTGCAAAAGTAACTCCAGCACAAGCACTGCACAGAAAGGAGAGCTCGCCTCTTCAGAAAGACTCCACTAGAAGTGATCAGGGACGTCAAGGGTCTTAGGGACAAGAACCTTCTTCCTCGGGACAAATCTTAACCCTGTTTTCAGGGCCACTGCTGAAGCTGGTATATTAAAACAGTACGGTGTGGTTCTGAATCAAGACAGACCCTTGATATTCCTTCACAATTTATGGTCTGATCTTACTGAGAGTATGCACTCAAATTTTTAGCAATGCATTTAGCAAACATTAACTATGACTGGCATGCATATTCATAGCAAATTTTGCTTAGGATCCAAACTGAAATTCATAATCACGTTAGCTATAGATATTATTTAGCAGATGTTGCAACCTGACTAAAGACTTAATTTTCTGTAAACCTTGAGAAAGACCCGGGAACCCAGCAGGAGCTCTGCCTAAGCAAAAACTACAGGATGTGGGGCTCCTGTGCACACCATCGTCATTTCAGTGACGCCTCAATACACCCCGTTTCTGTAACTAAAACGAAACGCCACCCCAAAAAACCAAGCAAGCAAACAAAAAAGTGCTCTCGGGCAATCCAGGCACCAGCAGACGCTGCGACCCCTCCGCTACCGACCCCTGCCACCGGCGCCAGACCCGTTACCTTCCGCTGCCGCCCGCGGGGTGCAGCAGGACGGGCCGCCGGCCGGGGTGCCCGGGCAGGGCGCGGGGAGGGGCGGCCCGGCGGCGGCCACCGCGCAGCCCAGGGCTGACGCCCGCCCGCGGGCAGCGCCGCGGGGGCCAGGGGGAGGCGGGCAGAGGGGTCCCGCCGCGCCGCGCCCCGGCGGGAGGGACGGAGGGGGACGGGGTGGGGCGGGGCGGCCGCGCTTCGCCCCGGCTCTCGCTGCGCCCCTCGCTCCGCGCACGGCGGCTCGGGGCGGGCGGGGGACCCGGCAAGTTAGCGGCCCACGCCGCCTGCCAGCGGCAAAGTTGCCGCCAGCCAGAGCCGGGCGGGCGGCACAGGCACAGCTCCCGCCCGCGGCCCCTCGCCCACCGGCTGGCCCCGGCCCGCCCGCCCCGCCGCCCCCTCTCACCTCAGGCACTGCCTCCTCCCCGCCGGGACCGGGGAGGGCGCCGGCTGCTCCCCGCTCCATCGCGGCGCTGCGCCCCGCTCCCGGCTCCCCAGCCCGACCCGGCTGCCTCCGGATCGGCGCGGCCCCCGCCGCCGCAACTCCCAGTGCCGGCCGCGGAGCGCCGCCTGCCGCCGGGGGCACGCGGGTGGGGGCGGCCCTGCCCGCGGCGGTGCCGGTGCGGTCGGGAGGCGGCCCCCTCCCCCGGGGCAAGCTCCCGCCCCGCCGTTAGCCGCCGGGCTGGGAGAGCGGTGGGTGGGCGGCGGGGGCAGCGCTGACCCCAACCCGCCCAGCGGGGCGGGTGTGGGGGGAGGGAGGGAGGCAGCGGGGCATCGTCCTCCTCGGGGTGCACCCCACTGCTAAGCGCCCAGGAGGGAACGACCTTAATATTGTTGTGAATATATTTAACCCCCCCTCCTCGGGGCAAGGCGCGCCCTGGCGTCCCGGGGCTCGTAGCTCCCGCCCGCAAGTAGCTGGCGTGAGTTGCCCGAAAATTAAGCCCGAACCTTAATTTAACGCACTCCGAAAAGTGAACGCGCTCTCCCGGTCGATGGACTTGTCCTAGTCGCGCTGTTGGTCTCAGGTAAGTTTACCCGTTCAAAATCCTCTCGTAGGCTCAGTGCAGCCGACACAGCCTGACTCCGGCAGCTAAGTGCTGTCAGCGAGCCCACGGTGCCTGTGAAATGCTTCCCGCGGCCGGGGAGAGCTGTTTTGCCGAGTTTCTGCCTAACTCCGGTGCCGCTGCTGCCTGACCGCGTCCGGGGAGCCCGGCCGGGAGGCGCGTTTGGAAGCAGTGCCTTAGTGAGATGGGGATTTTTGCACGAACCCTGTTCCACGCGCTAGTGGGGTTTGCATGGGGGAACCCCCCGGTAGGCAAAGTGGGGAGCGACGTTCACAGACGTTCAGGCACAGCCATTTCCCCGCCTGATGTCTCCGATCTGCGAGCGGGCGCTCGGGAAAACGTAAAGCCCTTTGATGCTAGCGTGTGTTCAGGGTCCGCCCGCCCGCACACCACCGCAGGATGCCGCTCCGCCATGCAAACAGAAAACATCACACTTGTAACTTTTATGGTTTTAGTAACGAGGATGCCTTGCTGGATTTTTTTTTTTTTCCCTCCCCTCCACCACCCGGTACTACATCAAGTTTCAACTTACTTGCAAGGATTGAAATACATTTCCTGCGGTGCCTCCTTTATCTCTTGCCAGTTTCTTCAAAATGTCTCTGTGGCTAGTATCTGGCTCCAGATTTTTGTCAGTCTTTACATCTTTTAATTTATTTACTGTGTATTTTGGCATTCCTTCCAATTTTTTTTTAATATTTCCTCCCCCCCCCCCCCCCCCCTTGGGGAAACTTCTGGCTAGTTCTGGCATCTGTCATGATTTTTGCCCCTTAAGACTGAAGCAAAGATTATGTACGTATTAATTAGTGTCTTTTCTCAGTTAGTGGATCAGCTGCAAAATATGTCAGGTCGAACTCGATAAAAACTGCCAATCCCAGGCAGCCCCTTGTCTCTGCAAGAAGCCAACTCTGCATGTCTCAGGGAAAGCAGCATGTAGTTTTGTTGATACTATCTGTAGATATTAGGGAGGTTCTCTTTGTACGTACATACGCATTTCATGCTTTTACTGATTATTGCTTACATTCGCTAAGAAATCTATCAAGTTGCAAAGGAACACTTCATTGCTTTTGTAGTATTTGATTTTCAAGGTAACATTGAAGAAGTAATTGTCAATTTGAATATATTGCCTTCTAATTTAATTTCATATTCTGTTGTTCTTACATTATGAAAAGACAAAAACCAGGACCACCCATTCAACCTTGCTTATGTCCTTCTCAGCTCCGTCTTGACACTGCTTCTTGCATGCTCTCCATGAATCACTCCCCTCAGCTCTCCCACTAAAGTCTGTGGAAGTGAGACAGGCATCGCAATATCTGACCTTGTTTTTACCAATACTAAAGAACTATTTGAAACCACTTGCCTTTCCCATACAGCAAGACCTTTTTATTTTAATTTTTTTACTGCTTGACAGCACACATAGCCTGGGACACGTTTCCACTGGCATGAGATTTTCATGCATCTACTTTTCCATGCCTGTTCTGTTTCTTTATCCATTTAGCTTCACCTGTGTGCAGCTTGCATTTCCTCAAAATGTTCTGTGTTAAAATACACCGAGGTATACCTTTATTATTTCTTTTTTCGCCCTCTAATTCTTAACCAGTAATTTGATAAGGCTATGGACGTTAGGAGCCCAATTCTGTTCACAAACTGATGTGGTACTATTATCTTCAGAGGTTACCTTTCGGCTTGCACTAGATCAAGCCCTGCTGTGTGTGGTTAGTTGCATGTCCCCAGAAGTGAATAGTGAGCATGACCGCACAGGTGTAATTCCACTTTTGAATATGTCCAAAGTATTAAACAATATTTTCCCCCCAAATTCCACTGAGTTGCAAATTCTTTACTAGATGCAATAATTCTGATAGTGAAGAGTGATAGTGAAGACCAAAAGCAGAATGACATTTATGGGGTCCATGCCACTTACCCTCAAAAAGAATATAATTCCACTTTTTCGAACAGATGGAGAAAAGGTTGTATGGAGCCGTTAACTGGTTTGGGCAGGATCATATTTATACATTCTTGGCAGAACTGATGTTGAAAGCCGGGTCTCTGGCTCCAGCCTTCTTCACACAGTGATGTTGCTTTTGTGCTGCTTTGTGCTCATGTTCCTTGGAGGCCACCTTGTGTGTGCCATTCCCTGCCTCACGCAGCACCCACGGCTGCAGCAGTGAGGCTATAGGCTCCTTTCCAATCCTCCTGAAGACCATGGCAGCAAAACTGGGCCACAAAAGGTAAAATGGCAGCTTTGTTTCATGCCCATGCCTGTAGAAGAGTGGGATAGCTACTGTTCCTTCTTACTCTTGTTCCTGGGCTTGCCTGGAGTAAATGCAATTGAGTTTGGTTTACAATCAAGCCTTCCTACTGCAATTAAAAAGACATTTCTACGGTTTTCTGCGAGGAGCTCTCTTTACACCAGAGTGTGGGTGCAGCCTCATCCATCTTCTAATTTAAAAATGCTGGTTTCTAGTTGGACCTGGTCCTATTCCAAATGAAATCACCACCTGAAGTCCCAATTATGTCAAAGGGAGTATGAATAAACGCTTTGCAGGTGTGTTTACCCATTTCTTCCGGATCCATCCTACTAGTGTTGCCATTGCTTCTGTTCCACAGATGGCAGCTACAATGGCAGCGACAGGGCAAACACAGAAGCCAGGGCGCACCTCAGTTTAACTTGTTCAATTAGTTTAAAATTTCTTAAATATGTTTAAATTTTTTTAAAAAGTAATAAACTTAAAAGCACTTACACTTTATATGCTTGCAGTGCTCACTGAGAGGCACTTTCATAAAGCCAAAAAAGCAGCTTTAAGTGCAATACTTCAAGGTTTTTTATCTGAAAGCTGAGAAAAGCTGGACTGTTATCCCAGAGCTGTGAAGAGGATGTCTTTTCCTCTAGACTTGCCATAGGATGACTCTTAGCATTGCTTTCTTGTTGATTTCTTTGGATTATTTTATAATTTCAGTTGTTGTTACTGCCATGATGAATGTGGTTTAGGATTTGTACTATCTAATCCAGAAAGGATTTTACAGGTCAATAAGATGTTTCAGCTGAGTGTCAAAAAGCACTCTTCAAATATATTCAGCTTCTCGGGACTCTTTGGGATAGGTGGTATCAGTTGTTTAGCTGCAAACTGGGTTATAAAAAGCTGTCTCCATCTGTCTGGAAGGGACCAAGTGGTGAATTGGAAGCCTTTGCAGAGGACGTACCTAGAAAAAGTGGCATCAGGCAGAAGCTGAGGTTTATGTGTTATTCCCATGTAAAAAGAGGAATCGCAAAAAGGGAGGGAAGGTGATGGTGACCATGAATTTTGGGCACCTGGGGTGTGTGTAGATGGTGGAGATGGGTACAGAAACTTGCTCCTTGGAATCAGTGGCGGGGATAAAAGGAAGCCCCTGGAAGCCTGACTCCCACTCCTCAGCTCTCATAGCAGACAGAAATCCCAGAGGTGGGTAAGTGAATGTGTCTGTGAAGGCTGTGTTGAAAACTATTATTGTAATATTTTTGATCGATTGTCACAAAGTATTGCTGAATGTGCTTTTGAAGGGAAAGAGAGGCAGATAGCAAAATTTCGGTACCTGTCATGGAGATAATTATTTTTGTGGCTGTAGGGAGGGAAAAGGATGGGGGAAAAACAAGAAAGAGAAATGAAGCATCGCTTGCTTCAGGTAAGAGTGATTTTTCAAACAGGAAAATAATTAAGCTGAACTTCTATTTACATGACTGCAACCGATTCCATTCAGGGCAGCTGATGCAAACAAAGTTCTCAGAGCTAAGAAATTATACTGCAGATAGCAATGCAGTGGGGAAGGATAATATAATTGTATCAATGACAGCAGTGGAGAAAATACAGTAGTTTTCCCCTCAAGTTATTTGCGAGTAAAGTGGTCATGTGCATGTGCAAAATATTAATGATCTATTATAACAGTGGCCACGTGTATATATTACATAAATATAACATTTTCTGTGTATTTATGTTCTTTTGCATAAGAAGGAGAGTTTAGAGTTTTCTGCAAACTATAGATAGAAATTATATAACCTGCTGCAAGCAGGATGTACTTTTTATATTAAAGCCAATTTTTCAAATTATTTCAGGGAAAATGACCCAGGTTGGAAAATCACAAGAGCTAAATAAACAAAGGAAATGAAGAAAGTCACAGAAGACATCATAGAGCTACTGTGGTGATGGCTTATAAATGCTCTATATCCTTTTTGTGTGGAAATAATACTGCTGTGAGTTACAGCTCTGGTATTTCCTCTTTTATTAGACATCAGGTTATGTTACTGCAGCTTTGCTGAGAGTCACAGCAATGAATTCAGGTCTCTATAATCTCTTTTATCCAGTTGCAAGAGCACAGTCGTAACAAACAGCACACAAGCCACCTTCCAATTAAAGCTAAACTCAATTTTAAGGTAGTATATGCAAACCTACCCTGAAACAGAAACCTCATTAAGCTTGTTATGTACAAAGGAGTTTATTTTCTTCTCGTTGTGTTTATCTCCAGAGTCATGGGGGTGGTGGAGGGGAGAGTAACTCTGCCAAGCAAGAAACTGTTAGCTACTTGGCTCTTCGATTTGAAAAGGAGACCCAGGTCTACATATTAACAGCATTTGTCAAAACAGGAACCTTATGAGAACAACATGTATAGTTARATTTCAACTACTTTTTCCAGAGCAGATGCAAATTTACACTGTAAACTGTCCCTGTGTAGAGATCTGACCAAGTGGCCAAACCCAGGTGGCTGGCAGTGTACCTCCCACCCAGGCAGCATTACTGTYCTAATTGAAGACCACACCAAGTGTTCAGAAATTGCTTGTCTACAAAGGGTTTGGATGTAAAAAATCACCCTATATCTGCCTCCGTGTTGGTATAACAAATCCCAGCAGCCATGCWCAGGCTGAAAAGATATTTTGCTAGTGTTGGGATTTGCCCACTCAAAATACCAAGGCCAAAAGCATTCTATGAATGGGAAGAAATACAGAGCATATACTGCAAGCAATTTGGAAATTAGGTTTCGTCTCTCAAACCAAACATAAGCACCCAAGGCTCCGAGATGAAACCGTACTTACTGAATAAAGACATGGTCAGGCAGCCAAACAAATGGAAAAAGAATCCAACAGTGTTAAGCTTGATCGTGTCCTGCTTTGGGCAAAATTTCAACCTCAAGGGTTAATGCTTCYTAAATACAATTCATTGTGTAACTTCAACATCGCACCTAAAAGTATTATATTTGCTGCATTACAGGCTTTTCAGTCTGAAGGGCTCTCCTAAGCCATTTGGCTGAAAATCAGGGACAATGAGAGAAGAGTAATATCAGGATGATCTCTGTGGGGTTTATCAGAAAAAAATTAATCCAAATTGACTCGTTTCAGATTTTTAAAATGGATCATTAAACCAAGCTAAGCTCCTGTGTTGTCTCTCTTATTCAGAACTAAGGTTTTCTCAGTAAATTGTAGTTCATTTTGGAAAAAAAAATAAAGTACATCCCTTTAATTCTGAATGTCAATACACAGAAATTTAAAACAGTTTAACAAAACCACTCTGAAAGTTGATTCAGATTCATATTTAATAATCCAGCATTCCTGTCGTCTGGAGGCTTATGAGCATGGGAAGCTTAATGTGCTGTAAAGTAGCTTTTAAATTCTCATTGAAGGAGAGTACRCCATTTTCAGGGAAGAGAAAACTACCACTAGGAGTGGTCTACAGAAAGAGCTAGTGTACAGTAAGTTTACAGTCCCACTCACTGACTCAGCAACTTCCTCTATAGACATGCATCCAGATTGGTAGAATTTATGTATTATTCAGCTTGCTTTGCACACATTGCAGCACTTTGGGTACAAAATGGATCAGAGCGCAAACAGTGAATGATGGCTATGTCTACGTTAGGAGCAAAATGGTGGTGAGGGCCCAACATCTGCACTCTGTGTGTTTCAGGAGTTTTTCTTGCAGAGTAGCTGTACTGTGCTCCCAGGGACTCAATGCCCATTAGGAGCTGAAGCACGTCTTTTGGTTTAGCTCCTGCAGAAGGACCCTGGGTTGGGCAGTGTGAACCCAAGCACAATAAATGGGGAGAATCAAGAAACTATTCTCAAAAGCATGGTCCTAATCTGAACTGCAATGCTAGTGTAGACATACCCAAGCAGAGCACGGCTTCCACAGAAGGGCTAGTCTGATGCCAGCCTGGGTGCACTGCGAGTCTGGGGTGACCAGTGTCCTGGAGACCTGCTAGAGGATGGCTGGGGGACTCCCTGAGTTAGCAGAGAGGTTGGTATTTTCCATTTTGTGGAAAAAAGGATGCAGAAAAGCACTCTTCATCTTGATGCCTATGGCATTCAGACTGTCACAGCACTTGATGCAGAAGTAAGAGAGACTTTGTTCAGAACATGCACAGCACTCTGTTAYGAAAACCACATTATAAAGACTGCATTGAGAACTGACCCTGAAGCTTTTCTTCCCCCAGCCTGTTTGCCATGAGAAACAATAAATTAAATAGCATTGGAAACACCGGGCTCCTATATGTAATGAGCATGCAGCCAACAGAATTCACTAAGCAAGAGGTCAGTGGGCTTAATGAATTTGACTGGGTCTTTTTAAAGACTTTGTATTATTAATAACATTTTCAGCTTCTTTGTGCGAGCTGAAGTTACTGCAGAGCTTTTGAAACAAACTTCAGGGTTCGGGAAGGGATGTGCTATTCTGGACTTCAGGGTTGCATTTGTTAGCGATGTACGTTGTTGTGAGTGTTGTCATCTGGCCTTGAATCCACTTACCACCGAACAGAAAAGAATCAGGTAAATGATTTGCTCGTGTTGCGATTAATGTCGTGTTGCTGGTATGTGTGGCATCTTTTTCATAAGAAAACAACAGACCTACCATTCCAGCAGCTTGCAACATAAATTAGAGAAAACTGTGAGGTTTGGCAAGTGTGCTTTCGCTCTTTACATTGCAATTAAGATTGAGAGGAAAAGAGATGGCACAGGTGGGTCCCAAGCAGCTGTACACAAACCTCAAATATCCACCTAAGGCACAGTCACCTTTTGGGATTCAGGTGGCTTTTGAACAACCAGTGGGCTGTTTGTAAATTATTCACATGGATACTAGCCTATTCCTACACATGACAATAGTACATGACAGAGAGGTGGGAATGGCTACCGGAAAGGGAAGGTTAGGGCAGCATGGTGCACATTGTGTCATCTGTGAATCCTGTCAGTTACGGATTTTAAAAAAAAGGGAGAGTTAGAATTTGCAGATGATGGTGCGGATGCTGACATCCAGAGGAGGGTGGTTTGGAGGAGAGGGAGGGAATGCGGTTACCCCATTAATTCCGGCACGGCTCACATTAGCAGCGTGTCTTTAAAAACAAAATAGGATGCTGCTAAGACTTGTAAAGGAAGGTCTGATGTACGTTACATCAGTTGTTAAGTTGAATGATGTTTAAATTATTTTTTTTGCAAATGCCAGTGGCTGAACTACAGCACGGAGAAGAAGAAAGCCACTGCAGCGAAGAACATGAGTAATTTCAGCAATGGTACCTGCAGAATTATTTAAGCAGATTTGTGTGATAACTGGGGCTTTTCTCACAGTGTTTAGTCTTGATGAGAACAAGACTGATGTCCTATCTACACTGCTTATCACATTTACTGCTTAATAGCAATGGAGCTGCTGAAAACAAACAAAAAATTGTCAGGAAAGTCGAGTGATTGCTTTACCACACAACGAATGCCCAGAGTTGCCAGTGGTATTTCTGGCAAAAAGAAAAAGGATTTTCAGAATTCGCAGGACTGAGGTGATCGCTCAGAAGCACYGGTGGGGGCTGCATCAGCGGGAGGTGTCACAAAAGAGCCATTTCCCTTCGGCTCCTTCTCCCTCGTTGTGATGAAGGAACCTTCTCCACTTCCACAGTGGGGGAACTGTCGCAGAACAGAAGGACGGACAAGCAAGGAGAGGGAGGGAGGCAGTTTGTCAAGGAGCAGCAGCCATCTTTGGCTCATTTGCTGAAGTGCAGCCAGTTTCAGAGGAAGGTAGCTCTGGAGAAAGGAGGTGCTAGGCTGCTTGGGAGCTAGCAGGCTGCCCCTCCTCGACCAGTAATTAACCTGAGCTAGAAGATGAGGCTGCTTCTTTGTGAAATGCTTGTTGTCATATAATGGTCATGACAGAGATGAAACTGCTGGGGAGTGCAAAACTGATTCACTTATACAAGTTATAACCTGACCGGCAGCATTCACAGCAGCCCGATCAAACTGTGCTTCGTGCTGGGGCATTCTTGCGCTGAATCACTGCAGGCAAAAGATTTCTTTGCCCTCTTTCAGATGCTTTGGAGATGCAGTTATATTAATTTAAACAGAACCCAACAATCCTTTTCATACTGTTTTTTGAGCCCTTTTTTTAGAAATGCGCATCCCATAAGCCTTTTTGTTTGATGGTGAGCATTGAGAAGGCATCTTTGCTGAACTCTTCACAAAGATCTTGCCAGGATTTTTTTTTTTTTTTTTTAAATGGGGAAGTGACAGCTCATTTAGAGCCCAAGAGCATGCCTGAAACATTCAAATGAGTTCCAGCTGAGACACCTCTGGGTACAGTGTGAAAACAGGGAGTTTGCTTGGCTGGAGAAGGTCATCCTATAGCAGGACATCTCTCCTTCCCCTAGCTATCTGTCTTCAGTAAAACCAACGTGACAGATTAAATGTCATCAACAACCTTTGCACTTTTACTTTTAATTAATAGCTTTTTGAGTGAATCAGCAGACACATAAGACTCATCTTTATTATGAGTAATTTGCTATTAAATCCTATTTTACTATTTTAGTTCAATGGTGCTACTGCTTCCGTACAGCACACATTGCAAAACACCCTTTCAAAGCCCAAACAGAAATTAAAATTGATTAAACACSCAGTACATTGCCAAAAGCTACATGAAAATTGAGCATGAGTAGCTTCAGAAGCTAGCAACGTTATTCTAAAAAATTTTCTTCTAATGACAGGTTCTCTACCCCTAGGAGAGTCCAGAGAAGGATGCCCTTGTTTACAAAGATGCTGACTAGGAAGGCTTCACTCCACATTACACATGAAACTGGATGGCTAGATCTCCAGGTCAAAGCCCTAGAGAGAATCAATGCCTAGCTGGTGGGCTGCAGGCTCCATTGGGGCAGCAGTCCTGTCCCTGGTGATTTTGAGAGAGTATTAGTCTTGTCTCAATGCAGAATAGAAAGCCATCTAAAGTACTGAAAACTTTTTCTGTGTTGCTAGGGAAGTCAGTACAGTGGGACAAGGACAGTGTTTTTCTTTCTTCATCCATCCTCCAAATATTTGTAATTTCTGTGACCGCTCCCTGGGTGCATTCTTCATTACATTTTTTCAAAAAGTATTAATCTAACACTTTCTGGATAACAGTAACATTTCAAAAAAACTGAACAATAATTCTGTTATTTTCTCAAGGCAGTACTAGTCAGACACCCTTATCTTATTCTCCATGGGGCTCCTAAGCTGTAGGCAAAATAGGTTGTCGATCAGTTAGATCCATCTTCTTTTTTCCTCCCCAGTTTCCTTTTTCGCAGGTTATAGCAAACAATTGCRTTTTAACCTCTTGGTACCCACTAAGTTTGAAGCTGAAATACTGAGAAAACCAGGCATTTAAGGTTTACTATGAGAAAACACTACCCTGATGCAGCACAGAAAAAAGACACTCTTTGTTCATCATATGCCCCACAGAGTCCTCGAGCTGCAGGGGAGGTGGAGGTGCTCAGGAAGTTACTACAAAGGCCTGAGGTTCAGACCTTGTTGCTTAAAAGGGCTGGAAGTAGTTACAGTAGCTGGCCTTCAGTTGGCCATCAGGTGACAACCTCAACACAGTTACCTTCCAGGGCTCCAATTTTTCTTTCTACCTGTCTTCCCTAGGCTTATTCCAAGAACTGCCACAGTTAATTATAATTTCTATTGAAGAGAAATATGTTTACTTTTTTTTCATTTATGATATTCCCAAAGATGCTATTCCTCGTTTAATTTGCTATTTTTGAGAAAAATGCCACGCTCTGCTATAATCCCATTGAAGTCAACAAGTTTTTCTGAGCTTACACCAAGGAATTATACCAATTCTGTGCGCGTTTCTCATTGTGCTGCTCCCCTTGCTGCTAAAACCTTCCCATTTCTCTGTACTCTGCATAACTTTCAAACACCAAATTAATCAATTCCACATGACCAGCTCTTACCCCTTCCCCCCGCCCAGTTAATTTACAGGTCATTCTGCCTGGGACACTATTGTGGGGGAAAAGAAGACCTCCCACAGCTGGGGCTGAGAGTCCCAGTTGTCTGACTGGGAATCTGTGCCACCATCAGTCTGCCAGCTGTCAGTCTGCTCCCTGACCCGAGCTCTAGAGAGAAACCACCTTGGTGAATCGAAGGAACATCATGTACCAGAGCCCCATCACTGGACAGGCACTCTTGCACTACTACAGCATCCAGCATCTAGCTTGTCAGTGGGAAAAAGAAACCATTCAGCTCGGATATCAATTAAAAAAATGCAGCATAATAAAGCTCAAGATTGTTATATGTTCTGCACATATAAGCAACATCCATCCAAATGCTTTTTTCATCCTACTACTTAATTCAATTTATAATAATATAGCAATTGCCCAGGAGCATGAGCATGTTCATATGCAGGAAGCAAGTTAACTCAGTAAACTACTGACAAAACCAAACAAACCAAATGTTTTTTCCCCAGAATAACATCCTCTCAACCATTATCAAACAAAAGATACCTGTGTGAAAAGCTTATACTTAAGGTGCCCTCCCCGGCACTGCACTATTTGTGATACAAACCCATGCAGTTTATTACAGCGTACAAGAAAATTATTTTTATCTGCAAAGACTTTGTAGTAGCTCTTTTTTGCATATGAATTATGGGTCATTAGCTACCAAATAAGAAATATCTACTCGCATATGCGGCATGTAGCCATCTTAAAAGGAACAGTGGAAGCGCGTGCCTGATGGGGTCACCCTGGGAAATTCACGTAGAGTCAGGCAAGTCTGATTAACAAGTTTACAGAAACAGGGACTGCAAGAAGATACTTCTCCTTCACTTCTCAGGCTAGGCTGTACAGATGGCACTTACTCCAAACTGTTCCACTTTACGTTATAAAGTGTTCAATATGCAAGTTCAACCTATTTATTCCAGGCTGAACATATTCAAGAACCTGGATCAAACTAGTCTCAGGGAAAGTGTTAGAACAACATTTGCAGCTTAACTTTTCACCACAGACCCTGGAAGTTGTCTTCAGACCTGCTCCTTGCACGAAGAGTTTCAGTGAGGGTTGAGTTAAGGATTAAAGCTGATGGATTTCATGCCGGGGTTTAGACACCTAAACATATAGGTGTCTTATTTTCTTCATCGTAAGTGATTTGCTTGTGCTAACACACAAGCATGTGCTCTAATAGGCACTGAGTCAAGCTCCAGCACAACCTAAGCTATATTCAATCCATTGGATTGAACATAGTAAGACAGTAGCGAGTCACCAACACATTGACCTAAATGGCTAGATGTGAAAGGAATCAGTGGTCTATGTCCAGAGGCTAAAGGCATGTACRAAAATAATAAAAATCTCCAAAACAAATGCCATTAAGTGGCCATTTGTCTTGACCCCTCAGCACAATGTATCAGGAAGCTGGAGAAAGGTAGGGGCAACAGTGGCTGGGAGAGTGCAAGAGAAGAGGAGCTTCATCCCGAGGAAAAATAGTGTTGGCACATTCAAAGGTGCAAAAYGAAAGAAAGGAGTTAAGTAAGTGCCAAGCTTTCAGTGGAGTAAGAGAGAATGGGTTACTTAATCTCTGAAAATTGCAAACTTGACCATAAAATAGCATTCTTCTGCAGAAGACTGAATACCAAGATATTAGTTAAACAGGAAACTATAGTTACAGACAGAAAAATGTATGGTCTGAAAGAGTTAATCAAAAGAAAGATCAAAATGTCCGAAGAGCTGGATATTA
Organism: Phoebastria nigripes; assembly: GCA_035582835.1. NCBI lineage: Eukaryota > Metazoa > Chordata > Aves > Procellariiformes > Diomedeidae > Phoebastria > Phoebastria nigripes. The sequence goes on along the minus strand of JAYKAV010002863.1, from coordinate 551,556 downwards.
CAGAAAATCTTGGACTGCCAGAGAAAAATCAGGAAAATATTTTATTTCTAAAATGGAAGGCACCGTCTTCCAAATGGAATCTAAACCACTTGCAATTTCATTATGCATCACACATTACTCCCATTAGTGATCCATGGTGGAGAGGACATTAGGTGACCCAGGTAAAGTCTGAGGAAGAGCCATCACAGACCTTTAAACAGGGGTGAACCGAAAAAAAAGACAAAACACATCTGCAATTAAATTGTAACTTAGCTATAACCAAGTATGCCCAAAGCAAAATGAATTCTGGCTCAGTTTCTCAGAAAAAATTAGATAGTTCTGCTTAAAAAAAATAAGTGGGAGAAAAAAGTATCCTTTTGCAAATGCGTTTTTCTACGTTATGCTTTTAACTACCAGCTCTTAAATCATGTCTGAAGAGGCCAGGGGAAACACATTAGCACCTCTCCACAAGCACTGTGTTTGAACATGGTTGGCTTGGGGAGAGGGGAAAGAAAGATTTCCAGACTCAGTATAGACATACCCCAAAGGCTGTTGGCATAATCACAATGCCAGAGTAGTGATCCAAGAAAATGGAAAGAAAATGCCTTTAAAGCAGAATTCGCCAAAAAGATGTTAAACAGCAAACAGGAGACAGGGCCTTCGAGAGCAGCGTTTCATAATTAGGCCACTGCTCGGTTGCAGAGCTCTTTTGTGAACAGCGAAGGTGTTCTACAATAGGAGTCAGAAAACCTGCCGAAAGCCAATTTGCCTGCCTGTTTCAGAAACCCTCCTGGATTCCCTGGTTCAGTTTTCACCATCGTAATTATCAGACTGCCAAGGCAACTGATACAGCAAATTGACTGTTAACTTCCAAAGCTGCTCACTGCTGCTCTTAAAGAGTTACTGGAGGCACTCTGGGAGGCAGCAGCGGCTGGCAGCACGCCTCTGAGCAGCTCACAACATCGTTTGGGCGAGTGACAGACCTACCAGCGATTTCTGTGTGCAGAGGGACACAGCGCAATGCAAAGTTACCAACTGCATTTAAAAAGTCTTGCTTTCTGTGATCGTTACTCTCCTTTCCCTGTCTCCAGGTCAGCAGAGCACTTGCACAGGCACTGTATTTTAAAGCACGTGCCGAGGTCCTACGTGTGTTTCTGACTTGGCGTTTGCAGACCCTGGCAGCCAGCTCTGTCAGAAAATGCCATCCAAGTGAATATTAGCCAGTAGTTGCACCCTGCATCCAGAAGAGGATTTCACATTTGAAAGAGAAAAGATGAGGCTGCTGCATGCTACCAGAGAGCTACTGCAGTAGAGGTAAGCAGAGAAACATCATCCGCCAACGTACAAGATGGAGCGTGCCAGCCCCTGGAGTTCTAGTGAATGCGTTTCCATTTCTTTTCTTTCTTCCAGCTTAAATATTTTATTATTTTCAAAAAGGAGAGCATGTGAGCAATAAAAACACTGTGTGAAGGAGAGCACTTGCATTCTCAAGGCAGCCTCTAGATGGGTGAGATGGCACCTCAGAGGCAGATGGATACAGATTTCCAATCAAATCAGTCATTAAGCTGTGTGGAGCTGGGAGTGAAGCTCAGCACAGGTTTAGGCAGGTCTGTGCGCAGCGTGGCTGGTTTTCCAGCTAGTGCTTCAACTTACAGTGTCATTTTGTTTCCAGAGCAATGTTTTAGCAATCTAGGGGTATGGTGTGGTGGGCTGAGCAGGCTTGGGCTGTTCATTGAGCCGCAGGCAGGACCCAGCACAGGTAGGGTCCTTGGCATGCAGGACTGCCCTGTTCTTGGGGCCTGCTGCTCTTGGGCTTCAAAGAGGTTCCTGCCAGCAGAGCAGAGAGTGGAGATGGGACTGGGGTGAGGGGCTGGGGAGCCACGGCAGGCTTGCAGGAAGGCAAGTGGGAGCTGGGAGGTGAGGGCAAGGCTCATCTGTCAGCCAGAGCAGGCGAGGGCTCGGCCAGGAGTCAGAGCAGCACAAGCACCGGAGTAGAAACACGTTGAGCAAAGCATCGACACATCAGGACAAGACTAGATTTGCAGCCAGAAGCTCAGGCAGCCCTTAAACAAGAGTTGGTCCAGCCAGAGCAGAGGCATGGCAAGGTTGTGGTCAGCTTTGGGTACCCCGAAGGGTGTGTCAGCCTCCTTAGGGGCATCACCATAGCCCTTGGGATGAACTCAAAGCTCCAAGGCTGCAAAGAAGCAGAGCACAGACCAAACTATTTGCGATCCCATCTGTACTGCAGGCTGATGTGCTTTGGTCAAAGTGACATACAGGGAGATGTTTTTTCAGTCTAGTGGGAACAACACTCTTCTCTGATGTTCCTTCTTTAGTGCAATTAAAATTTTCCTTCTGTTTTATGGTAAGGGAAATAGAAGACAGTGTCAATAAACCTCAGAAACTCTTCTTAGGAAAATGTGTTATAGGTATAGGTGCTTGTGATTTTATAGTAGATATTTTTTTCCAGTTACAACGTGGAAATAATTTTAAGGGTTCTGTGTTATAAAATATAACTTACATAATTTAAAAACAATTTTCAAGGCTAAGATGAAGCTTTCTTTTACATTTTTGCACTAGTGCTGTATAATCATTAGATTTAATTGTAGATTTAATTGGTGGAGTAGTCTTGAGTTGTTTAGTCTTACCGTCTTGTGTTATGTCTGCTTTAAACCATCTGAAATTACTGGATGTGGAGCTTACTGAACAACAAAACTCAGTTAACTGTCATTGGTGTCTGTACGATTAATAGAGATTAAGAAAATGCTGGCACGTGTTCGGGCATATGACATCATTGGTTCCTAAAAGAAACCATTACTCGTCAGCTCAACATTTGGGATTGATTGGCTTTGCTTATTATCAGGGAGAAATGAGCACAAAGTTCAATTTCGCTAGCAAAATTATGAACTAGTTATCTTTCTTCAGCAGGAAATATTCACTGAATTGAGTGAGAACAGTTTTGGTTGTTTTTGTCAGACCAATCCATTTAGTCTATGTAATTACAGGCTCAAACAAATATATGTACGCTGACAGCCACTCACTGCCTGTGGACCACTTTAGTTGTATACTGCCAGTCATGTGCCACTATAACATTTTTCAGTGTCATTGTTTATTTTAGATTAATTCAAGGCACATCTGACACTACGTTTTTGCTGTGAGTTTGATTTTGCAGAAACAAATCAGGTCTGCTTTGGAAATACTTGATGCTGGTTTTGGGCCTACAAAGCTACCGTCGGTACAACTATCTGTACAGGCAGGGATTACTCAGTTGAGACCTTTACATACTTTAAACCATCTTTTTCACGGTGTCTGTGTGAGCAATTCTGCAATGCCATTTACAAATTATGAAGGAACTGAAATTAATGATGAATGGAGAACGGCTGAGATGCTGAATAGCTGCGTAGAAAAATCTTCCATCACAAAGAAAAGCAGACAAAAGAAAGGTGTGGTATATGTACGGTGCTTACACAAAATGCAGGTGTGATCTCTAAATAAGCAAACTATGGTAATGTGAGATGTGTGGGCTATTTTAGGCTGTTTCTAAGTCAGCAGGGACGAAAAACTTTATTAAAAGAAATATTGATAAGGATTTGATTTGCAAAGACCTAGAGATTTTGCAGAAGTCCTTCAGTATCGGGGAGGGGGGGTATCTTAGGGGTCTGAGGGTGTCCTCCTTCTCCCACTAAACAGTGAGAGTCAATGAAACCCAACTGGGCTCTGATAGTATTGGCCAATAAACTCTCTATATCATTGCTGTAAACGTTACAAATTTGGCATAGTCGAAGGCTTTCTAGAAGGCTAAAGATCAGTGAAAGCCATACAGGATTGTCAGAAGAGGTCTGATTTCCTGCTCTGGCCAGTTTATGGTATGAACACCAAGAGAGGGGCTGCTGCTCTCCATGCAAGCACGCAGGTCTTGAAAGCCTTGCAGAGCATTTCTGCCCAGCGTGAAGGCTGAGATGTTGTAAGCAGGGGTCGCCACAAAAACACAAGGAGAGAAATTAGAGCGATGTAAGAGTAACTGCTTATCCACCAGTTAGGAAAATACAAAGGTAAAGGGGGAAACAGGGATAATTTGTTCCTCTTGAGGCACTTGGATTTAATGACCCTTTTTTGCAGTTCTGGGACCGTATGCTCACAGTGCATTGCAAAATTTTTTTTCTTCTGGTACACAAGATTTGAAACAGGGAAAAATATAGAGGGAACCAATCATTTCCCAAGAAGTTGTTGGAAGAACTGAATTATGCTTCAAAAAACAGGGCCCTGACTTATGCTGTAAAAAACAGGATTTTACCTTTCATGAGGGTGATTTCCGTACGCAGTCAGCATTGGGCCAGATTTTTGACTAATTTCACTGGAAACACAAATAATAATGAAAAGGCTTTGCTGAGTTTCTGAAGCCAGAAAAAGTAATTTCTAGTTTCCAGTAGTCTGGTGTAGTTTTGTCACAGAAGGAAGACAATCTATTTTTTCCTTTGAAAGGTAATGTCCTTTCAGAGCCACAGAATTTAATTAAAAAAAAAAAAAGAGTCAATAATGCAAAGCACAGAAATGTCATGTCTTTCTGAGCACTCTTTTTTGTCAAGGTTAATAGATAACAGCAAAATTACAAAACAAACAGCTCTGGGAAAACAACATATGTAATCCAGGCTCTTCAGACAAAAGAGACTGCAATGGTCATCTCATATGACCTCCTCCTACTGTTATATTTTGAGCTATTTGTAGAATATTTTATGAAAGTGTCCATTGAATCTTCATCTCAGCATCATTTACTAGGGTTAAGGGATGATCACGTCTTTTAAAAATAAAATTAAACATTATAAACAAATGGTTGAAGTAATGACTTATAGGTCAGCAGGGACATTAGCAGGGACATTTGTTAAATAACATGCATCTGTTCTTTTATGCTTTTACTAATTATCTAAAGTAGAGGATAAAGAACATATTAATGAAAGTCCCAGATATATTAAATGGAGGGAAATTACTAATACAAAAAAGACATGAAAAAAATAGGAAAGAACTCGCCCAGATGAAAAATACAGGGAGAAAGTGAGAAAATGAGATACCATTTATGGAATAAAACCCAACCAAAATGAAAAGCTATTCTAATTCACAAGGGGAAAGAACAATCTAAGAGATGCACAATCAGACAAACCTGCAAAGACACGACATGGAAAGAATCTTAGGGGACTGTATTTGCAATGCAGGATAGCAAGGTAAAATAGCCAGAGCAACATATAATGAGGCTGGAATATATAGATATAATCTTTTCACAGTCACACCTGGAATAGCCTGTTCATTTCTGTATCAGATGAAGAAGATCTGATAAATGAGAGAGAATTCAGATCAGCGCAGCAAACGGATTCATCCAAGGTCCAAAGTCTGATTTACAAGGAAGAATGAAAAGACTTCAGAACATATTAGATCGGTTAGATTAAGAGACAAGTACAGCCTGGGAACAAAGGAACAGTCTTGAAATACATAAAACCTACAAATAATGTAGATAAAGGGACTTAACTAGCACATCCAAAGCAAACATAAATAAATAGGTGAAACTAAGAAAGGAGGAGTTCAGGCTGGATGTCAACAGCCCCTTTCCTAACAGCACATCCTGTTAGCTTGTGCAGTGATCTTGCAGGAGACATAATGAAAGAATCTTCACTTGGCCCATTCAAAACCTGAGAAAAAACGTGCAAGAGAAGACAGCCAGGAGTGGGCAGATTCGGCTGCCCAGCTAGAAGTGACTGATGTTCCCTTGCCCTCCCTCAGCCCCTCAGTTCTCGCCAGAGGGATGTCACAAGGCAGTACCAAGTCAGTTGGATGCAGAGACCCTGGTCAGTGCTACCCCTATGCCCCTGCCCTGCCCACGGCTGGTTAACTGCTTCTCACTCTCTGCGAGACTCTTTCGGGCATGAATTAACCTCCATCCCACCGAAGTCAGTCTTCGCCTTCTTTGGTTCAAGTGTTTCTTGGTCACGCAAGGAGTCTGTGCTGGAAGAACAGCACTGTTTGTTTTGCAAATCTGGCTGTGCCAAAGCCAGACTGTCCAGCAGACGCTAATGAGATTTCTCAGCCTGGCAAGTACAAGAGCATCAGTGGGAAAGGGTGTCAGTTGGGAATGAGAAGCCCTAACGGGGCAGCTGCAAGGCTGACCCTCTCTTTGGGAAGAAGTGCAGCTTTGTGTCCTGTTTCACAAAGCAGAGCAGAGCAGCAGGTAAGATTTGAATGGCAAATTTAGGGAGCAAAGAGTGACGCTGTGGCTCAGCCACCTGGCAGTGCTGAAACCGCACAAATGCTTGTTAAATTTCTYGGCATTAATGTCCTGCTGAGCAGTTAAGCTGTATAGCATAGAAAGCGAGTTGCTGGGAGGTAATGTCTGCTCTGTCCACCTCTCTGATCCAAGGGGACATTCCCCTCAAACTCAGTTTTCTCTCCGGGCCAGCATTTCAGCACCAGCCCTGCGATAAAGGACTATTTGCTTATTTTAGCGCAGACAACCCTATTTCATGTACAATGTGTCCCAACACACAGTTCCTGTTTCCCTAAAACAACTTTTCTGTGGCTATTGGTAAGGGTATCATGTTATTCATTAAACCTTTTATTAGCATGCTGCTGGCTTTCATTGTCTAACAGCACCCACTGTGTTTATGATCATAGAGTGTAACGTTGAATATGTACGGTGGGAAATAACGCACATAATACAGGCAGGAGGGCAATTGATTGGACAGTTTAATCTACTGGTTTATTCCCCCGCTGCCATTAGGAAGTCAATATCATTGAGTGAAAATGCCAAGACATCATCTTGCTGGAAAGCTTGCCTTTGGTGGGATTTAAAGAAGCGATGAAAAGTAAAGAGAACATTGAAAGTAAAACAATACTTACATAAAAATCTTTCAGACCCAAATTAGTCACACTGTGTTTGCAGGTAGATATTTGTTTCAGGCAGCATATTCATACAGTAGCGCTGAACGGCTTTCAGCTTCATTTGCTGGGTGAGGTAAAATGCAGTGACCTTTCAATGTTTTCCCTAGATAAGCCTGAATCTGAATCCCAAACCCAAACACCCCCAAATGTTGGGGACATTTGGATCTGAGAGGCAGATTAGCTAGGTAGTTAGGGATAAGTTTAGATATTTGTGGAGGAGGGAAAAGAAGTCTTACAGTGTGTTACAGCCTGCCTAATTGTAATATCTGCATGGAAAGAGCGTGCATGTGAAAAGGGGAGCATGACTAACCGAGACAGAGGAGAATGAAGAGGAATACTCGGGAGAGGGATAAAGTTTTCCAGGCACTGGGAAAGGCACTGTGATGGGCACAAGCCACCTGACCTACTGTTAGGTGCCTGCGYCAAGCTGAGGCCATGCTGCAGGAGGAAACCACCAGGTGAGACGTGGCYCGACTGAATGCAGGACCTGGATGTCAGCAGGGCCACCTGGGGCATGGCTGCTGGAGCAGGTCTGCTGCATAGTGAGATGCTAAAAAGCAACAGCCAAGCTTGAAACGTCAACCTATTCAGCAAGGGAAAGAGAAGCATTGTCTCAGTGATTTACATCAACCTCTTTCTAGTTCTGCCTTGGCAAATGGGTGGCATGAGTGTGGCTGAGCCACATGAACTACTTGGAAGAGGAGTTATGGTAGGGGCACTGCACGAGCACAGCAGTATCACTTCTGGAGTCTCCCTTTCTCTTCTTGGCTTTATGCTACCAGGGAGAAGCTGGAAAGCTGGGAGCAAAACCCAAAAGGCRAGCGATTAAAGGTGATCACAGGGGCGCGTCTCCTACCAAAGCCTGAGAGCTGAAGAGCCACAGAAGATTGAAGTGTTTGTGGCTGTGACATCCTTGGCATTTGAGGAGTGCAAGCAGCAAGGTTAGCAAAAGCTGGCAAAGCTGACGCCTAAAAACTATCGTTCAGATATTGGGAGGAAAAGTTTCCTGGACATCAGTTTGCTGGAGGCCACTCAAGCAAAACATTACTCCAAGGAAATGGCTAATGTCATTATTTTGGATTCTTTCCACTAACTCAACAAACCATTGAGAAATTTATTACAAGAGAATACTGAGCAGGAGCAGGAGTAGGTAAAAACTATTTATGTGCCTTGTAGCAACTATGTTTTTGTGAACATTTCTACAAAGATCCTGGCCTTTATGTGCTAAAGGACATGAACTCCACCTGCAATTGCACATATGCAGTTTGGTATGGAAAAACATCAGGAGCACTGATGAAGAATTGCATATTGACTATTTCAAGATGGGACATTAAAAATATTTTAAAACGTTTGGCCCAAAATGCCTGAGTAATGGATAGCAAATAGCAAGTGGAAATTCGGCTAATTGCCCTAGACGAATTTCACACAGAGCCTGCATCTCAGGTAGTCTTTATGGGGGCAGAAACTGTCTGAAACATGAAGGATGCTCATGAGTTTTGTGAGGGATCCATATTCATGCCATTACATTGAAGTCATCAGTATCTGCGGTGGTTTGCATGCCTCTCACCCCAAATATCTCTGAATCTTAGTCTAGCTTTCTTGTTTTGTAGGATTCTTCATAGTGAGATGAGACTTTATTTTTGAGCTCCAACTCTTCTCTTCGAACTATATCGTTCAGATCCTCTCTGCTGGAAAACAGATGCATCCTCCAGTGCCCGATCTCACATATCAGAACATAAAGAATATATTTATAAGATCCTCTGCTCTGAAAATGCTTGGATGTAATTTCTGAGGCAGGATGCTTGCTCGTTAACACTGGAAGAACCTGTTCCCAATATTGCAGCCCACATGCTGCTCAGAAATCATTTCTTTGAGCTGTGTCGAAATTTCACAAAAGACTTGAAGGAGTCTCATTTCAACCCAGTGGGGAAAGCTCACATTGTTTACACGTTTACATCTCATTGCCTCAAGACTACAATTATTATTCATAGCCCCTCACATTCAAAATTGCACATAAACCCTCACAAAGCTGTGAGCTTAGCTTAAAAATCACCAGGTATACTTGTTGGTGCTGTGCTTTTTCATAGTGCAGCCAAGACATACTTTCAAACTTTGCTTCACAGCCTGAAGGAGTACAGAAAAAATTTACATTTTCTTAAAGTGCAAATTGAAATTCTTGTATTTAGCAGACTCCAGAAACCACAGTTTTAAATGGAAGGAGGGTTGGTAACAGTGGGCTTTGTAGCAAAAGTGCATCGCAAGAGTTGTGAGCTATATTTATAGTTACAAATGTATTAAATTATACTGATTAGCTAAATATCTTCCAAGAAAGCCAAGTGAACATCATAACGTGAGAGCTACAAGCGCTGAGCCTTCAATGTCACATCAGGAAACTCTGAGCAATGAAGGTATTTTCTCCTTTGTGCTCTCCAGGTTTCCAAATACCACATGCTTCCACAATGTCCCAGAAGAGGATCCTGAATTAGTTCTGAATTCTTACTTCTCATTCAGAAAGTGGTCCATAAGAGCTTCCAGAGATGCCAGAAAGCACCTCCTCAGCCAGCGTGAACCCCTTGGAGGGCTTCAGGGTTCACGTCAAGGGAGCCATGGCAGTTTCCACCAGGCAGGAGCTGCCCCTTTGGGAGCCCCGTGGTGTCCTGCAGCCCTTTGCAGCACTAGGGGCATGCACAAGGATAACAAGCAATGGGGGGGGATCTAAAAAAGCAACACATTTTGTGCCCCTAATCCCAAGCCCTGGGTTCCAGATGAGGGCGCAGGGTGATGAAGCATGCAGCTCATGCTGACAGCGAGGGCCTGCTTCACCCAAACCCCGACAGAGACCAGAGTGCCAGGGCTGTTTGCACGTCCCTGCTCTGGGGTTGCTCCAGGTTAGGTGCAGCCCGAGGTAACCGAGGTGCAGCTCAGTTGCCGTCCAGTCCTCTCCTGCACGGCCAGCATTTTCAGTGTTTGCTCTCTGAAAGCAATGGTTGTTTCTGCATTGCCGCTCATGTCRTGGCGTGTGCTGCATCACGGCAAAGCACTGTGGCCAGGGGTTGCCCTTTGAACATCTTAAATTTTCAGCACACAGCTGCTGCATCCCAGTTACAGAGCGCTTGGGTTGTCTTCATGCTAACCCACCAGCAGTGGACACAGAGGGAAGTTATTTGGTGTGTCTACGTGGAGAGTTAGTTTGGCTAAGAGGGGGACGTGGCACAGAGGCATATGAAATCTATTAACTCCGAGTAAGCAAAGAGCAGCTGAAGGCTGCAGGCAGTACCATAATGAGGTAAATGATATAAGCTGGGGAGAAAACAGGAATTACTCACAGACTTACTCCTCAGCACTTCCACTGCGGCTGTTAGTGCCTTAGCCTCACAGATGTCAAATGCAGGCAATTAAAGTGACGTAAGGTTGCAGCTGAAATTAACCCAGTTTGCACCCGTCGGCAGGCGGAGGGCATGCAGATGAGCAAAGCCACCCTCTTGTAATGAAGCAAATGAGGGGCCTCTGTTCAATGGCCTGTGTGTGGGCTTCGGTTCAATTTACAAGGACAGTAATAGGTGCTGGGCTGATACAGTCTCACTGAGCTGCAAACAGCCCTGGGCACATGMTGTAGAGGACAATTTCTAGTCTGATGAACTGCTGTTTTGCCATCCTCCTTCCCCTTGTAGACCAACGACCCTCTCACGTAAGGAAACAGTGCCCAGCCTTTGTTCACAGTGCCAGATTTTCCCTCCTCCTCCTGTCCTTAAAAGCATCCCAGGTTTGTAACATGCAGACATCTGTGTTGTGGTTTCTTATAAACGTGGGTGGACATGGCATGGAGGAGTGGGGAATGTGTTCTGTATTTCCCCAGAAAACACCTTTTTTGTGGACAGGCTATTTTAGATCGCAACCATACAACCTTAGAGAATAACACCAGCATCACAAAATTGTGGTGCTAAATCCAATGCACATCTCAGGGCCATCAGGAATAGTTGTAGATTGTACCTTGAGCTGGAAAAATGACTGACTGATATCTTTCCTTGCCTGATGGGTACGTTCAGATTAAATGCACGCCAAGCATAGTCTCTGTCACGAGAGACGAATTCTTCTGGCAATGCACAACTTTTAGACTGTTGGGGCCTGCTTTCACCTCCTTAGCTGCCTTCTGAATTTTAAAAAAGGAACAGATATTTTTAAGTACAATGCAAAAACAAAGTGCTGGAAAGTGGCTTGAATTGCTGACAGGAGGAGCCAGCTGCGGGGAAAGCTGTGAGTGTTTCAYGCAAGCAAGCTGAAAGGGCATTTCCACCACGGAGGGAAAGGCGATGATCAGTGAAGCAGACGGACACTGGAAGACACACAGCCGTCGCTCTGAGATATGCTCAGAGGTGGCACCGCTTCCTCGGGCAGCCCCTGGAGGGAGAGCCGAGGAGGATGCCGGCTGACGGCCACCTCCTGTGGGGTTGGCACAGGGCTGCTGCGTATGTGGGTCCCGTGGTGCGGCTCCCCTGTGATCTCACAGGATGGCTGAGAACTTGGATCCAAGGACAGAAAGGAAAAAACCAGAGAAATAATATGGAGCATTCTTAATTTGGTATTCAGTGTCAAGGAAAAGAAAGCTTTTCTGTGGGTTGCAGCTATAAGATTAGGAGAGACAAAGTTGAATTATTAAAACATTTATTCACCCAAGTACATGCTGAGCTCTCTGAGGACCAAACACATCCACTTAATTAAAACAGAGAACTTCCCAAGGACCATTTATATTGGCACTAAGTGACACATTTAATACTTGTGTCCTGAAAGGGTCATACATATCCATAGCGGTAGATCTGAAAAGATAAAAAGCTTTTCCAACTTCTTGCCGTACTCCCTGCCAAAAAGCACCGGTGCTTGGTCTGAAGGCAGCATGAGGAGGAGGAGGCTGTTGCCTACAGGCTTTGCCGCTGACAGTTGATCAATAGCAATGGTAGGCTGTGCTTTAGTGAGAACAGCTTGCCTGTTGTGAAAGAACGACAGCATCCAAAATCTGACAGACAAGGCAGGCAAACATTCTTGGGGACTTAGAGGGGTTGGTCTCCTGTAGTGAAGGGAAAGGGAGGAGGACGCAGCCCTTCTGAGGGCCTTGGTTTCTCCCTTATGGTTCACGTGAGCACAGACCTGTCACTGCGATTCACTTTTTCAAGACTTCTGTGGCAGATGTGGAAGGGGCAGAGGAGAAATATCTGCATCGCTCATGTCCCACAGCAAACTTAGAGAAGGATGGACTTTTTGTCATCGCCTGTTAAACCTACATGGCTTTGCAATACTGTTACTGTCTCCCAACTCTGGCAAGAGTTTGGCTCAGGAAGAGAGCAGTGGGCAATCTGGAGAAGGATGACTCAGGAGGAACGCCTGGCTCCTTTCCCCTTCCTGTCTCCTGGCGAGACACGCTGACTCCCAGAGGACAGCACAGCGGAAGAGGGCAGCACACAGCAAGCTGTGGACACAGCCGTCCATCCCACAGGTATGGCAGCAAAATGCACTTTTCTTACCTCTGGTGTTACAGGTTAGCATCTGCTTGAACTTTAAAGTGCCTCTAAACCTACCCAATGGCTAAATCAGTCTAGCTTCTTCTTGGGACGGAGATATTTAGAAGTGCCATACATGCTTATATCTACCAGGTGAGGCTCCCTGTCTTGTCAGGGAACAGAATTAGGACAGAGGGTGGAAAGAACAAAGAATTCATCACAGTGGAAACATCCTCTGCCAAGGGAGCTCTGTCTCATGCGGGCAGCTTGGCTTCATTAACGTGGCAGCACAGACTCTCTGGGCATGAGACCTGTGCAAACCAGGAGGTTTAAAATGTGCCAGTGCACGTCAGCAACATAGAGTAATGCAAACACATCAAACCCGTCCTCTGCTCAGCACACACTGCACAGAATCTGTGTCAAAATCAGCCCCCACCTTACCAAGTAAATTATCTTRGTGCTCTGGGGTTGGGGTATATGAACAACCCCATCATGCCCTGGGATCAGACCACAGGTCATCTCTGCTCCTCCAGCAAAATGAGAAAGTGACGAAGAACGAGAAGCGCAAAAGGGATAATTGGCTGTACAAGAAACAGAGGTTGTGCAAAACAGGGCCTTGGCTTTTAGCTCATCTCTGTTTCTCCTGCATTCCAAGTGCTCGGCATCCTTCTCAAACCTTGTTCCTACATGAAAATCTCAAGTGGCTCAAAAAACCCCATCACATATATATTAAAATCCACATGTCCTTAACACGTGGTAGGGAATTCTCCAGTTCAGTGGCTAGTATTGGACTTGGAAGACAACAGGCTGCTGGCAATCATTCATCCAAAAGTTTCAGCTCTTGGAGAAACCCAAGAGTGAGGACCTCACCTGCCTTATGCCTCCTCTGTCTTAGCCAGCATGGAATAGTTAAGGAGCTTGTATGACATACACAAGAGCAATCATGCTCCTTGTGCTCATTCTTTTTCCCCTTGAACATCCCCTCAAAAAAAAAAACTTTTTACTGTGAGGGTGACTGAGCACAGGCTGCGGAGTCTCCATCCTTGGAGACATCCAAAACCTGACTGGACATGGTGCTGGGCAACCAGCTGTAGGTGGCACTCCCTGCTTGAACAGGGGGTTGGACTAGATGACCTGCAGAGGTCCCTTCCCACCTCAGCCATTCTGTGATTCTGTGAATTTCTCTGTTTATATACATATACTGATGACAACAGACTCAGTCTTTTTCCCTGGAGGAGAAAGATCACAGGGGGACATGTGGGCCCAGTGGGGATCCAGGAAAGCGGCTGGCCTAGCTCTCGGGGAAAATGACCTTACGGCTGCTGGGAATGAGCCAGCTGAGAGATTTACATGGGAGCCCAGACCAGAAGCAAAGGTGAGTTTCTCCATTTATGGTTATGAGCTGTACAACACTGAGGAATAAAGTTTCCCTAGATGAAAGATATTCCTCCCTCCACATGGAAGCACTCACACCCAGCCTACAGAAAAGCAGTGGTTTCACTTATCTATACTATTTGTTACTGCTCTGTTACTATAGTTCATATATATAAAACAAAGCCAGTTGAAGACTCTTAATTAAAACAACTGTGGTGGCTACTTTCCCACCTGGAAGAAACTGAGACTTACCTAGATGGGCTTTGTGAAGCCTCTGGCACCTCAGGTAATGACTGTGAGTACAACAGGTGGAGCACAGGGTCCTTCATCCTCCTGCTGCTCCTGAGCAAGACTACCTTTCAATACTTAAAGGGGTCTTATAAGAAAGATGAGGACAGACTTTTTAATAGGGCCTGTAGCAATAGGACAAGGGGTAACGGTTTTAAACTAAAAGAGGGTAGATTTAGACTAGATGTAAAAAAGAAATTTTTTACAATGAGGGTGGTGAAACCCTGGAACAGGTTGCCCGGAGAGGTGGGAGATGCCCCATCCCTGGAAACATTCAAGGTCGGGTTGGACGGGGCTCTGAGCAACCTGATCTAGTTGAAGATGTCCCTGCCCATGGCAGGGGGGTTGGACTAGATGAAGGTCCCTTCCAACCCAAACTATTCTATGATTCTATGATTCTATACCTTACCTGTGTGGCCATGCCCATGAGCTGCCTCTGTATCTGCGGGGTTCACGGTTGGGGAACACAAGGCTTTCGCTGGGCCAGCAGCTGGGAGAGCAGCAGCATGCCAGGATGAGGAGGACCCTGTTGATGGAGCTGTGCTGGGGGAGGAAACCTTACATCTAGTGCTGGTTTTGGAATTTTTATGGGGAGATCAGATAGGTGATGTGATTGCAAGAAGAGGCACTGCATAAGCTGCATGTTCTTTTAGCGTGCTTTAGATGGGGAGGGGAAAGGCTGGTATGATCAGAACAGTATGATAAAATAACAACTATTAATGATGTGTGAGTAGGAAGGAAGATCTCATTAGAAAGAAAGTGCAGAAAAAAACCAGCCAGATCAACAGGAAGAGCCTAGGGTATGCAGCTGCAGCAAACCAGCCTGCTGTAGGTGATGCTGCTTGGGGGATCAGATATTGCTGCCTCCTGTTCCTCAGAGAGGGAGGGGAGAGGAGGCTGTGCCAGACGCTGGGCTCCAAACACTTCTGAAATGACAACAGAAGGTGGTATTGGACACGAAAAACAAATGTATAAAAAGCTTGTGTGCAGGTAGTGAGAACTGGGACCTACTGGATAAAGACGGTGATGGGAAAATGTTACTTCAGTGATGGAATTGGGCACACGATGGCTAGGGTTCAGTGAAGAAGTAAAGGAGACAAGGCGTGGAGTGGCCCACATGGTGCACATAAACTTGCATTAGACAAGGAAAAGAAAGAGGATTTGGAGGCTCTGTGTGCTGGTTTTGGCTGGGATAGAGTTAATTTTCTTCACAGTAGCTAGTATGGGGCTATGTTTTAGATTTGTGCTGAAAACAGTGTTAATAATATAGAGATGTTTTAGTTGTTGCTGAGCAGTGCTTACACAGAGTCAAGGCCTTTTCTGCTTCTGACACCACCCCACCAGCGAGTAGGCTGGGGGTGCACAAGAAGTTGGGAGGGGACGCAGCCGGGACAGCTGACCCCAACTGACCAAAGGGATATTCCATGACCCATATGGTGTCATGCTCAGCATATAAAGCTGGGGGAAGAAGAAAGAAGTGGGAGGGACATTCAGAGTGCTGGCGTTTGTCTTCCCAAGTAACCGTTASRCGTGATGGAGCCCTGCTTTCCTGGAGGTGGCTGAACACCTGCCTGCCGATGGGAAGTAGTGAATGAATTCCTTGCTTTGCTTTGCTTGTGTGCGCGGCTTTTGCTTTACCTATTAAACTGTCTTTACCTCAACCTACAGGTTTTCTCACTTTTACCCTTCTGATTCTCTCCCCCATCCCACCGTGGGGGAGTGAGCGAGCAGCTGTGTGGTGCTCAGTTGCCGGCTGGGGTTAAACCACGACCCCCTGCTGAGGAGAGAAGCAAAAGAAATAATGCACAGCCTTCCCCCTATTTTAACTTTTGTATCATGTAAACACACCTATTTTTTTTGTGGTATCAATTTGAATTGAAGGCTTAGCTACCAGGGAACATTTCTACTTAAAAAAAAAATCTGTTTTTAAGAACTTCTATGTGCACTTTTGTTTTTTAATTAAAAATGATTCACGAATGTTTTCCTTTTGGCTAAGCCTGATATAATAATTTATGGAAGACTTCTCATGCTGAATTTTCAGCTACATGAAGAGATCCACTTCCTTAACAGGACCACTATATCTTCATTCTTCGACTTGTCATCTACTGCAATGTTCACTGTAGTAAAAATAGGCAGAGCTGAGAAATCTTTAGGTACAGCTCCAGGTTTGTGTGTGTGGATTTTCACGCTTGTAAGACAGTCACCTATTCTGCAAGCAGTAGTGCCAAGAAGGAAACTTGAGACTTTCCACCCTCCGCAGAGGATGTTACTATCTAACACTGAGAAGACTCGAGGGCCCACTCCACATATGCACAAAACCCAACAGTGAAAAGTATTTGCATGCTTGGAGTTTTCCACATCTCAGCGCTAAGCGACACTGTTCCCTCGTCTTCTCCCCTTCCCAGCACACACGCACAAAGAGAAAAGCTTGGCCACTACCCGACGCTTTTTGCTTTTATCACGGGTCCCACTACATCCCCTACACAGAGCTGTGCTGTCTTCCCGTTCTCCTAAGAACTGCTGAGGGCAAATCAAGATGGAAAAAGTAAAATTGCAGGTCTTCAAATTGAAATGACTGCTCTTACCTGTTTTTAAACAATCGTCAGACCTTAGGAGCTGTCTTCCCTGGACACGGTCGGAAAGCTTAATGAAGCAAGGYGCACTGTATGCCCCCTCCGTGCTCACTTCCACGCCTGGTACCCCTTCAGAAGCCAGCAGTGCCCAGTAAGTTCAACAGCCTCAGTGGGAGTCCAGTCTTTGCTTCTGCTCTGAGAGTGCCCTTCCTGGCAGCAAGTCCTTGCTAGCTACCTAATGTACAGAAGTAGGTCAAGAAAATAGGATAAAACAACTAGTCAAGACATGTGGGTCACTTAATAAAGAGCTAAAAGCCATTTCACAAAGCACATTTGTTGCCTTTCCTAGGATGCTCCTGCATCTTGAAAAAAGCATAAGTTAGTGGGAGTGAGGGACAACTTCATACATCAAAAGACTTCTTGCTGGCAGGTTAGCCAGGGCATTTAACTTATCATCTACTAAATTTTCAGTTTCCATTTCTCTCTCCTGACCGTGCAGAGAGAGAGGCTGGTGACCAGTTTACTAGATACAGCTACCTGAATGAGCAGGAGCCTACTTCTAGACAGAAAGCAGGCTCAATGCCCTCTGGGTTGCTCTGGCAGTGAGCAATGGGTTGGTGCCTCTCAAAACCCCCCYGTACTAGGTCCTCCCCTGCCCTAAGGATTGGAGAGCAGGGGTTACGAAAGAATAATTAATGTCAAAATAAGAATTGTCTGTGCAGTAACAGTCATTAGAGAACTGCTCAGCTTTAATTCTGGCAGCACGCTGCCTGCTCCCTGGGCCTCTGTGTGCAGCACTAACTGCAGGCTTTCGCAGCCCCYGTAGAGGCAAAGGAGTCTTCACTGACACCAGACCCCTAGATAGATGCAGCTCTCAGTCAGGTGAGAGCCCTCACTTGGTGTTTACACAGGGGTCCAGACGATATTGGCTCTAGTGGAGTGCTGATCGCTTTTAGGACTCCTGCCCAGACACACACACCACCAGTTAAACCGAAAGCAGCAGCCATAAAACAAAACTGGGAAGAGGTTACAGCCTTTTGCACCAAAGAGCTTCTCAAACTTTACATGTATGGAATCACTCCACAAGCACGACGAGACAACTGCCATGCCGGGAGCATGGCATCCAACAGGCAGCTTGAACCAAGGCAGAACATCGCTGAGCTAACAGCAACCTACCCAGTTTTGGTCGCTGGCTGTGTTTACATTCAGAGCTTGAATGCTGCCACAGAGCTGCGTGACTGGCTGAGATCATCAGCCAGAATGAGTCTCTGCTGAAATTGTGCTGTCAAGTCACCTGCAGCATCACAGTGACCCCAAAAGTTGGTATTATTTCAAATTATTTCAACTGGGTTTAATTTAAGAAAACACAAAACATAYCCAACAACCCCTGACATTTTAATATTTAATTGCAAGGATCATCCTCTGATAGCTGGGGAGGCTGCATTTAAGTTGCTGAAAAAAAGTATTTCGACTTCCCAGTTTACAAGCACTAGTCTTTTTCTTCTGTTATACAATGCAACTCACTTGGAGACATCCTGCTTGTTTTCATGGAGAGCTCCAGCAGGCAGGGCACTGTAGAATTCAGCTATGTGGTACCTGTGTAAATGTCCAGGAAGTGTAACATACTCCTACAGAAAACACTATTTTTCTCTTGTGGATGCTGACCTTGCATTCTGAAGTGGAAAAGCAGTATTAATCTGAAAAGATTCTCCTATTTTCCCAGTCTTCCTTTTATTGCCATTATGAAGCTTTGAAAACTAGGCTGTTCTTTGTAAACCAGCTGAGATTCTATTGAAATATTCTCTCTGTTTTACTGCTAAGTGGGAAAATTAAGTATTTCTGCACCAGAAAGTACTTCCTTTTAACCATGACATCTGAATTAATAAGTCTTCTTTTGCTAACATGTTTTAAAAGGATTTGTCTCTCCAGTTGCTAACAATTGAGAATAAACCACGGTTCTAGCCTCAGAAATTCAATACCAGAGCAATAACTCTTACGGTAGCTTCAGAGGCCAGCCAAAGACACCCGAGAAAATGTCAGAATGTAAGAGTTCACATACCAAAGAATCTTCTGAGCCAGTGTTTCTCTTCTCTGCCTCAGTTAACTGCCAGAATCTACAAATTTGCAGTTGCTTTCAATGTTTTCCATTATTTTCATGCAGAGTAAAGGAAAGATAATACAGAAAGCTGCCTTGTATTTGATGGAAGCAAATGAACAGGAAAGGGAACAAAAGCGTACAAAATGAATTTTTATTAAATGAAAGAAAATCTGTTTTGTGGGTCAAATATGAAATAGAATATACAAAAACTTTACATCAGATCTCTTGTCAAAGAAATTAAATCCTATCTAGACTGAAGTAGCACTCGTTCTTTCCAAGACAACACAAATGGGTGAATATGCTTCTTATGGCAGTACAGGATGACACAGTATGCTGTGCTAAATTTCCGGTTACAGAGAAGAAAGGTTAAAAATCTAAACGATGTCCCTAAAGAACCCAACTATTCCACGAAGTAACTTAAAAACATGAGTTTTGATCATTATGTATTCTCTTAGAAGCAAATGACAGGTGGGTCAAGTGCAGAGTTCACAAAGCTTGCATATCACATTCTCTGTTTCTATACAAATATAAATCGTTCTTTTTTATTTTAAAAATCCTTTTATATTTGATAGCATTTATTTGTGGAAAAGGATGACCAGTTCATCAGGTTCCTGCTGTACTACCCAGACAATTCCATCTCCTTTATCTCCTTTTTTTTAAAGGCCGTTACTCATAAACCACAGACTGCATTATTTTTTAAAAATTGCTGTATGTTTAATCACAAATCTTTGTATCACTGTCCCGTATATGAAGGTTCTGCAGAGCTCCTAACATGTCTTTGGCATAGCACACCAAGTCCCATTTAATACTTTTTTTGTTTAAAAAAGTATATTTTCCTTTAGTAAAACACCTTAAAAACATCTATTTCCGGTTTTGTAAAATAATGTGTCACCTCTTGTGTTGCTTTGCAAAATATACACACACATTTTGGAAAACCATTGAGTACTGACATAAGGGACTCATCTGAAGTCCGATCTGTTTATGAGAAGTAAAATATAATTACAAACTCCGTCTTCTGCATGAATGTCACATGAAGTCGTTCAATTCAGCTTCAAGTGCTGCTGCCATTTCATCCGCTTCAGAACTGCTTCCTTCCTCATCTTCATTGCTAGATTCTTTACTGGATTCACTGGCAGCATCATCTTCATCCAGTTTGCGCTTGTGGCCCCTGGAAGGGGTAGACAGAGATAATGTCCATGAATCGAGGTATCTCATTGCTTATTAACACAGACCACTATTTAACAGGAGAAAAAAATGGGGCTAAAGGACTCAACTTTTTTTCAGGTCTAGATAAAAAGTACAGCACTTGCTTTTAAATGAACAAACAGTAGTTAGTTCACACAATTGATTTTTTAATTGCTGTTACTTACTGTCAGCTGTAGATGCAAAGAACAAAGAACTGTTAATTTTATTTCTCCCATTCTTCTGAACAAGGAATGAAAACAAAGTATAAGACTGTTTGAAAATAATGAGTTGATTTACTTTCCTCTCACATCCCAAAAGAAAGAAGAAATCCATTGAGTGAACGAGAGATTACCAAACTACATTGTACATTGTTATATGAATGATTTAGAAATATTCAAGTTTCTGCTTTTCTATAAATATAAAACCTTAACTGATTAACCAAATCTCACTGCACCAGCTTTTACACTTTCATGCTTCCAAATGTAGGGGTCTCGTTCTTCCCTTTTATGTCTCTCTGGATTAGTACTGCCAGGCTGAACAGCGCATTTCTTAGCATCTCCGGAGAATTAACCAGTTTAAACAGGAAGCTGTTTAAACAGCTTAAACCCTGCCGAAAGAATCATATTCCTGGTTGTGAAAGATCTCCAAGGAAAATCTAATGCTTCAGCTGGGACATAGCCATAAGCAAAAGAATTTGGATTTGTGGAATCCTAAAATCTCTTTTCCTTGCCAAAAGGGAATTTTATATCAGATATGTACTTCTGAGACAAAAATAAAGTTGAGACTTCGCATTGCATAGATTTCATAACGAGCTGTAGAAACACCTTCAAAATCCTTCCTTGATCATTTGATCAAATTTCAAGCAGAGAAATACATGCAAAGGGGGTATCTCTTAAATAACTGTCCTTTTCATTGCTAGGTGGGGTTTCATTAAGAAGAGAATGYATCCACTTGCAATCATGAAAAATTAATAAAATGATCTTTCATCTTTTAGCAAAAAGCAGTAATTTAAAATGGTCCCTTTACTTCTGAGAGAATAGAGAATTAGCATATTGCAAGAAAGACCAACGATAAATACTGACTTGAACGATGTACGTGCAAAAGAAATAAATACAAAGATTAACAGTCAAACTTGTGAGCTTGTAAGCAACACTGAAATACAAAGCAATTTTTATTTATACAGACATTCTTATTGCCATTTTCCCAGAAACATTAATTCTCAGGAGCCCAGACTGCTTGATTCGTAGGCTGGTTGAGTGACACCTGACCTCCCCTTTCTCAGCTTTTCAGGGAGATGGACAAGATGGGGTGTGAGGTCAGGAGGGGAGTCCGAATCAAAATGGGAAGCGAGCAGTACTATGTTACCTTGTTTTTCCTTTCTGCTGCATCAGTGGGACCAAAAGATACACTGCTGCTGCTTTACTGAGTGCTTCCTCACAGTGATGTTACGTGGGTTTTTCTGTTCAGTATAGGGTGGTAGGAGTAATACTGTGGAGAGGTAAGGCTGAAGCCCTGGGATTCAGTCTGGGATCTAAATCCCTAACAAGGAAAAATGGGATGGGGTGAAAGCATTTCCTGGGTATTTCGCTATTGAAACTCCAATGTGGCCTGCTGAGAGAGTTACAGGGCACTAAGTGCAGCCTAATACAAAATAAAAGCAGTTTCTCAGGCATAACACTGATTTCCATGCAGCCTACATTAGCATGCAGTTCGGATGAGGAAGCACTCAGAATAAAAATGCCCAGTTGGAAAAAATCTTAGCACGTTTCCATTAAAGCTATACAAATGTATGGAGCTTGAGTTTCACTTGCTCACTTCGTGATGACTTCAGCCTTCAGAGATACAGCACTATTTCAGGCATTAATGATACTGTTAGCTAGAGAAAAGTTAATTGGGAATTAAAGAAAGCTGAAAGAGTCTTACTCAGCAAAAGAAGAAAAAAGTTGTGCGTATTTAACAAGTAGTGGGTAAGAAGTATACACGTAGTGCTAACCGAGAAATAAAGATAAATAAAGACATGGAGGGAATCTATAGCACAATGTTCACAGCTGAAAACATTCCTGTTCATCTGCATCTATGGAAACTGATGGTATCTACCAATTGAAAAATAAAATTAACAGTCTGACAGCTATAATTTACACATATGAAACACATACACACAACCGCAGATGATATGTTAAAGAACGTGGCAGGACAAGCAGGTTTTTAGAGCCAGCCCAGATACTGTGAGTTTGCTGGGACCTAAATCAATAGCAAAGATCCCATAGAAAAAAGGTCTATGAAGAAACAATATCTCACTGCCGGTTGATTATTTCTTAAAAGTGAGGAACAGTTCATTTACTAAATAATTAAGGCAAAGACTAGCAAAATTACTAATTTATGCAACAAAGCCACCTTTTTATTTAAGTCTACTCCACAGCAACTAGATTTCAGTGAAGACAATCCACAAAATACAGGGACCCGAAATATTCAGTGTAACTAGTTAACTAAAGAATTGAGTTCCAGTCTACAAAAAGACTTTCCAGAAAACTTTAAGGGACAGTCCTGACATATTTTCATCCCTCATTCGGTTGTATTAAACAGTACCTCTGGAAATGCAAAAGACTGAATGTAATCTATTTTGTCAGTTCTTGTTCTTTCGGGAAGGCTAGAACGACAGCTCTATTCAGTCTAGATACGAAACTTCCCCACCCATGGGGAGGAAAAAAACCATCAAAAACAAAAAAGAAAACACAACTAAGCATTAGTCCTCTGCTAGAAGAAACAAAAAATCTCTCGAGAATGTGAATATTGTTCTTATTAAGATATAAACACCTTTCACTATTTGTGTACTGTAAACTGCAGCTTCATAGCTATTCCAAAAACATTTAAATAACTATTATGAAATCAAATACAAAGCTAACTCTGATAGAAGCATGGAGGAAGAACATCAGTAACATAGTGCTGCATTTTTTATTTGCAAATTCAGTAAAGATAAGATCCCATTAATCATTTCTATCTTCAGAGAAAAGCAGTATATCCCCATGGCAGCTTACCTATTAACATAACAAACAACTTAAAATGTATATTTTCCTCATTATTTTGTGCCCACTCCTTGTCGTTTCCAGTTTYAGAGCCGTACTGTGTAACACTTTTGAGTGGAAAAGTTAAGCACATACAGGATTCCTTCTTAATATTTAGAGAAAATGGTTCAGTGGTATGTTGCAGGCTTCCATTAGCCTGATTTGCATTTTTAGAAGAAATTTTGCTTGACTGCTATTAAAAAACAAACATATGGATAATAACTAAATATCTTTAACCTCATAAACAAACAATTAAACTTTCCAAAAGACTGAATTTAGAACTTTAAATATCTGACAACTCTGTGAAAAAACTGTATAATTCATATTTCCTTTGCATTAAATATTTTTCCCTTTGTAATACCCAATACTAGGAGGCCCACCAGTTCATGTGATGGAGAAATCTTTTTAAAGGAGAACTACATTTTTAAAAAACATGCATTTAAATGAATTATCAAGGTATTTAAATAAACTACAAGTGTAATTCATAATGATATTAAAATAAAAAAACCACTTGTAATTATAAATGTATAAAAGTTATTTTTAGAAAAATTTAATCTACAGAATGCTAATGAGAAATATACTTAGCGGTATTCCAAATGAAGAGACAGGAAGAGAAGACATTACAAAGTTGCAATAGAGCATGGTGTATGCAGGTGAAAAAYAGCACAAAAATAAAAATTTATTCAGCTCTTGATCTGTTAAAATGGTCACTAAAATATGTGATGTATATGCAAAGTACAACTATAGGTTGAATGAAAACTTCATTCTTATAATTTCAGTTTAAATTTAGTTCACTGAAAGAGCCATAGGGAGCAAAGCAGTGAAAAAAAGTCCAGTATTTGTTGCTTCTATTATCTTAAGGCCTTAATTTATAGTTAGCTGAAAATAAATAATGTTGGAAAAACCATTTTTTTCTATTAATTGAAAAGCAGATTGTCTCTGGTCTGTTTTGCATCCCAATGGCACCCTTTTAAGAAATACAGTGCTACATTAAAATAGAAACATCTAATAAGCAAAGGAACTCAAAGGGCAACATAACCCTTGTTTTAAACAAAGCAAACCTAAACCTTTTCCAAACCTTGTTTTAAACTTGCAAAAGAAAACTACAGCAAGTATTTAAATAAATGTTCATGTATACTTTAAACTCCAAATACCCACAACCCCCATCCCTACTCTGATAAGAAGTAAACTTCTAAATTATTGCAAATTGACCTGATTTTTTTCAATAGCTCCTAAAATTGGTACAGTAACAAAGTAGCGTCTGCACACTAAATGTGTTTAGTCTTTTACAAGCAATCAGCTTATAGCATTGACATCATAAATCAGGACTTAAATTTGGTACCAAATACAGTCAAGTTACCCTCTAATGAGAATACTCACATAGCAGCCGTAAGCAGTTTGGAAGGCAATGGTTTGAAAAGGGCATTTTGAAACAGCTTGCTGCCTTCCAACAGCATTACAACCCTGCAAGACTACCTACGCTGCCCCAGGCACACTCTGAAGTCCGATGTGGAAGGTCTGTCCCACAGACCTACATATACACCTAGCCCACCGCTTCCTGTAAACTCCTTCCATAATGGAGAGAAGGGTGATGCTGAGTTTGGTAATGCAACAGGAATTTGACTCCCTTCCACAGGAATTTGACTATGAGAACAATTTTAGATAAACTAGTTCTGTGGCAATGTCCTTCAGTTATGAATTAGAGCTGGTAAACCAAGAAAACTGTTCTTCAACCAATTTTGAAGATGCCAGCCCAGTACTTGACTAACAAGGTTAAAGGATGTGAGATCTGAGAACATACAGATTGAAAATCAATGTTGTGGGCATTAACACATTACACTGGACAGACAAGATGATTCATTTTTCAGGGAGATGTTCCAAGTTTTGCAGTTATATTTTCTTAACACGGGATACATGGCAAGATTTTTTAATGTATGCTTGATACAATAGTGAGCAATTGTCCATAGCAGGCCTGTAAAACTCAGTTGTCTACCCTCTGGCAATTTGTCTCATACATCTGTGCAGGAACATTGAATTTTCTGCCCTGGTGCTCCTCCCTGGCCCTGGCATAGCACACTGCCAAGCACACAGCCTTAAGAGCAACAAATAGCACAAGCCCCATATTGGCAAGCTGGAGTGTGTGGTTTTACTTTACGCTCATGCTATGACAAACAGGACAATATTTAGTGTCGCRGGAACAAATGCCAGACACCTCACATATTTCCTCATGAACTCATTCAACGTTGCCTGCGGGATTACAGGATGAACCAGAAATCTAATATGCAGAAAAATGCACAGAGAATGTTTATTGCACAGCCCCGGCGTGCAGAAAGAGATCCTGCAGTTGGATGAACAGCATGCTTTCAACGCTCTTCACAAAAACGTCCTCGCAGAAATACACCAATTCCMACTGACAGCTCCAAAATGTATTTTAACTAACGCAACGGTAAAGTGAGATCTAATTAAATTCTGTACAGCTTCAGTGCCTTTCTGCTTTAAAATCTGGCACACCTGCACACTATTCTARCAGTGAGAAACTATTCTGAAAACTTTTAAAACTATTTTAAGAGCTTTATAGTTCTCTGAAGTAAACACTCAATGTATATCTAAATTGAAAGAAAGTTTTTGAAATCAGCAAGTCATAGAAAATTTAAAATAAATTCAGAAATTACTACAATGTGTCAACGAGGACACTTCGTAAATTTTGCTAAAATCGTCCATTTAGCAAGGCTGTATTTTCCTGATATTTAGACTGATGGGAAAGTTTAATAACAAAAAACCCACCCCAACTCATTGAAAACGGTTATTTCTTAACAATTAAACATTTGGTTGGGATATTTCAAAAACAACCAGTGTAGCAATAAAGCTTTAAAATGAAAGACTGTGCACTGAACTAATTTTCTCTGCACTGAACTAATTAGATACAGATAATAATTAAATTGGATAATGCAAAACTGAAAAGTTGAATCTACAATTTTGCTTATATAACTAAATCACAGATAAGTAAACTATGCCTCTAAAATATTACTTGTTATTTTATTAACTTCAAGTTGTTTAAAAATAATCCACATAGTTGTTATAAGAAGACATTTACAACACGCAACATTGACTATTTCTTCAAAAGGCAAGTATAACAGTGGCAGTTTTATATCACATAACAAATACTCTTGTCATTGATTTGTAGAAGACAACAGAAAATTAAGTATCCTTTTCAATACGTGGAATGCCAGACTGCTACCTGACACTTCCATAATGGAAAATGCACAGACGCACTCTGGCATATCATCTCTTAATCCTATTGTAAACAAACAGAAACACGACGATCTATTCACCTTTCCTGAACAACCTCACCCCCTTTCTAGATGRCTGCATTTGAATAACCTCCCAATGGGGGAACAAGCCAAAATTCAGACAAAAAATACATGTCCATCAACATATCAATATTTTCAAAGCTAAACCAGGCCTTTGTGGTTTGATTCAAGTTCTCTCTCCAGCTTCTTCTAGTTTACAAATATTACCCATTCTGACAACAAATGTCAGATGGTAGATCTATAGCTCTGTAGAGATTCTGGGAGGCTCACAGGAGCATACCATGTGTGTGGAGGTACCCCTGTGCCAATATAGTGGAGTACAATTACAGTTTAAAGACCCAGTGCTGCAAAGTAATGCTTGGAATTCACCTGCCCTGTCATCCTGGTCAGATTTGCCAGCATCACCCAAACACTGAGAACATTCTTCAAGATGCGTCTTTGGGCATCTTAACAACTGAAGATATAATTTAGCTCATAACACACTGACTGTGCTAACCAAGGAGGCTGGAAGTAGGATTTGGTATTTTCTTACTTATGTGGTGGCTACGTTAAGTTATATTGAAAGCTAAGATGATTTTGTCAAAGCTTTTAACTCTGATTTTTACTAACTCTTCTATTACTTTGTCATTGTTTTCAATACATTATTGAGATTAAATTGCAAATAGCTGAAACCAACATCCTTCTAGGATGTTCATTCACTGAATAATGGCTTTGCTCATAAGAATATTAACTGAGAACATCTCGGTTTCATCATAAAATATCAAAAATAACACAAAACACATCACTGACTCTGTGTGGATACTGGTAATACTGCCATCTCCACTGGAGCACAAAAAAGACTTAAAATTGCTTTAAAACGTTGCACTCCAAGGGGGTAAAATATGCACACTCTTTCCATGCAGGTATATCCTTTCATGAAATGTACTAGCTCACTCCGGCCAAAAAAGGGAAGTCCTTCATCCTCCTCACATTCCCAGATGATTTAACTGGATACTCCCTCAGTTTATTGGCTCTGCTGCCTGCCTAACGGTGTGGTAAGCCAGTTAAATCCTCAAGCGTAGCAAGTTGTCCACTGTCTTTCTAGTTAGCTTTCAATGAGTATTATCTTATTGTGCAGGTGTTGGGGCATTAGAGCTGTTGCGAGGGTGCTGGTGATACTGTGGTACTGCTAGGAACATGGGAGTGAGATCGCCCCATCTGGCAATCAGCTGCGAGATTTGCTCCTCTGTATCATACAACATTTTCCTGGAATATTACGTTTCTCTACTACTTCTGTTTCTTTATCAGAAAACTTCAGCACTCTCAATGGCAAGACATGCTATCTTGGCAACTCCCCATCCCTGCACCTCCTCCTTCCCCAAATTCCCAGCCCTGCCAGCTTAGATTTTTCTCTTATTTATTCGTAGAAATTTTAGACAATGAATCTTTTTTCCATTCAGTAAAACAGGTTTGGGAACACTTTGTTTTGGAGATACAACAGCAGTGAAATGCAAAGCTACAAAGAACCTAGAAAATAATTTATCAGCATTCAAAAGTTGTATTTTAAGTCAACGTTTTGCTTCAGACATTCCAGTATGCTTCAAGATGTTTTAGAAAAGCCAGTAAATTACAAGACGAAATGACATCAAGGCAGGAAGTCACCTCTTGGTAGAAGAAATGTTGAACTTAAATTTGTTAGAAATTTTGGCTAGAAATTGCTAGGTTTCCATGAGAAACAGAGGAAAGTGGTGTCAAGACTTGATTTACAAATAAGAAAAATTTGAATTAAAGTTGTAAGAGTATCTGACAGAACTACATGACTTTTATATCAGTTTTATAAGGTTTGCGTAAATGATGTATACAGCATACCAATACAGGCAATACGTCCAAACCAGAATGCTATCCATCTTTCTTTAACTGTGCAATACTAACAAACTCCCTAAAAAGCGGGCCTATGTTCATTAAATTTGGATCTCTATAATACTGGGTCACTGAGCATCACAAATTCAATCTGCATCAAACTGGCATATGCCAGCCTATCTGCCAAATCAAATCACACCACAGAGAATTCACTGTACCTGTTGTTTTCACACTAGCTAAGATATGACAAACTACCCAGTGCAGCAGATCACAGCTCTGCTGATTAACAGTACTTGATCCCATCTACAGTCTGCTCTACCATTTTTTCTGTCAATATTTCTGAAACAAATTTGAACTAGCAAAGGCAGTTTATACTTGATTTGTACTTTCTGTTGTGCAGTTGCAAATTTTTTTGATGGTGCTGTCCAAAAACCAGATTCACTGTATTGTTCAGCTGCAGTCTTTCCCGAACCTCTAATGAAGAAGACATCTGAAGGAGAAGATGCTTCATATCTATTATCAATCCAGAGTAACAGGTTGCTACTGAGCCTGGTCTTATCGAGGTAGTGGTACCAGCCATAGGCTCATATAAAGTATGATTAGCAAGTTACATAGATACCTGGATGCACGCAAGAGGAATGTGTGAAAAGGTGTTTCTCTGGGCCCCAAATGACTACTGAGAGAGTCACAGTACTTCAAACATTTAACAAAAACTAAGACAGCAAGAAGTTGTTCTCTTTCTAGTTGCTGTCTGAGAATGAGATAGCCACACCGGTGCAGGGACGGGAGCAAGGTCTGACATGCCAGACAGAGGCCTGACTGGAAGAAAGACCAGACACTTCCCTCTGTGTGACTTCGGGAATAAAATCATTTTGCAGGCCCTCTCCAAACTGACGGAGCATGCTCCGCAGCTGAACTGTCTGGAGCAAGGACTCGCTCAGATATACCCCTGCTGCTTTCTAGCCTGCACAGCCAGGTTACCCTCATGGGTGTAGTGCCTGTGTGCAGCCGTGGCAGAGAGGAGAAGCCTGCCCATGTACTAAGATTTTGCAGGCAGTTCTGGCCCCACAGCTCAGCTGCGGTTTACCCACCCTTGTTAACACCTGGAACACTAAAAACCTTCTTGTCAGACTTTCACGTATTACCATTCCAGACACAGCAGTTTGAAGTGAACAGCAACATCAGCTGAGAGATGTGTCTTTTATTATTTCTGTTGATTGCGTCTGCAAGCTCTAGAGGTCCTCTGCCTAGTAGGAATGTATTTTGCATCTGCATTTAACATGATCTGGTTTGTCTGATGGGTTATTTCACTGTAACTGGCAAAACAAATACTGTCATGTATTCAATTTAGTTTTTCAGTAAATATTTCCTGGGATAGCTAAAGGCATGCTCAAGCCACACTGGTAGTTTGAGAAACGGCAAAACGAGGCTCTGAACAGGAGACATTCCCTTCAGTGAACAGGGACCCCTTCTGTGCAACGCGGTGGCAATATGCTTGAGCCACATGGCAAAGGACACTTTTGCTGCTGTGACATCTACCATGGGGTGGGGAATTAAAACATCCATATTCTGCTTTTCACGTGCTTGGCTGGTAACAATGCAGGGACAATTCTCCACAACCAGCTTGATACAACAGACTTCTGAAATGAGTTCAAGTTTTCTACAAAATCTGACTTCGTTTTTCCCAATGGAAGAATCTACTAGGAGTTCAAACAATTAATAAACTACTCACAAATAGGAAGATCTACCCATTTTAACTGCTGTTTTTTTCCCCCCCTGCATTAAGAAGCAGCACTGCTTCTCTTCTACCAACATTTTAGCACATGCTTCAAGCAGGCATTTTAATTGTTGATACACACTTCTGTTTAGCAGCCATTACAGACTTGCAGGGGTCAAGATTAATGCACATTAGTTATTATGTGAAACCTGAAGTACTTTCAGAATTCATTAGGGAAACTAGAGGGTTGTAATGTATCAGCTATTTTTCCCCGATCGGAACAGTGTTGCCTTACAGCATTCCTGCTCATGTCCTAGGTCTCAATAGTGGCATAGAATGAAGGATTAAAAACCTTCGCTAACAGTTGTTAATGTACCTCTTGGTTTCTTTATTCTCAAGAGATATTTAGAGATCCATACATCTTACTGAAGAAAAACCTAAATTGTTTAATAGCTTATAAATTGCACTGAAACATTCAGCCTGACTAAAGGAAAAAATGCTGCCTAAATTACCTTAGGGCCAACACTAGGCTATTCTTCAGACTCTTCATGCCAGCTTTCTCACTGATAGGTAAACCGAAGCAGTATGTTACTAGTTGTCCTCACCCTGAACTTCTACTTACGTCTTCCTTACCCCTCTCCAGTCCTTCAAAGCCACAGATGCAAAACAACATTAATATCTATGGACTGCTGAAACGGGGTAGTGGTGGTGGTAATAACAAGTGCTTAAATGTTCACCCAGTGCTGAGGGAACTGTATCTCTTACGCAAGTGGGAGCAGGATACTGGAGCTTGGTATTGTTAATTACTCCTGTGGAGAAACAGAAATAACTCCAAAACAAACTGATGCTTAGAGTTTCTTATCTGAATTCAGATCCCATCAGAGGAAGGAACTGCCCCCTGTGTGTGGCACAAGTGCTCTAAAGTCGAGGACAGAGTGAAATGTTTTTCCTACTCCTCCCCTTGTGAGTGAACACTAAAAGCTCAGGTTTTTCAAATCCGCTCAGGTTTCTAGTTCTCCCCCTCTCGCTCTGGCAATCACAGGAGCCAAGCTGGAGTTGCCGATTCTACAAGGTGGCAGAACAGGTAACAGACCCTTAAGCTGGTCAAGTCAAGGACTCCCAACTCATTTCCCATTATCCTAGTTTCTTGCAGCCTTCATTTCTTCAAACTTAAATTGTACTCTTGGCATTTTTTGGATCTAGGTAATACCTAAAGAAAAGGTTTCACACAATAGCACCCCTCCCAGCTGGGCTACAGAGCCAGCATCAGATAACTGCCCTTTGTGCGTTGTTCTGAAAACTCTCCACTCCTATCTGTGAGATTGTTTTGAACAGTCCCACAGTCAACAATCTCAAGGGGTAGCATTACATATCAAGAGTTCTCCCTATCTGGGAGCTCCTCAGATGGGGTCAATAGCCAGCTCCCATTTCCCTAGGTTGGGGTTAGGCTTGGATCTCATCAGCACAGGCTCTCCTCCTCTTTCACCTCATGCACCTCTGCTGTAGGCTCCTTGCCTTGGGCTATTCTGACTCCCAGGTAGCTTATGCATAATCTTTCCTCCAACTCTGACCTCAGCAATGCTGATTTTACAGTTCACTTAACAGTGATACGCTAATTAAAGCAAACAAAACACTTGATTCTGAGACAAACTCTTCTTTACTGCAGAAGCACAAGAAAAACAGAGCTAGATAAAAAGACAAACATGTTCACCTAATTTCTTCCTCTTACTAGTCTAGATCACTCCTTAGGCTTAAGGTCGGGGTCCTCGAAGGGTTCCAGGATCCTCCCTGCTGCACAGGGACTCTTCTCCAAACTGAAGTGTTGTTTCCAATGCTTTGCACTTTCTTCTTCAGCTGGTCTCACAGTTAAACAAGAATCCTCTGCTACACAGCACGTCTCTTTTCTCTGTTCTTTCTCTCTGATTATGTGAATGCCTCTCATCACTTTTCAGCCCTCACTCTTTCTAAAACGACAGTGACAAATACTTGATTTCTATAGTCTGCTTCTACAAAATCCAGCTGTTGTAGACTGGTGCTTCTTGCAGATCTATCACAGAAAATCATTCTCCCTCAGGCTCTAGTCACTCCATTGTCCTGGGATGGAAGCTATTAGTTGATGGCTCTGCAGTGATAAAAGGCAATGACTGCAGAAAGACTTCTACTTCAAATAGGTTGATGCATTAGTAAAAAATCAATTTCATTACTTCACCCAGAACTCTAAGTTATACACAGATTCACTAAATCATTACAGACTGTAAGAGTTAGAAAAGAGAAATGTAAGAATAACAGCAATTCCTATATATACTTTAGCATTTATTAGCACACTTAAGGAGACAATGAGAACAAGGTAAATACTCTTATGCCTGACGACCTACATTACAGTTCCGAACTCTTGCTCCTGTATAAACTAGAAAAAAGTGGCATCTTAGATTCTCAGTTAATTTTGCAGATACCAGCACACTTCTTAGGGAAAGTGCAAGTGAAGCCTATTTAGTGTTAAAGTAAATTGAGAAAATAAAGATATATTTTAACAGCACTTTCCTAATTCTAGTAACATACAGACTTTTAATTGCCTATCTATCCTTCCCCCGAAGTATTAGAACTGTTAGAACTTAAGCATCATGTAGACTTACACAGTTAAGCCACATAGTATTGAAGTAGGAAAACCCATTAAGAAAAAATGGTACAGGTGACTTAGTTCGTTTTTAATGAATTCTCCATATACCAAGACACACTAGCTTTCAAATCTGTTACTGAAAACACTTAGTGTAAGAGAAGTATATGCTATTTTTCACTTTGCCAAAGACACTTCTCCTCCTGATCTCAATTGCGTAATCGCTATGTCCATTAATAGGTATAACCTCAATATCATGTGCAATTCAAGTTATATTAACTGCACACACAGACACACCTGGACTGGATAACATTATATTATTGCATCTGAACAACTTCTAGGTATTTTCACAGCAGACAGTAAAAGAAGCTGAAGGCAGATGGTCACTCTGACCAGACTGTATTTCAAAGCATTTTCAAACTTCCCATCTGACATGGTCTAACACAAACACAGGTATTATAAACCACCACTTTGTGAGAAAAGCAGTCTTGTGCAGTTTACATGCCTTTTAGCAATTTGCAATTATTTGAATCCTCCATATTGTGGAGGGAAATGTGAAGAAACCACAGAACCATGTTAAAATATCTCACACAAGTTCAAAATACCGCTGTTCAGCTATTTAGTGAACAAAGGAAAAAATATTTATAGAACTATAACAACTTACATTATTCTTAATGTAAAATTTATTAGATTTAGGTGATAGTTAAAGTGGAGATTACCTCACTTATTATACTACCAAATGCTAAAGCAACATCATATCCATATGGAGACTTTGGAAAAAATCTCTTAGAAAAAGGAAAGAAGGTTAAAAAAATTCAACTGCTGTTTATATTTGATAGGCTTGATTTGGAAAAAACCTCATGTTTTCTGGATACGAATGTTACTGAGAAACAATTTATTCAAGTTGTTTAGGAACACTGTACAAGAAAAGTAGTTCAGAAAGAACCATCCCAGGAGAAACCAGCAAAAACCAGCCAGTCCCCTTGAACTTCAGCTATGGCACCTGCCATGTAAGATTTATGACAAGAACCATATATTAGTGATAATACTGAAGTTTATAAGGACAAGATCACCATCACTGACCATACAACAATAGTCAGCAGCATACTCGCATGCACTCCATTCTGCCACTGCAGAATGGCCACAAGCAACCCTCAGAGAGCAAGTAAGCATTGACCCTGCACACTAGAGAGCGGAGCCAGCCCTCTTAGGGCAGGTGCCATGGATATAATATGTGTAACTACAACACTTGTCATTTTAGAACTGTGGGAATGGCCCAGCTACACCTTAAAGAGCTGCCTTGAGGTTAACCCAGGCTCTAGGGCAGTCCACAGTATAATGAAGCTAGTTGCTTTTCGCATTCTTTCTGTGCCAAGGTTTGCTTGGTTGGGCCAGAGAACTTTTAGATTGCACAGTTTGTTTTCTAAAAGCCTCTAGGAGGATGAGCACCTCCATTTTAGAGGAGACAAAAAAGCCGCAAGGGAAACTTAGCAGCTTGACACTTTCAGAAAACATGCACAAGCTGTGCACTTGCTCCTTGTAGGAAACAGAACTACGAGACCGTTTCAGTTTCATGATCTAAATGTGAACCAGCACCTTGGTTAATTTTAGCTCTAGTTAATAGTCTAAATGTGTGAAAGTTTACACTCTCACTGTTCTCTCCTGTGACTTTTTTTTTTCTTCTTATCCAGTTAATGATCTGAGGCTTTCCAAAATGCATGTTCCTCTTTAATTAACAGATACTGTATTAGGCCTTTGCAATAACTCATCAGTTAGCAGCTCAAAGTATTTCAGAACCTATAAGCAGCAGCTATGAAGTGAATGATGTCCTGTGATTTCTCCTGAAGCAGACTTTGCATCTATCTCTTGTGCTACGTACATCAATGATGTACATGTGCCCGGATTCTTAGAACAAGGACCTTCCTCTTCAACAGTTGAATAAGCATACCTTTGTTTCCCTTCTGATTTATGCATCTCTCAACATACAACAGAGCTCGTTAGACCTGTTTTTTCTCAGTAATCTTTCAGTAATTTTGAGAGTTTTGATTTTGCTGTAAATGGGGATGGAACCAGTTTGAGTATCTTAGCACCCCCCTGCACAGTGAAATCCCATTCTCCTTTCTTTGCACATTAGTAATTTTGACACAGGAAAACTATTTTATCAAGGAGAACGAAAAAATTCAGGATACATCTCTGACAAATAGAAAGAAGAAAAAGAGAACTGTAGAATTTCATGCAAGAATACAGCAAGTAGATATATATACACACACATACATATACACACATACACTGTTTCTCCATTTTGACATGAATAGTAAGCCTAGTGCAGTAACTGGAAAACCGGAATTTCAGGCAATTATATCATGTTTGAAAAGCTTTACTGAAGAATTTTCTACGTTTTTCTGATACAGAACTCCCATTCAAATGCCYCTCTGTTGAACTTGAAGTTTCAAAAACAAAAGTTTGAGGGCCAGCTGTCAAAAATCAGCTCTGGAGTAATCTGTATTTCATGCAACCACTTTCATTATGGAGCAGTAACTTACACCAGAAGAATAGGATGAAGCTGTTACTTCCTCTAAATTTCTACCTACGACAACCCATTTGTCAGAATCCTTAGTCTCTTGAAAACTGACTTTGGTACTGCAAACTCTAGATGGCAAAAGCAGCCACTTTTCATCTGTTCATCATACTAAAGTACTTTCAAATCTAGACTAGTACTTTAAATACTGCACGTTTTCCATGCCTTTATTCTGGAATTACTATTATGCATGTTACATAACAGCAAGGATAAAAAGACTTTTTTTTTTTTTTTTTTGAAACAAAAGGGAACTTGAGAAAAAAAATGTCTATGTCATTCTAAGGGTTGTATCACTCTGAAAACTAGTTTACTCTGTGCTTACATCCTTCCCATCACAGCATGGACAGTGACACGTTAGAGGGCTAGTCATGCACACACATCATTTCCATTACTCCACTGGTACCGTACCTTCTGGGTAATTACAAATCTACACTTAAAGAGTTTCCTGCTTTCCACAGGATTAAGAGTATGCTTTATGTGAAGGAGAAAAGAAATGTACAAATGAGTAGCATCTAGCTCTGCATGAGTTGTAGCTTTGCATCTGCAATGTTGTCTTCCTATTTTCATTTAAAAACATGTATTTCTTCCTTGAACGCTGGTTGGAAAAACCTGAGATACTTTAAGGGGAAAAAAATAAAGTATATTTTGAATTGGTGTGTGCTTCCTCATATTTGTTCCTCTCTAGTGACCAGTGTTCTTTTTGCTACTTTGCTTTTGAAGATTAGTGAAATCTACACATTTCTCCCATTTGTCAAACACATGCTAAGTACCTTCATTTAAAACATGATGTAACACTTCAGTAGGCACAAATGTGCCTTAGGAAAACGTAATCTCCCCTAAGTATTCCGTAAGGAATCCATGAAGAATTTCTTACAGTTTTTCTTCCCTCACAGAATTCTACCATAAATTTATAATACAAGTTATAAAGAAACCTAAGGTTAATGGCTGTCAACATTGTTGTTTAATCTCTTAATTTACCACATAAATAAGAAAAACGTCACCATCAAGAATCATACTAGAAGAAAACTAAAGTAATGCACGCTCCCCAAATGAAGCTGCAAGCACAAAGCTTGCTTAATCATGCAACGTACCTTTCTTAAATCCTCTGATTTTCATACTATTCATCAATTTCTTCTTAAGCACAAGAATATATAAGATTATATTCCAGGCAAGCATWTGAGATATATTTTAATAAGAATACACAGTCAGTTTCCTACAAAATTCACTGATGAGTCTTCAGGGCAAAACTGCCCAGGTCAAGAACTGATGCCTGGGTTTTGGGGAGAGTTCCCCAGTTCCTGCTCCACTTTTTTTTTTTTTTTTTTTTTTTTTAACATAGCTGGTTAAGATAAGAAGAAACTATGACTGTATATATTAAAAGCTGATCTCTTTGTATTAATATATATCATTTTCACTATAAAAACTATTCCCTTCAAAATGCTTTATTTTCACCACATATACAAGACAGCAATCATSTAAGATTTCTTCTTATAGAGACTGCTATTTAAATTTTTTTGTGCGTGGAACATAGCTTTATGTCCATGATGCCCAGGAAATCATATTCAGTCTTCCCCTTCCCATATCTTATGATCCCCAGGTGGGAAGGACAAAATATACATATGCAGTAAGGACTGTGATTTTTAAAAGGAAGCCATTTTGAGGGCATAATAGAGTTGACAGTCTCCTTTTAAAATCAAAGTATGGTTTTATCAATTGTCCTTTCAAAAATCTTAAAATTACCTCTCTTTTGTAATGGAAGCAGCTGACAGCACTGAAGCCTAAGGAAATAAGGAAGATGACAGATGATATTGAAGGGAGAAAATAAGCAATCAGGAATACATGGAGTATAAAAGCCTCAGCCAGCCCATGGGAATTATTCATTCACAGTTTTATTTTTAGAAAGATGCTGTGGCATTTTCATCTAGAAGAGTGGCTTCAGATAATAGGAAGTCTGATCAATTACAGGGCTTTAAAATACTACCAGCAAGACTACCTGACAGAGAATATCTAAGACGGGCACTACTGTACTTGAACCCTTAAGACATTAGGAGTATGATTCAGAAACTTCTCTTCCTCCAGCTTGGGAGACACTGAAAGACATATCTAATAGAAAATGCAATCCCTGAAAGGGTTGTACTGCTCACAGAAAGGGTGCACCACAGCAGGAAGAAACTCCAGTCATGACTCTGCCATGCAAGGTATGTGATGCATTACACCTAAAGTACATGATTTTGATTTACAAGAGTGTATTTTCCTCTCCATTGTCTTCAGGATTTGATTTTGCTCTGTTCTCTCCCCTCTGCCCCCTCCAGAACTATCCAGTTCCTTACATCAAGCTACCATCCCTGGCACTTCACACCTTTTCTATTAGTTTCCCTAAAAACTTGTATCTTCCTTTCTTCTTCTTGTACCTTCTTTTCTTCTCTAATTCAAATTCTCCCTCATCCTCACAAAAGAAACCCACCTTTTTGCCAAGCCATCCAGCCATGTAAAAATTTAAAAGTGATGAAGTGGAGAAGGGAGCCCAAGCTCAGAAAAACACATTTATTTTTCAGTTGCTGGAAAGAAAAAGACATTCCTTGATAAGCAATATGGATGTCACAGGCATCACACCCTAATATCCACCTTATAAATTATACTTGAACTCAGCTTCTGGAAATAAAGCATCAGCTTAAAGCTCATATATCTTCCTTTATGAACAGTGAAGAAGGTTAAATCCTTATGAGGAGCTGGAAGGAGAGCTTAATGAACACAGGAGATGGTAAGGGTTTGAGGGGTTGTTTTTAGTATTAAAAATTCAGCAATGCTAAAACTCTGCAGAAGGTGACAGCAAATATCAAAGAAGTTTAATTGGTAGAGTGAAGGAAAACTTTCAAGGCTTGCAAGCATTTGTGTCACTGTTGTCAACCTCTTTTGGAAGATGAACCTTTCTACTGAGGAGAACATGCGATTTCCCCTCCTTTCTTCCATACTTTGATGCAATATGTCAATAGCATCTAGAGAAAGCTATTTTCATTGGGAACAGCTTTTAATAACTGGCTGCTATTGATCAAATATTTTTAAAAGAAAACTGTCCTTCCAAAGAACATAATTAACTGCAATGCTCCTTTGTTTTACAGCTGTACAAAACAGGGGCAGCCAGACTGTGTGCTGGGTTATCCTTGACAATAGAAAACTCAGGTAATGCAGGTATTATCAGGTGCAGTTGGAGCACAGTGCAAGAAACACCAAGCACAATTCAGACCACTGATAGAAGCTGGGGCACTGCAAGACCCCAGATTTCTGTACTACAACTCCAGAGAATGTTCTCAGACAGGTGAAAAATCAGTGGAATAAAATAAAAAAAAACCAAAACAAACCCATCACAGAGATAGCACACTGGAAACATCCTCCTGGAAACATCCAACTTGTACTGCATGGAGCCACCTCAGTTCTAGGGAGTTTATAAGCTATCCAAAAGTGGCTGCCCTGCTGGAAATTGTGCAGCTTGGAGGTGTTGGACCTGAATTTGTACTGTAGTAGCTCAGCTTCAGCCTTTCACTGTCCATGATTATGTATCTAGCTCTTAATTACGTTGCTCAAATATCGTTTACCCCATGTTCCCTACTCCATTGCACAGTATGGCCCCAGCCTTCCTTCTAATGCCTACAACAGTACTGCACAGCACTGAACCCAAGCAACAGAGGAGCCAATGAGGAGAGGTGCTCTGTTGGATCTCATATTCACAAATGAGGAGGGGCTTGTTGAGGGTGTGAAGGTCAAAGGCAGCCTTGGCCGCAGTGACCRTGAGATGCTGATGTCATCAAAGACGACAAGAAGGTCTTGTACCATAAGCATCAAATGGAAAACTAGGGAAAACGTAGGCCTGCTGCTGAATGGGGCAGGGGACCCAGCGACACAAGACATGGAAAAGGCTGAGGTACTGGATGCCACCTTTGCCTCAGTCTTTCTTTACTAGCATGACTGGCCTTCAGGAATCCCAGGTCCCAGAGAGCAAAGGGAAGGGCTGGAGCAAGGAAGACATACCTTTGGTGGAAGAGGATCAGGTCAGGGAACACTTAAGCAAACCGGACATACGTAAGTCCATGGGCCCTGATGGGATGCACCCACGAGGGCTGAGGGAGCTGGCAGATGCCACTGTGAGGCCACTCTCAATCTTCAAGTGATCATGGTGATTGAGAGAGGTGCCTGATGACTGGAGGAACGCCAATGTCACTCCTATTTTTAAAAAGGGCAGGAAGGAGGATGCAGGGAACTACAGGCCGGTCAGCCTCACCTCTGTCCCTAGGAAGGTGATGGAGCAGCTAATCCTGGAAACCATTTCCAGGCACATGAAGGACAAGGTGATCAGGAGTGGTGAGCATGGCTTCACCAAGGGGAAATTGTGCTTGACCAACCTGGTAACCTTCTACAATTAAATGACTGGCTTGGTAGATGAGGGGAAAGCAGAGGATACTTCACTAAGGCCTTTGACGCTGTCTCTCATAAGATCCTCATAGGGAAGCTGTTGAAGTATGGGCTGGATTAACAGACAGTGAGGTGGATTGAAAACTGGCTGAATGGCCGGGCCCCAAGGGTGGTGATCAGTGGTACCAAAGTCTAGTTAGAGGCCAGTAACTAGCTGTGTACCCCAGGGGTCCATACTGGATCCAGTCCCGTTTAACATCTTTGTTAGTGATCTGGATGATGGGGCAGAGTGTACCCTCAGCAAGGCTGCAGATGATACAAAACTGGGAGGAGTGACTGACAGGCCAGAGGGGTGTGCTGCCATCCAGAGGGACCTCAACAGGCTGGAGAACATGGGCTGACAGGAACCTCATGAAGTTGAGCAAAGGGAAGTGCAAAGTCCTGCACCTAGGTAGGAATAACCCCATGACCTGTGCAAGGTGGGTGCTGACCAGCTAAAAAGTGGAAAAGGACCTGGGGTTCCTGGTAGACACCAAGTTGAACCCCTGGT
This sequence comes from Phoebastria nigripes, assembly GCA_035582835.1. Classification (NCBI taxonomy): domain Eukaryota; kingdom Metazoa; phylum Chordata; class Aves; order Procellariiformes; family Diomedeidae; genus Phoebastria; species Phoebastria nigripes. The sequence continues at coordinate 511,565 of JAYKAV010002863.1, read as the reverse complement.
TCATGAACCAGCAATGTGCCGTTGTGGCAAAGAGGGCTAATGGCATCCTGGGCTGCAGTAGGAGTGTTGCCAGCAGGTTGATTGAGGGAGGTGCTCCTTCCCATCTACACTCAGCACTGGTGAGGCCACACCTGGAGCACTGTGTCCAGTGCTGGGCTTCCCAGTACAAGAGAGACATGGACATACTGGAGAGTGTCGAACAAAGGACCACAAAGATGATTACGGGACTGGAGCATCTTTCCTATGAAGAAAGGCTGAGAGAGCTGGGACTGTTTAGACTGGAGAAGAGAAGGCTTGGGGCAGGCAGTGGGGCGTGGATCTCATCAACTTGTACAAATTCCTGACGGGATAGTGTAAAGAAGATGGAGCCAGGCTCTTTTCAGTGGTGCCCAGTGACCGGAAAAGAGGCAACAGGCACAAACTGAAACACAGGAGGTGCCATCTGAACATCAGGAAACACTTTCTCACTGTGATGGTGACTAAGCACTGGCACAGGTTGCCCAGAGAGGTTTTTGAGGCTTCATCCTTGGAGATACTAAAAACTGCAGCACTACCACCTTGCCTCTCTAGCCCTTTTGAGAGCTCCTGTCTTACACATTAAGTATTTCATTCTTCTCAGTCATGAAACACCAGAAACTTTATGATCATGTGAAGAGCCTGATGCTGAACAAACGCTAGATTAGACCTGCAGAGATATGAAATCATTCATCTCCCCTGTTATGGGAGATGCTCCTTGTGCTGAGCACCTTGGCACTCATCTGATGGCCAGCAGATTTTGAGGAGACTGTATTCACCTCTGGTACTTCCTTGCCCTTGCCTGTTCTCCCTGTCCTCCACCCAAACACATTCCAAATCTTTTGGAAAAAACAGCAGGATGCTGGTCCTACCTCCACAACAGCACTAGAGCACAGAGATGGGCAGACAGCTAGATGACTTGCTATAATGATACCTATTTTTCCCATCATTTTAATCCTCCATTGCCTCAAATACCACTCAAAACCATCCATTACATACTTCCCAGATGTGGATATGGCAATCATAATCAATCATTGCATAGTATCTAGTGTTTTACAGACTGATGCATCAGCTCTCACAGAGAAAAAAGGACCACAGCTAAATAAACCTGAGCTATACATTATAAAGACAAGATATTAACAGATCTATCTTTGCAAACCGCCTGAAAATTTGAATCCCTTCTCCCCCCAACAACTCATGACATCAGAAGACCATGAAAAAGACAGAAAACAGACATGGCTTCCTGTGGCTGGAAAAGGTTCCAGAGTCTTACCTGTCCTCATTCTGAATTTGGGAGACGAGTTCCTTGCAAAGTTCTGGAAAGGAGAAAGTTTTCTCAGAGGCTACTCAAGGTTTCCGGAACAAAATCCTACAGAATCCAAGGAGCACAAACTTCCACCAGCTTGCGTTCCAAGTGAAGCATTCCCTTTGTTCAGCTGGACTTCTCTAGCAAATATCTAGTTTTGTGCCTACATTTCTGTATGTGGATAAAACACAATTTCAAGCAAGAACACACAACGCTATACCATTGAAACACTGAGATTATGGTAATTCACGACTAAGACTCTACAGAGAACAGAGTGAATAAATGAATCAGTTCAAATCCAGCTTTCTGATTTTCTCAATGCAGCAGCAGCTCACATATCTAGAACTGAAGATAGTACAAACTGCCTGTTAGGTTCTTCCCTGAGTGTTTGCTCACACAGTGTTCCTGCTGTCTATGAAATCATAAGCCACAGCGAGAAAGTCGCCAACAGAGAGGCGTATGGTCAGAAAAGGCCCTCACTGCAAGTTTGTCTCCAGCAAGAAGTACTGGCCCTGTGAAAACCAAATCTAACATTTTTCAGAAAGATCTAAATTCTAGATCCAAGCAGATCCAGGGCTAGAAATAAAATGCAGCTTTGCCACTGTCAGATAGATTTTAAAGATGACATTATAATCAAGCCTAATATGTATGAAATAATGAAGTCAACATCTGACTTGCCTTCATAAAACAATATTCCAGTATAAGAAAATGTTTGCACACATTACAGATAATTAAGCTTTGTCCAAAAGTAAACTTCAAAATAAAAGCGTAACTATAGAAATGTGCCATGTTATAGCACTCTCTTTTCTCATCTCAAGACACAGCCCGGCTGGTTACTGACACAGATGTCTGGTAACAGAAAGAGTACAAGACACTTATTTGAATGAATGAGCAAAGTACTGGTTCTCAATTTCTTTGCCATCGCAGACTTAGGTCCGGTTTCATGCCTTACCCAAATTCTAGGATCTTCTACAAGTTCAAAGTACAAAAATCACTTAACATGGCTACTTTTTGTGACAGATATTCCTCTTCTGGAGCAATGCTGTAATCTGCTTAGAAGCCCATCTATGTACAGACAACGTGAATTTGATTTCTAGTTTGGGTACATCAAAATTCTGGTGGGCTGCTTGCTTTCCTAGGTAAGCAGCCTAAACAGGAACTTAGTTTATGGAGAATTGACTTTTAATTATTGCAGCTTTTCACCTATAGGTCTTCCTGCTGGCTGTAAAAACAATTCATGCACATAGTCAAGAGAAGACTTTCTAATATAAATTATAATTTTTCCGTGTAATTGGATGACTGTAGATTCTTACAGACAACATAATATAGGAATAAAGCCAACTGTAAAATTGCAGAGAAAACTTCTCTGAAAAAAACCTGAGGCGAACTGCAACCACTTCTGTCCCCAACTTACTGAATATTCAGATTCATTTTCTCAAGTATTTTTCTTACAATTTTCTTGACATCCACATGCACACTGTGTACCAACAAGACTAATCAGCAGCTGGAAACACAACTGTAACTTAATCTGCAACTTAACTGAAGTTGTAGTAGGTATATTTTAGTAACAGCTTGAAAATTTAGGCCATTAAATTCATTAACAAGCCTGAAGATATGAATGTCTCATCTACTTAATTGAGTGCTTTTATATAAAACTAAGCCATGCATTCATTTGGTTATATAGCTGATTTTGCCATTCATCAGTGCCACTCTTGTAATTTAAGTAATTTACCACTTGAAATTTTAAAATAAAGCAGTGTACTTGTCCCAACATTTAAATGATCAAGAAGAAATAATACAAAGTTGTGGTCACTGTCTAGATATAAGAGACTATCAAAAGCAATAGAAAAGGAATCCAACTCTGAAAGCATATACAAGTTTAAATGGAATAATATTCCAGGTGACTTCTTTGCTATTGCCCAGTTGACACTGTATGTACAGAGAATATACATTTGGCATTCATGCACATGGGCCATATGGCTGATTAAAGACAGAAAAAGAGTTTTACTTTAGACAAGCTATAAGCTCATCCTGTGGATTGAACATGCATTAGTGGCTGGAGCACAGCAGGCAAGCTCTTAGAGTTAAATCACAGCTTAGATTGACCTAAAGGAAAGGGTGAACTTTAAGACCCCTCTGGGAGGCACACCAAAGCATTGCTTCAAAGGCACACTCCTGACCTGGGCTAAAAYGCTAACGTAGACACAACCTCTAAGTATCAGAGCGCATGCTCACGACCACCATTTGCTTCTCTGCTGAGAGCTGGGTACCTACTACATACACAAAGACTGCTTCTTCATTTCTCACAACTTCTTTCAAACATTTACCACCACCACGTGTGCTATAGTTTCTTCTCTGATTTATTTTTGAAGAAATTTAAAAGAAATCATACATCTAGACAACTCCGGTACTCTTGCTTTAATCCACCAAGAATCTCTACTCCTCACCCAGTCACATCATCATCATTAATGCTYGTCTGGCTCACACCAACTTCGGAAGTGTGACCACTGGGAAATCATTAGATCTGAGATTAGCCAAGTGTAAAAAGAAAAACGTCCAACAGCTCCAGAGAGAAAATAACCTACATTTTGTAAAGTCCTTTGTAAACAGGAGGGCATTAGAATTTTCTGAACAAAGCAATATTTTTCTATTATACATTATTATAATGCTGGCTGGTCATGATGTTAGTACATTTGGAGTATTATTACATTAAAGTAATAAAATCATAGCTGGAAAGGTGATTTGATAGCATATAAAGGAGCCAAATCGTGCAGAGCTCAAGTGATAGCCTATCAAGCAGCAGTGTTACAAATTATTTTTTTCTTTTTATAGCTGAATGACATACAGAAATGGAACAGAAGATTCTTCAAAACCAAYGGAGAAATAAATTATACTCCAATTACTGACAATTTTATTTTATGCTTTTGCTAATTTTGTTTCCTGAACAGCTAGAGTAGTTCAAACTATGCTTTATGATTTATGAGTTTTTAGACTTGTCCACATGAATTTTTCCATATAAGATCATAAAGCTTAATTCCTTTAAATTAGGAATAAAAAAAACTTCTTTGCCACAGCAGCAGAAGAAAACTAAACACAAAAGCTAAAAGTGAAGGACACACAGACCAGCTCTGAAGGTTTAAGATATTAATAGAAAGATAACTTCTCTTTAAAAACCAAGCAAAATGGTATAGCTTGTATCTCAAAAATCCCCCTGGGGAACAGTTCCCTCAATCAGATAGCACATAATAGCAAATGAAGAGGAAAAATATTTTTCACAAAGATAATAATTTTGAGGTTTTTTCACTTGTATTAGAGCACTCCATTCAGTCTTCCTAAAAAGACATGTCCAGTGCCAACCTCCATTTCTAACACTGTTGTCCTCTTTTGTGGCAGATCTCCCAGATACCCTTTCATTTGTGGTAATTAATTATTTTAGGGGTTTTTTTCCCCTTTCTTTTTTAAATAGAAATGTAATATTCCTTAAACAATCAATTTAGTCAGGCATGCCAGGCTTTTTTTTTTTTTTTTTTGATACTGTCAAATAAAATAGCATATTGAAAATAGCATCACACATTTATGTTCCTTAGACCACATCTACCTACCAGTAACTTTCAGCATCTTTCCATCTATCTGTGGGTTTACGAGGGTGTAGAAAACCCACTCCTCTGCACCTTCACCTGCTACTGGCATACCAATGCTGCAAAACCCCGATAAAACTAACACACACCCATTTTTCAACCCAACATTTCCATATGGTTTAAAGTTAGTCCCCCAGGCATAACATACCATAGCCACACTTCGTAACTTTGGAGAAGGAGGAAAAAAAAAACCCTCTAGTTTTATAGGGAACTCATTATAGCAGATTGGAGACCTAATTTAATTTAATATTGAAAAAAACTTGAAAATCAAATTTTTGGCACAGAAAGACCTACAAAGACCTTTCTGTTAGTAAAAACTTTCTAGGAAGATTATACAGAACAAAGCAGAGCAAATTGGGTATAATGCTTTTATAGCAATGGAATTTTGAATCCTCTGTGAAAAGCAATCTATGAAGCATTACAACTCCTCCTGTGCATCCAACAAAGAAGAGACAAGTGAACAAGTTAGCTAAAAGACAATTCAGGCACAGCAAATGAGTAGAATATTGTTGCTATTTTGCAAATACCATTATTTCAAATATTGTGTATAAAAGAGCTACATGATTCAATCTTAAAGTCAAAAAGATTTCTCTAAATCGTAAGAAAAGACAACTCAATCAGTAAAGTAGCTTTGAAATAGCATGTAGCATTAACACCTTAAACCTTTAACCAAAAACTATTTTCAAACTAATTTCTCTCTGCATCTATTTTGGCCAAATGCAGAAAACTTCTGAATTTCTCAGTGTATATATTTTTCAAATAGAAAAATAACATGAATGTAAAGCTGTAAGATCCTTCAAAGTTTTCATGAAGGGGGGTGTGTGTCTATAAACCAGGCATAGAAATACATATTTAACTCCTTAAGTCACCTGAAATGTAGACTAAAAGAGAGAATCCCTCATTGACTTTTACCAAATCTGTGTGTTCCTTGTACTCCTTTAAAAGAAAGCAGTATTTCTACCCTGATAAGAAAAAACCTCCAGAACAAAAGCAGACTTTAATCAGAAGTGAACAATGCTCTAGAAATAGCCAAAGGCTGAACACCATTGGACTAGTGCGATGGCACAGGGACCTACGGAGTCAGTGGGATCCTTCATACATACCATTAACCCTCTTCGCTCAGCCTGACAAACCTTGTTGGAGAGCAAAAAGTGAAGTTCCAGATAAACTCTGTTCRGTAGCTTTTTTAGAAGGTAGATGTCTTCCCAGTGGAAAAACATTGGAATATTAGGCTGACAAAGACRACAGATTTCTGCAGTCCCTCCCCGCAGGAAGCACTCCTTTCCCCTCGCTTGACTAAGTGACTTGCCCCTAACAATACTTCTCTTGAACACAAGATAACTTAATTTTCTGAAATGAGGAGACAGTGAAGAGCAGCTAGCAGTCAGAGTAGTAACTTGTTTTCCAAGCCAGGAGTAACAAACAAGCCTCACAATTCTTCTGGTTGCTGCAGATGCGAAAAGTAGTTTTGCTCAACAAAATGATCTTGCATGGTGGGGGGAAAAAAACCCCTTTGCCCTGCCCTTCCCCTCTGAGAAAACACGCAGGCAGGCACTGCCTGCAGCTGACAGCTTCCTTGGGGCAGAAGTCATGCTGGATCTTCCATTTTGCTCYAATAATCAGAAGGGAAGAAGCAAGCTGTTTCTCTAATAAGACAGCTTAAAAACTATATTCTGTAATAGCTTTAAATTAATTATGGAGTAACTCAGCATTTTACAAGGAAAACCAACGATGCTTAACCTCATTAATGAGGAGACAGAACTCCCCGTCTTTCTGGTCGCACTGCTACAGTACTTGCACTGTCAGACACAGACTGAAAGACTAGCAGTTACCTAACAGACAAATGACAACTAAAACCAAGGAAAAGCTTTAAACAATATAAATACAGTGGAAATTCTTCCTGATTTGTTAAGAAGCCTACAGGTTTGCTTCTACAATGATTCAAGTCTACTGAGCAATATATGGCAAAATTTAAACATGAAATTCTTTCAGGCAGTTGTTTAAGATGATTGCTTTTCTCTGTTTTACACAGGTACAGTGTAACCCTCCATATCATAAAAATGAAATTTTAGAGGCAATATTTTGGTGAAAATATGCATGCAAACGTACAGACTTATATGACATTTGAATAGTTATTTTCTCTATTGTAGAAGTCTTCAAATAGTCCTTCAAAAGAAAGACTGGCTTAGCAAACTGCAATGTTACTTACACTTGCAAATGAAGCACAACCCATTATATATATTATTTCTGAGGCCATAGCATAAGAATGATTTTTAGAAGTATGTTTACAGTCAAATGATATGATTGGCATCTTTAAAAAGAAAAAAAGAAATCTAGTTTAAAGTTAGTAAGTGGTGTGATAAATAGAAGCATGCTGGCAAGTAGATGCAATTTTAAGAGTAAGATTTCCAGCTCTCTTGATTCCTCTTTCTGCATTTTTTAATTCTCCACTGATAATTATAAAATGCTTCCAATATGGTGTTATAACAGTTGAGTTTGCCAGTGACTTCTCTAGATATTTGCAATTACATTCTAATACTGTTGAACTTTTCTGCTTAAAAATCCACTTAATTTTCAAATTTCACTTAAAGCTGCAGAGATCAACGAGTAAAGACACACTTAGAATAACTCACCAGTATATGCTGAAGCTTTATCATAAAGATTGCTATAAGGAAGGAATCACTTAAGAGCTTGGACAGTCTTTCACTTCAATCAAATCTACTTTTCATGAAACAAAGCTACTCAAAGGAAACAAAGCATRGGCTATAACCACATTTTTCAAGTATAGCTATCCTTTGCACGGTTTGCTCTTAAAAATAAATGTTTGTGCCTTAAAACAGAGACAAGAAGTACCAAAGGGTGAGATTTACCTTACTAGGTGTAGCCATTCAAAAATCGGTGAAATAAACTATCTCCCCAAACTAACTATTTTTCTCCGAGGAAAGGCGGGGATAGAACAACTGGTTCAGATATACACAAATTTGGAGAGGTCAATTTTACCAGGAATGTGTGAGACACACAAAGATAAAAAGCTGAGAATCAACCTGAACTGTATATTTGAAACAAAAGTATCAACTATCAAAAGAAATAATGTTCTTGCTACTTAGAGAACGTGGCTGAATGTTGATGGGATGCACTCCAGTTGCCTAAAGCAACCCTAATGAACCTTTGAAGGTGGTCACTAATCAGATCCTTACCTAATCAGACAAAAATTACAGCTGAAGGACTCTTGTTTTTTAGGATATGGCTTTACCTTTGGAATCCTAAGTATTCTGGATTACAGTACTTTTAGTTTCTCCAGCAGGAAATGCTTGGTATAAAATACTTTACTAATTGCATAAAATGTGAATAAGGATGGGCTAACACATGCCTAACAAACTGTTGGGAGAAACACACATACTTGGAACTTGCCACATTTGGACAATTTTCAAGAAGGACTGAAAAGGGCACATCCTTGATACACATGCAACCTGTCACCTGAGATCCAGCACTCCAAGGGTTACCCAAGCCACAAACAGATTTTTCAATACTGGAAAACTAGTGTGCTCTGGGGTGGTTTGGGGTTTTTTTTGTTGGGGTTTAGTGTTTTTTTTTTTTCTTTTCTTTTTTCCTTTTTTTTTTTTATTTTAAAAAAAACCCCAAACTTTCTCCCCCCATCTTAAATTGCTTAATCTTTTTTACTTAATTTTTCCAAGAGCAATTAAGCATGAAGCACAGAGCAAGTCTGAGAGTATTTTAGCTCTAGCAGTTTACATCTGGCAAAGTCAAAGCCAGCAAAATGGAGTTACGCAAGAAGGAAGTGTCAGGAACTTAATGCTACTGATCCCATCTATTAAAATGTTTACCTGAAGACCATTTCTGCAAAGACAAATGCCTTCCATCAGAACAATTTATCACCTGCCAAAGCCTCCATTCTGCCCAGTTTGCTTTTTAGCCCTTTTAAGCTAAGTAAGTCCAGAAGGACTTAGAATCATAGAATCATAGAATCATTAAGGTTGGAAAAGACCTTTAAGATCATCAAGTCCAACCATCAACCCAACACCACCATGCCCCACTAAACCATGTCCCTAAGTGCCTCATCTACACGTCTTTTAAATACTTCCAGGGATGTTGACTCCACCACTTCCCTGGGCAGCCTGTTCCAATGTTTAACCACTCTTTCAGTAAAGAAATTTTTCCTAATGTCCAATCTAAAC
>JAYKAV010002863.1:435821-501585 GCA_035582835.1 Phoebastria nigripes | reverse complement strand
CCAGCTTCTCTAGGAGAATGCTGCGGGAGACAGTGTCAAAGGCTTTACTAAAGTCCAGGTAGACCACATGCACAGCCTTTCCCTCATCCACCTTGCGGGTCCCCTGGTCATAGMAGGAGATCAGGTTGGTCAAGCAGGAGCTGCCTTTCATGAACCCGTGCTGGCTGGGCCTGATCCCCTGGTTGTCCTGCACATGCCTTGTGAGCGGCCTCAAGATGACCCGCTCCATAATGTTGCCCGGTAGCGAGGTCAGGCTGACAGGGCTGTARTTCGCCGGATCCTCCTTCCRGCCCTTCTTGTAGATRRGYGTCACATTGGCAAGCCTCCAGTCRTCTGGGAGCTCCCCCGTTAAGCAGGACTGCTGATAAACGATGGAGRGTGGCTTGGCAAGCTCCTCCACCAGCTCCCTCAGCACTCTCGGGTGGATCCCATTCGGCCCCATGGACTTGTGAGCGTCCAGGTGGCGTAGCRGGTCGTTCACCGCTTCCTCCTGGATTATGGGGGGTTTATCCCACTCACCATCCCCATCTTCCAGCTCAGGGGGCTGAATACCCTGAGGGTGGCTGATCTGACCATTGAAGRCTGAGGCAAAGAAGGCATTAAGTACCTCAGCCTTTTCCTCACCCTCGGTGACAATGTTCCCCCCGGCATCCAATAGAGGATGGAGATTCTCCTTGGCTCTCTTTTTGTCGTTAATGTATTTGTAAAAACATTTTTTGTTGTCTTGGAATGTAACAGGCTCGTAGGCACTACAGCAGTGTGATTTCTAGTTGGTACAACAGCAAAAAGTTCAGGTTGGATAAGTATTTTAGATATTTGCCCCACATGAAAAAAAATCTTTACCAGGCTGCAGTTTAATAATTATACAGCAACTCTTTGCTGCCTACCTTCTCACACCACTAGAATACATTTTTACAAGACAACTGTGTGCACATCAGCAGTTAGTTTTATATCCATAAGTATTTCATTACAACCCTAAATAAAGGTAATTAGGAATATTCTGAGAATATATTCTGATTCTAACACATTAGTCAGAAACTGTGAGTAAGTGGGGTGAAGAGGGGGATAGATACAGTATAGATACTTCAATATCATGTTTTCTTTATGAGAAAATGTATATAAACTCAAAAAAATTTCTGTGCTAAGAAAAAAACCCACAGTATCAACAATCAAAGACTCATTTCTTGTACGTTTTTGATCTTATTGTTTAATTTAAGGATCTATCAATGCCTTCCGCTTTTTTTTTTTTTTGTTTGTTTGTTTCAATTTATTCAACCCTCTGGAACCAGGATCTACAATTTTCTAGCTGGCAATCTGTGAAAATGAGTTGTTGCTTCAACATAGTACAGAGGGTAGAGCATTTGGGACTAGAAACATTAAAAAAACCAAAAAAACCCCAACCAACCAAACAAAAAAAAMCCCCMAAAACCCCCAAAAGCAAAAAAAAAGAAAAATCACCTTTGGAGGAAACAAATTAATTTATTTAAAGTGGCTTCAAAAAGCTGTTATTGCCCCAGTATTGATTTTGTCGCACAGAAATTTTGGATAACATGAGAGCTTTCAAGTAAAAACGTTCCTAAATGGAAACTTATCTTTAATGTTTACAGTGGACACTCAATTCAATAATGACAGTTAAGTACAGAAGAAAATTTATGCTTTGCATGCCCAGAGYCCTCTTCCTTCTTAGAGTCTTCATCAAAATCACTTCCAAACAGAAGTGACATTAAAATTCTGCAGAACAGCCGGCTCATGTAAAAACAGCAAGATGTGCTGCCAACAGGAGCGCTTGTCTTTAGAAGCTGATCCTGGATTTCAGTCTGGAGTGTTTCACCATTACTTCTGGAAAAAAACCCTAACTGAAGCTGCAGTAATTTTTTAATTGCTTGTGTACTACATACAAAGAGTCTGTTTACTTCCAAACTGTTAGAAATGCAAGGAAATTCAGTCATTTAAACATACTCTTACCTTGTTGTAACTATGAGAACTATTGTTGTATCAGGAAAAACTTGTACCACCAGAAAACAACAACAAAAATTTCCACTTTGGAAGTTGAGTTCAATCAACACTTTTTGGGAAAAGRAAGTTGGTGGAAGTTTCAATTCTTAATGCCTCAAAATACCCCTCTTGAATAGCCACTTAAACTCTTCACAAGACTACTGTACAGACTTGAAACACGCTAGCTAGTTCAGGTGTTGTATTACGCATACCAGTTAAGTTTTAAATCCAAGAAAAAAGCACTTGTGGTAACCTTGYAAAACTTTTAATCAGAATTTTCTGTTATATAAAACAAATATTAATCCCATTCTCTTATTACCCGAAACATGTTTTCTTCTCTCAGATGTTGAATTTAGAATGTTGAATTAGACTGAATTTATAACAAATTAGACTAATCACGGTAATAATTACAGAGACAAATTTGGGCTGTTCTCTGTGAAACAAACTCAAACTTTTACACTTCTGAAGTTTCAAGTTGTTGGGAACAATCTATAAAATTGGAGTCATCACATCATCTATGTTGAGCTTCCTTTACTTGCTCCACCTTAAGAACAGGAATTTCCAGGGAAGTACCTTCAAGCTGACAAATGCCACCTATCATTGCAAATTCTTAAAGCAAATCAGCTTTTCCCACAACTGGGAGAGGAGGTGGTTGCCTGTCAGGGATCTTTAATTTTGTAGAGTTTAGGTCTGTTTTTCCCCCTACTCAGTGATTATTCATTGTCTTCAAAGGCTGAGTGGGTTTCCTCCTTTAGTGAGGAGACCTACTGGATCTCACTAAACTTCAGTGAGATGCTCATTAACATGTAGTATTCAACTGCAGGAAAACGGCATTTATTTACCAAACTACATCAAGGAACACTAATGAGCTGCTGCTCCTATCAAACATACTTTGATTGTGGATTCATTATCTCATTGCCAATATCAATAAATGGGCTGTATTTGCTTTCTGAAATTTTCCAGCAATCTTAATTCCATGCAGAGATCTTAAACCACCCAAACAAGCTGCAAGATTCAAGCTAATTCACCAACGCTTAACTGAAATGCTGCTTCTGCAATACAAAGATAGACGTAACAAGTTTTGAGGGAACACAGTCTTTTAAGATGAGATGTTTTCCTCTCTAATCCCACAGCCGTTGACATGGCAGGCCCACAGCCAAAACCACAGTGCAGTTTTAGAAATGGGCTTATACTACAGTTCGGGCYAATTCCAATAATTAATTCCAGTTCTTGTAGAGGGAGATCTGAATGGGAGACTTACAAAAGGACCTCAGTATTATGCATGACTAAACTACTGCTCCGGAAACTAAAGTAGTTCAGAATAACCACACACCACAGAGATTCAGATTAAACATCTGAAGCAATTGCTTGGGAAAAGATATATCAATGAGAGCAAAATAAAGTTATATTTTTCTTCAGACAAACAAAATTTTCCAATTACCTGYGATGGCGAGTAATTGTTTACTTTAGGATTTGTTCTCTCCCAAATTAAGCATAATGTTTTCTTGAACATCCAAGTGTTGACCAAATACAGAAATACCGATCCCCTTTTCATTTTGCTGTTAGCCATACTGAGTGTCCCTTTAAATAAAATCTAATTCAAGGGAAAGGAGCTAATGAAAGATTTAACTGTAAAAATTAGCTTCACACAACGTGTTCTGTCTAGGGTGACCTTACAGAGAGGCTCTTTACCAGACTGACTGCTTGACGATTAAGTGAGCTATGCTGATGCAGCAAGTGATCCAGGAGGCAGGAAAGGATGACTTTAAACCACCAATATTTCTAAATTTAGATCTTCAGCTTTTCTATATTGTAAAGATCAAATCAATAGTATACTCGCATCATTTAGAGAGGAATTCTGGAAGACTATATAGTTTAATAACACTAAGACTTTACTCATGAAACAATGCAATGAGTTGCTTGGATAAGAAAACAGAGCACCACCATTCTTTGCCAAAATTCTTGAACTTCTACAGTTATTTTGTCAGCCATATTTGAGATGTGCTGTTGGCTATTAAGGGTACTTTCAACAAGACTTTGACCATATACCAGTTAGTTCCTTAATACATTTTGAATAGATTGTCACTGAAATTGTTTTTGAAAAAATTTCAGATGACTATGAATAACAAATGCAAGGCTGACAGCCTGGGAAGCATCGAGCTGTAAAAACTTAGGTCCCAGGATTCTCAAAGCCGAGTGTCTCAAGACTGGGAACTGGAAGAAAGCTATAGTGACAGTGAATATACCAGTTCAATTAGGATGGAAGGTGTCATCAACAAAATTTTGCACAGGAGTTTGCCGCAGTCTTTTCTGGCAGCAAGAAAGAAAGCAAAACTAACTTCTGTCTTCTAGCAGAGTGGCTGTTGAAAGGAAGTGCTATTATATTTGAAAGAAAAGAAAACACTTAAAAGAATCAAAGACATTCTTAAGGTAGTACATAAAATATCACTGTTCTTTTTAAAAGTCTAGTAAATGGGTACAGAAAAGACAGTTGAGAGATTTCTGAGATTCTGAGCTCAGTTTTCCTTGATTATGAACTAGCAAGCCCTTTCTATAGATAGCTGAAGTTTTACCTTACATCATGAATCATTTAATACAGCTGTACTTTAAATTAAACCACTATTCTCATTCATTAGGACAACAAAGAATAGACAGATTGACAAAACCTGTTTTGGAAGAACTCAAAGGTCAACTTTAATATGCAGACTCTTTCTGATCAGACAGCCAAAAATGAGTAAAATAATTTGCTTTAGTTCAACCAGAGTTCAAAGACTTATTCTATGTAGAGTTTCAAAGACTGGAGRCTCCCTGAAAGACTTCAGATCAATACCAATCTGTAGCAAAGTAACTTAAAATGCTTTTCTTGACTTTAGTAAGAAATATGTATCAGAAACTCACAATGTGAATGTACAAAAGCAGAAGGCATTTCAGATGTTTTGAAAATAAGCTGAAGTCCAAGCATAAAGTACCATTTCATATACCTCTTTTATAATTTACCCATTTGTTCTTAAAATTATGATTTCTCCATCAGTCAAAAATATAATCTACTCAGGATTGATGCAGAAATTATCAGTAGGAAATTTTGCTACAGAAAACATTTCACTGAGCTATACTTTTGTAAAGGAGGATGAAATCCTGCAAGCAAAATTTTGTTGCTAATAGATTAGGTATCACTTCTAGTTATTAGATTTCTTCTCACTAGTTATTCAGAGGAGAATACTTCCTTCTTAAGCTGAAAAACATGTCTTAACACAAGTATTGAACTTTCCATTCCAAAGTAAAGAAATTCTCAGCAGAGCAACCATTAGCCCTTACATCAGATTTACACAAGCTGAAATCACCAAGACTGGAACTAAACACTGTAAAAAACCTGGCCTTGGCACTGTGAATTGAGAACATACAGAAAGAAGTTTATTTAAAAAAAAAAAAAAANACCAAAAAAAAGTGCACTGGGAACCTGAACAAAACCTACAAAAATCAAATGAAAAATCCATACAGGTCTTCAGTGAATACATGATCAAACCTGTCTGATGTACGTGAAGTCTAAATAAAGTTAACTGCTTAACAATAGATGCAGACAGAAGTGCAGTTGATGAGCATACTTCAAATAACCACCATACTTTTTAGCTGTAACCTTTCATGACTAAAATAATCCACTCAAACACTTCATTGCATCACTGCATCAATCCATTTCATGTTTGCAACCTTCCTCCTTCATTCTCGCTCACCCTCAGGGGAAGGTCTCTCATGTTGGTGGCCAACCTGTGCAAAAACCAGAATTAAAAACCAGCCCACCTCCTCACACCAGAAAACTGCCCTTTGCCAAACACCAAGCTGCAAAAGCCCATGGATGTGCTGTGAACCTCCCTTCGGCAGCAGAGGGATGCAAAACCAGCAAGCTGCCTCCAACCCCCTGTGCTTCAGGGAGGCCTCACGCGCGAGACCTGGAAGCTTTCAGTAGTCCCAGCACCCAAATAGTCTTTCCCACGAAGGAGCAGCCGTCACTCCTTTACTTCTCCGCAACTTCCCACAGTATAACAAGCCCTTAAGCTTATTAGAAACTGAAGACCTCTGACAAAGACTCTGTATCATAGTGACTATTAACAGCAAATAGAATACTGCTACAACAGTTCAGTTTCCTACTTAAAAGTTATTAAAAGCTACAACATATTGATTCTATGAAAACCAATTTTACGGCATAGGTAAACGAACTGCATTATTTTTTTACTTCAGTGCCACTGCTGGGCTCATTTCCCATTGTTTAAAGTACTCTCTGCTKGGACCATAATTCCTCAGGCACAGGTGAGGCACATAAAGAGATACTGCCTACCAGGGTGTTTGCAGCACAAGCTATCTTTCAAAAATCTGAAGGTTCCCATCACGTCCTTTCCCTCAAGAATTAGAACCTGACTGCAAATCCTGCACTAGAATATATGAACACAGAAATGGAAAGGTTCATCTGGGCTATCAGTTCAGCATCTCACATGAACATAAGTACTCAGAAACTAAATTAGTATTATGTGATTTTTTTTTTCTGCTAACTCCCACTCACCACTAAATAATTCCCATATCTTAAGAGAAATTTTAGGTGTATTATAGAAGACCGCATGCCACAGATATATGGCATGCCACTGGAAGACAGAGATAGAGACAGCACATCTCAAATTCCTGTTTTGTTGCCCCAATTCCTTTAACATTTCAATGTATTAAATGAAGTGCACCCAATTTCCTAGCTTCAGTAATACAACTGAAGCATTTCATTAACTATTTTCAAAGTCTGCTCTGCATCAGAAAATAGGCAAGTCAATAGACACATAGCACACTTATATTTGCTGTACAGGGCTTCACATCTCCACTAGAAATTTCCAGGATCTACAAACTGAAAGAGGCTAAACCCCAACCTTTGACACACTGCTTCGCTATTTTCTCAACGGTGTTATTTGTTTCATGTGCCTGTCCATCCTTCTACCAAATATATTCTTTTGAGACTGCCACAGCCTTTCACCTGATTTTTTATCTTCCTACAAAGACCCGTATGAAAGCATACTAACATGGAATATATTTGTTCAATACATATTATTATGGCAACTACTTCACAATATGCAAGTTTAAGATGATAAGGGGAAATACGAGAACTGCAAACGTGTTCACTGTCACTCAAGTCTCAGTGGAGACAGCAGAGTGAAATCAAAATGCACTTGAAAAATAAAGCAAACTGTGCACTGACAACCTAAAGCTTGAAATATCTCAACTGATTAGACACCTCTTTTTGCTAGGTATATACTGAGCTATGGAAGCTAAACATTCAGTTTTCTCTTACGAACAAATTCTATTTGTACTAGTCTCAAAAGCTTTTTCRTATTATGTATCATTAATCATTATTAACACTTATTAAAAAACACCTCTGCACTTTCATGATTTATAACTCCTTATTCATAACTTACAGCAGTAAGTTTCATGTATGACATGTTTCAACTACATTAAGTGGAATTTCATTTGAGGTAGAAAATTTTAGTAGAACTGTGAGAGGGCTGAAGGCCAGCTCCTGCTGAAGTCAGGCTCCTCTGCTTCAACAAAAGCTGGATCAGAGCTCTAAACAGCAATTCTTTTATTTTAAAAAAATAGATAAGAAGCAGCTCAGAAAAATACTATCTACACAAAGATCAAGACTATTTAAGAATAAAAACTTGTTTACCTCCTTTAGATTTTCTAAATAAAAAGTAAGCTGCAAATGTATTTTATTGTTATGCAGGTCAATCACAAGAGGCTGATCAAATGTGAATAGTATAAACAACTATGTTTTTTTAATTTACTAATTTCTATTTCACCTTTTTACACAGTATGAAACACATTCATTGTTTGATCTATGCAGTACCCTTTTAACATGACATGTGAGATAAAGGCAAGCATTTTATTAAGTTGCATAAGAAGCTAGGAGTTTAAAACAACTCTAGGTTGTCAAATTGCAACCTAACTGCATGGTACCTACCAAAAGTCATAAAAGTAAATGGATGTAGGAAAGATGCTGCATTTCCCTTCCCCCTCTCAAAAAGTTGCTATTAGATCTCTCAAAGATAATTTTTTTCTCCATCCATGAGAATTTTAGAAGTAGCACCAATTGGAGAAGTGATCAAGGTATTCTGTAGATTTCAAGACTGAAGACTAACATTAAACGGAAGTGCTACATTTCTGTCTTACAAGTGCTATGGTTCCAGTGTCAGTAAATACTGGAAAGGTGTAATGGAGCAATGCAGCATTGCTTACCAGGAGCCTACAGTCTCTGCAGGCCTCATCTCTGCTAGGAATGAGCTGAGCCACAACATGAGAGTACTGGATAATATTTGGACTGCCTTTCTCTTGTTCATCTTTTGTTTTCTGGAAACATTAATAGCTAAAATATGGACATCAGGGTGATCATAGTAAGTTGTGAAATAACAATTTAAACAACTGGTCCAGGGTGGATTTACATAATAAATAGTTGGGACTGGCCCTTAGAATACAAAACCTCTGTTTTCTTAATGTGGCAAGCRGTGATGGTGTTCATGGTAACAAATAACTCGTGACTTCAGGCTACATGACAGAGCAGAAATAATTTAAAATTATTGAATACAATTTCAACCTCATTATGCTCCTAACACCCCAAAGACTCCAATTTTCAGAATAGAAACTTTAAATCTTGTTGGGACGTATATGCTTGTATAGCACTTAGCTTTTAGAAATGTGGCCCCCAGAAACTGTAGCTAGTATTTGTGTTGGAGTGGACTAAGGTCCTGGAGATTTTAATCCTGCTGTTTAACAACTGTTCTTAACATTACCCCTCTGGTATGGTATCTCTTTAGCAACATGCAACACACTGACCATGAAAACGTCAATTTAAAACTTCAAACTTAAAATGGAATTAGGRTGATGGGAGGAGGCTCCTTTCTATCAAGCAGAATTTCCTGCCTAGCAGCATCTGAACCAGCACTTTGTGAGTATGTTTTCCAGCATTCCATTCAGGTTCAATCCTGGATGCAATTTAACAAACTGACAGGGAAACTCTTAAGAGTCAGAAAGGTCAAAAATAGAAAAGTTACTTAAGAAGCCCTCTCAAAGACTTTATTCTAGCAACAACACTACTACCTCTACATGGCTTCTGAGTGCAGAAGTATTGCCAAGCTTACTTATGAACTTTCCTATATAGAGCAAAAGTTAATTACAAATGCACTTGCTTGATCTTTGTAAACCATACATGGGGAATAGTATTTAGCAATAACCCTAAGCAATATTCCTTAATATGATTCTTTGTGCCCGCCCMCCCCCACCCCCCCCCCCCCCCCCTTTTTTTTCCCCTCCAGAATTTGGTGCATTTTCCACACAACAAAACATCGCAGTATTAGGATGAATTAACAGTGACATGCCACCACCATGCCTTGCTGCTTCAAGTGGTATTCTAAAAACATTCATCACTGGCTTGCCTTTCTTCTTCCAAACTTCATTTAGGAGGGAATTTTTCTTCTATCTATGTGAGACAGATTACATTCTTATACCTTTTAGACTGACATTTTTCTGAAGATGTTCAATGATTAGACATACCCACGATAAACTAAAAGGCCTGTGCACGCTTCCCATGTAGGTCCTTCTCTAATAAACTCCTGACACACAGCAACCTTGATACCCCAATCAAAATCTCCTCATGAATATTTATATATCGCATTCTGTGGTGGTTTTTGCAATTTCTCTCATACATTGTTTGTGCGCTACAACAAAGCTCACAGAAGTTAAAATAATGCAAGTCAGTCGCTTAAGTCCTACTACTTATTATTATTTCCTCCATTAAGGAAAAACTATTAGAGCTTAAATTCTTATGAGTGAGAACAGAGTCTGGTTATGAGAGCAGAAAGAAACTACAATGCACATCYGAGTCATGCTTGCACTTTTAGCACTTTGTGGTACAGGATGATGATCCCAGCAACTCTAAATTAAAACTGCTATAATCTTAAACTTACATTGTTCTCTATATATTGTTAGGCTTAAAAACTATTAGGGGGCTGCAGATTGAGAACCATTCCTTAATATATTTAAAATATACACTTATTTTATCAAGTTCTAGTTTACTAGCAAATTGGTTGATAGTCATCATTCAACAGTCAATGGTGGGACACTAAAATCATTTTTGCAGAAGAGACTAGCAAGTTTAAATTTCTTTCTAAGAGGCTAAAAAAAACCATCTCAACAACCTCATTTTTATGAATTTCCTATATAAAAATATCTTAAAAATTCAGGATGAAAAAACCATAGCTTTCCAAAACCATGCTTTATTTTACTTAAAGTAACACTGCAGARGACATTGTCCTACATGTGATTCAGGATCAAGACTACTTTAAAGTAAGTGCAGTTCAGTGGTCTTCAATTCTTTCAAAACAGGTGATATCCTGGTTCTCAACACACATTTACTATGACCATTTCCTTAAATCAATCCCAAAACATTGCAGAGGTAAGCATGACAATTTCACAGAGTTACAAAAAAAAGTTACCTACATACAGAGGTTAACAACAACATAAATATTACATTGCCAAAAAGCGTGCTGAATAGTGCACGAACACAATGAAACATCATTAATGCTTCTTTTTACATTTGAAAAACTCATACCTGGGTATACTGCCTGTTAAGCTTCTTYCACTTGATGATGATGATGACGACGACGATGATGATCCAGGTCTCTGATCTGTTTTCATTCCTAGAGTCTCTGTTGCACTAATCTGAGGTTTTTCACCTTCCTCTTCTGGCTTTTTTTTTTCACTATCACTTTCATCACTGCCTTCTCCTAAGATGTCATCCACCTGCCAAAGAGTGGAGAGTCAGTGTACCTGCTAACAGACTATTCTATATCACTCTTTCATAATTACTGGATTGCTCTTAAATAATCATTAAGAATATGCTTCAACTTTCCTTGACCTCCTCCTTGAAAATTCAAATTAAACCCCAATGTCTTCAACAYAGTTTCTGTAACAGCTCTAGCAACATTCTATTCAAATTAAATATACTTAGTCTATGTTTAACTTTAGATATACATATACTCACATAGACAATACAGTCACATTTGAAGGTATTTGCACTTTATTATAACAACATGAACAGCTGTAAACAAGAAACTGTATTATGAAAAAAGTGCTGTCTTATGAAATTAAAGGGATAGATGTTTTATACTATTGTAACATATAWTAACATATACTTTATACTATGCATCTTTTATACTATTAAAACATATAGAATCASTTGGGCAAGGCATATTAAAATCTCTAGCTAATAAGTATTCTTATGTATCTATCAATGAATACCTGTAAATATAACTTCAAAGAAGTGTGTTCCTAAATAATACAGTATGAATGGAATGGAATGTAAAGAACCCTATTCTAACCAGATTGTCTGCTTATGCTAATTAATAAAGGCAAATCTATCAAAACATTTACACATTTCATTAAATCAGTTTGGCCTTTGCTTCTGAAAAGTTAGCATGGGATTTGATACTCCTCTAAGAACATGCTAATTTGCTCTGACAGGTCTGGAACTGCTGAAACCATCATTAAAAGCAAATCATACTCATGAGCTACCCTGCTGAGCTTCAAAAGGTTATATTCTCTTTGAGTCGGCATTCAGCCTTCAGAAAGAGATGAAAACATGAGAAAACATAGGTGAAGATCCCACAGTTTCTCTATTTTTGTGAATGGCAGAAGACAGGGAATGAAGCTACGTGTGAGTATTTCTCTACTGATATTTAAGAATTTTTCCTAAAAGCAGCTTATCTCAGCATAAGTTAAAATGTGCTTCACAACTACTCTCTGTTCTCACTAATGCCACACCTGCTTTATCAAGAAGACAAAACTTTGCATATGAACAYGGACCAAAAGATTTTACACTGCTTATCCACTGCTTTTACACTGATAATCCCAAAAGCTAGAAGAAAGCTGTAAGAAAGTCACTTATATCTGGTCCTTCATAAATGCACCTCTAATTTCTTTGTTTACCTTCATATGCATGGAAGGAAAGTCAAAGCTGCCCTCTGTTTATCCAACTAAATGCAAAAGATCTACACCTTGCCAGTACTCTATGGGGAAAATGGTAGAGGTAAATGAAATACCTTTTTCAGAAAAAAGGAACTCAAGGGAGAGCTTCCAAGCAAGGATAGAAATATAGAAGATACAGAAGTTTGGTAACAGTCAAAGACGTATTCCATTTCTTTTTCTGATGTCCTAACAGAGAGAGAAAAGGCGTATGACCCAAGATGATGAAGATGCTCCATAGGGCAATTTCACCAAGCACATAGGTGACTCCCATCACACTCCTATTGACTTCAGAAAGATGGACTATGTGGCATTTGTCTTCAGTCCTCTGCTAAACAGATGGATTTGGGGGATTTACTATCTTTCTACAAGCCTCACTCAGCTATTCCTGTTTAAGGGTAGTAGCAAATAATTTTTCTTCCTTATCTTGTGCTACTTTCCACTGAAGATTCTGCCAATCTATATTGTTGCAAAAGAGAATTGATATAGAAGGAATAATAATAACAACAACAACGGGGAGTGAAGTAAGAAGTACTTCAAAATATCCTAAAATAGTAATTTTGAGAAGACTTGCCAGCGTAAGGGAAAGCAAGGACATTTTGTTACAAAGTATACTTGTGAAAAACAATTTCTTTACATATGTAATTGTTTCAGAGTTCTACAACTCAAGCTTTAAAACTGGATTTAAAAATCCAGGCTATACTATCCTTGGATGGAATGACTTTTATACATAATGAAAAGTAACTTGCAAGCTTCTTAGATGTACAGTTTAATCTGTTTTTTCCATTGRCCCTTGTCCTGGTACATTTTTACTACCTGAAACATTGCTGTCTAATGCCCAGCTCTTTCATTGTGAAAGCTGTAAAGAAACCATAATAAAAAAGGAACCACGTATCAGCTTAGTGCATCTAAACACAGATGACAGTTTCAGGTAGAAACTTTAGGAATTGCTGTGTCAAATCAAACTACATTAGTCCAAAAATGCCTTTTCCATGACCAGAAGTTGTCATACGTGTGGAAGATAAGAAGCATGGAACGCAATCCAGGGTCAGGGAGACTGAAAAGACGGCTAGAGATAAGCCAACAGTGAACCTGGTAAAAGCATGGGAAGTACACAGGGTAGGGATTTTTTGGTGTGTACAAAATACACAGAAAGTCTCAACTGCTTAAGTATTACAGTTTGGGATGGGATGGCAGGAACACCATGCCTGTATAGCTTTGTTAGAAAATACTCACTGTAGCCAACATGACCAGCAATCGACTGATCTACAGCTCTAACAGATCTACAGCTCTAACAACTCCTTTCCAGCAAGTCTTACATTTAAAATTACATTCCTTCATTCCAAAAGCAATGCTTTTCCAGGAAGTCATATGTTTAAAACTACGTTATCACTACAAAATACGTTAAGGTTTTCAAAGGACAAAGTTAAGTTGATAGACATTCAGTGTTACAGATGTCTCTCACAAACTGAACTTTTAGAGTCTTAAAATTTACTTTGTGTGAACAGTTTTGACAGACTAGCAGTCTAGTTATTGCCATGTCTTTTTTTCTTTCATTCTGCACAAAGATGACATTATTCTTTTGAAGTCTGGAATGCCATTTAATATTAGAATTACTAAGCAGGTTGTACACATACATGCCCCATTTCTGTAGAAGGGCATTTAAAATGCATGTGTAAATCATAGAAATACAGCAAATTTTGAAAATCACTGCATATGAAAACAATGTGGTATGGTCCTTACAAACCACTTTAACTAGAAAGGCTCCTAAAATACGGATTCCTGCCTAACTATTGACTAAATTGCAAATTGTGCTGAAAAATATAAAGATCTTCATCTTCCAGAATTCTCAAAAGAAATGGAAAACAAACTATGTTTTCATTGAGGTAGCAAGATTTAAGCCCTTCACTTGAACAAATCAATAGGTAAAAAAAGCACATTAATATTTAAGCAGCAACTATCGATCTAGACACATCACTAACTTTAAATAAATAAAAAAGCTTAAAGAACAGAGGAAACTTTCAATCTGGTTCAGACCAAGACAGATACTGACGTACCAACTACAATTTCTGCTTATAACATTAGATTTTTTATGATTAATACAAATGGAACACATAACACTTCAGAAGAAAATGCCAGCTAATACCAAATCTTACTGATAAAATACAGTAAGGGGATGTTTACTGCTTCAACACTACCATAGCAGCTATCTTTAAAATAAAGACTTTTATAACAAAGTAAGAATGATTAACATTGAAAAAGAAAAATGATTCATCCCTTGAAGATGACAAATTGTTCCATTTAGCAAGAGAATGAAGAGTCTGACAATTCTTTTAAACACCTGATTATAAAAGCCAGAAAAAGTCCTCAGCTGGCAAAGCTTATTTTATTTCTCATTTAGGAGGAACACAGCATACACTCATGCAGACAAAATATAGAGACCAGAGAGCAATGAGATTTTCAGTCTCATATTCTCTGATTACGAGCTGTAAAGTACCTAAAGCTTTGTTAAAAAGAAAGCCAAAACCTTCTGTAGAAGGTCAAACAGCAAGGAACAAACCAGGTCAGCTGGAAAATGTTCTTACTCCAGAAGCTGAGTTTACACATTCAAAATGAATCAAGACTCTGAGAAAACAACAAAAAAGAAACTGTCACAAGCAACCTCAATTTGTTAGAAAGATAATTTGCAGGCAATGTTTTGGGACAGCATTATGGATGTGACATAGACTTATCACGACGCTTTACATTTTTTGGAAGAAACAATTACATATGCAGTAATGTGAACTACATATTAAAAAAAAAGGAGCTGTGAATAAACTTTAATTCTTGTTTTTTAAACTAGCAAGTATTTAAAAAGTCACGTTTTAATAGAACTGAGAAACTAACTACCTTAGACAGCAACAGGACAACACATGTAACTACTTAAATGATCTCTCCTAAAAGCGGTAGAATGCTCTGAATCAATTCTTTACTGGAAATACAGAAAATTCTACAAAAAGAATAGGTTTGATGGACAGCTGTTCATTTTGTGCTCCAGTTTTGCATGGAAGATACACACGTTTCTGCCCCNCCCCCCCCCGTCTTTCCCAATAGACCAATCATACTTTTACTCCAACTGATTGCGTAAGGTAAGGGAAAACCAGAAAAATCCAAGTATTTACAAAGAGTTCTTTAGGTTTGTTTCTACTGCCACAAAAATGACTGTTCATTGTTAGCAATGGAAACAATTGAACCGGTATTGACAGTACGCACAGATAAAAACCAACTGCATTTCAGCATAAAGCCTGTGTCTCCTAAGCATGTATTTGAGATTGTGTTGAATACATTGCATCTTAGGAAGAACTTGCAGATACTAATATAATCTGCGATCTGAATGTGCCAAAAGGTTTCAATATGTACCTTATATTCCCCCCATGGCATATAAATTCATAAAAATAACTCTAAAATGAAAATAAGATGTCCAAGTACACCAGTAATTGCAGGTATCCCCATGTAAAACATGGTATTACCTCGACATACTCTTTACAAATACTTTAAAATGCTGCCATATTTGGGGCCAGGGACCATGATGCCCTCTTAGTAGTTATTAAACATAAAAGCTAGACCACCAACTCTATCCAATTGGTGGGTAAATTGATGCTCTGCAAACAAATACCAGACTAAAAAAGGCAAATAGATGCCACGTGTCAATTCAAATTTCACTAGCTTTATCTGTACTGCATTTCTTTTAGTGTTCTTTCAATTAGCTGAGTAAGTCTGACTCTCGGTGTTTCTGATCAGGATGATATACCTACATCGTAAAGATGATCAATACCGATTTCTTTTAATACATATCTCAAACTGTATGTGTACAATTACTTGAAACGTAATAGGCTAGTAGTCTTGAAAAAATTAATCATGAAATGCACACCACACTTTTTGAATATACTTAAATACATTGCTGACATCCTGAAATTCCAGTGTGCTCAAAACTGTTCCTAAGAACCAACACAGTTCAGTGTTTGGGGCTGGTTTTGCTTGACATTTTCTCTTTTTACCAAAACATATTTTGGGACAGATCTCCTACACACTTTCATGACTTATATGAAGATTTATTATTTGTTATTAAAAAAGAAAAGTAAGAAGTTAGTGTTTTCGTCTTACAGGTTACTTCTAAACTACAGGACACAAACTGCTCAAGGCTGTAAATATACTGCATGTATTTTAAAAATTATCAAATAAATGTGCATAAACAGGCAGAGAACATGAAAGACAGTGCTTTTTAATTCTATCCTCAATTATGTCTAAAGTATCTTAAGCCACATCTGCATTAGAAAGCTATCCCTGAAACATGGGCACCTTCCAAATGCTGCTAACATCCTAATTGCTTTGCAGTGCATTAGCAATACTGCCAAAATATGCTCTTCCATGTAATTCATTGTTTCTCCAGCAGAACCGGCAGGCATGCTGTTTGTGGAATATGAAAAGTTTCCCTAGAGGACAGAGAGCTTGCTTTTACAAGCTCCCATAATTCTCCATTTGATCCTATAATCTTTACCCCTGCCTCCACTTCCAACGTTCCCTTCTGCTTTGTCCCAAACTATTGCTTTTTAGTAGATCAGCAGAGTTTTTACATGTATTTTACATGAAATGTTAGAGGAATCAGCAGACTATTTCAGGAACTTTAACACAGCAGTAAAATGAGAAGCCAAAGAAAGAGTAGATGGGAAAAGTGACATTAAAAATTACAAATTAAAAAAGCACTTCTGAGCCTGTGAAATTAACAGTGAAYGACGGTATTAGACTGCAAATCAAATCAGAGAGAATGGTGGCTGCATCTTCCTGGAGTTGTGCACTGAACTTTCTAACCTTCCAGCACAGAGGTATGAAAACAAAACTGCTCTGTCAGTGGCAAAATAAATGGAAATAATATTGTAGAGAGTTTACTAACTCCGCGTTATTAAGTAGTTAGCAGGAATCAATACAGTACTGATAACTCTAAAGAAGGCGCAGTTATCTTCCCATAACCCAACTTACAAGAGGTCACCCAACAGTGCTCTACCACTGTGCTGCAGCCCTGGAAGATTGTATGCCAGTCGAAAGGTACATGCAATTTGGAAACAGTGCTTCTGAACACGCAAACAAGCCATACGCTGTCCCATGGCAACGTGGCTCACTGAGAATATTTCACTGGCAAAGTATCACAGTCAAAGAAGATAAGAATGAGAACTCTTTAAAAGAAGTTATGTTCTTCAAAAGGTTCAAGCAAGGCTGCCTAGTTGCCAACACTAACATGGCATACAGTTGCCTCCCAAATTATATTATACAGCACATTCACAAATGCTTGTCCTCTCTTTCCTCAAGCTCCTCAAATCACACACTAGGCATTTGGTAAAGCAAAGAAAGGTTTATCAAGAGCAGGGCAGGAGAAATGAGATTTGTGCAACTGACTTGGAAAGTTTAACCCCTTGACACACAAAAAAAGCACTTTTGCAAAGAAGAAGAGTGAGAGGCCATGACAGGATTGATAAAGCAGCTTCATGAGCATGATGCAGAAAGTCAAGCACGGGCTCATTTAACTTTTGCAGGCAGCCATCTTTAATTTCAAATCCTGCTTGGTTCTATGCTAAACAGCGTAATACAGATTTTACCCATATGTAAAACTTAAGCAAGATCAGGTGTAGTTAAGCAACTTTATATGTCAGAGTAAGGTTTCTACGATGGCTGTCTATTTGAATGTTGAGTTGTCTTCTATCAAATACAGGATTAATCTAGTTTTTACATATACTTTAAAAGGCAACTGATTTGTGTTACATGTATCCTTGATAAAAGGGGCTGTGTTCAGCAATATACCTATAAAATCTTTTTAATTTCTAGTGAAGCCAAATAGCAAAAAACAAGCAATATCAACACCGAAGTGTAAAGAAAATGTAGTTGTMCTTAAAGACAGAGTTCCACTGAAATTCCAAAAGCAGACAAACCTTTTATAGAAAGAGAAAAAAACACCTGAAGTCAAGTGAATTTATCTTAATGATTATAGACACAGTTATTCACACTGTGAAAAAATTCAAAGTAGAATCTGTTTTTAATGGTTTAAAAATGGTTTTATGACAAGCTTTCAGAACATCCAATTAGTTTCAAAATAAGGGAACTTATTTTTCTTCATAATTTTTACCATCTACTGTATTTAATTATTGTTCTTCTTTGTTCTTACATTCATAAACACACTTTTTTGTTTGTTTCTCTCTACCTTTCAGCAAAAAGACCCCCACAAAAAAAATTAAAAAAACCCAAACAAACAAAAACCAAACCAAACAGTAGTTTCTTCATTAGCAATCATTAATGAAATGAAATCATTAAAACATTTTACTGTGTTTTTGTAATACAACAGTATTAATGAAATAATCGAAGACATTACTGCTTTGTTCCTCAGCAGCAGAAGCCCCAGAATAAGAGATCTTAATTCTCAAAATGTATTATTTAAAATTCACCTTGCTTTTCTAAATATCTTACGGTATATTTTTGAGTGGGAGGTGACTGTCTTTTTCCTCTGTGAAGGGGCATTATCCATGGATAGCTTTTTTTAGTTTAGGCAGTGAACAGATTTCTGAGTTATATTAGAAGTCAAGCCTCTGCAATGAGAGCAAAACCGAACCTGTAACGTGTGCTTCCTGGCACTCGTGGTCTGGAATTCTGCTCATCTACTATTATGGAACTGCACACAGAAATATTAGCAGCCTCTGGTAAAGACCTACCAGTTTTAGCATGAAAAGCAATTATGTGAGRAAAAAAAAAAGCTTTAACCCTTGGCTCTACGCTGAGCACAGCTGCTATGCTCAAATTTGAAAAACAGGAATTTAAAARTACCATGTGAAGTTACAGGAGCTCCCACTGACAATCCCTGGAGGCAGCACTGGGACCCTGGCTGGGGAATGAACAGTGGCAACAACAGTCCCAATAGCTGCAGTTCACAACACCGCTGCACAGCATTGGCTATAAAGCCTGCACACATTTTAATTGCTGCCCTGGGCAATATAGTGTGCTCCTAAAAGGCAGATACTGCAGGGAAGAAAACCAAACGAACCAAACAGGTCGCCTGTATTAATTTGACCACTTCACTCTTGCAAATGAAAAGGTAAGGTAACTGTGACTACAACTATACAATTCACTACATTTGGGTTTTACTACTGCAGTTAATACTTAGACTAGAAATGAAATAAAATGTCACTTAGAGATTACATACTGATATTGTTATTAAAACGCAACACTAATAACAATCCTGTATCCTTGCTTATGATCAAGCGAGGCTGTTAATCCTTCAAAGAATGCCATTTAGAAGTTCTGAATATCTTTGAATTTCCTGTCTGGAAAGCAATGCCTAGATTTGAGTAGAAACTTCATAAACATTCTTGAGATCTTTAGGACAAATACTTGAAACTGCTAAAAGAAACAYGAGGTCAAGTCTTTCCTTGGTAATTAGGGTGCCTCAAGTGCTGACTTAAGGATTCTAGGCAGTCCCTCTAAAACATTAACATTATTATCAGCATAATGAAAATTGCTTTCTTCAATTAAATCAGTAACACTTCATGATGACGGAAAGAGAAAAAAGCTCATTCCAATTGCTGAAATATAAAATAAATTTGCATGGACTAAAAGTTACTAATTGTAAAATTCACAATGATTTTTTAATTCAAAGTCTCTAAAGAGAAAATGTCTCAAGGGAGATAATACGACGACTTCTCCAAAGCCTTCCTGAGTCACTGACATCACTGCAGCCTGGAAGCTATGGTTTTATCCGATTAAAAAGCCATCCATAATCTTCCTTTCCTTTATTCTGTTTTCAAAAGAAATCCTCTGCCAAAGTTCGTTAAATAGTAATAGGCGTGTAAATCTACATTGTAATTTTTTTAAAATGGTGAGGTCTGAGAATAAAATCAAAATTACCACAATACCTATGGCCAGAATACAGCTGTTCACCTATCCAGCAGGACAGACTGGATGGGAATCACTGAAAAATATGAACAGCATTTCAACTCTGCCTTGACTGCACATTAGCTTATGATTGGGATGGAGAGGAAGGATAGCCTGAGCCTACCGGAGGCAGCAAGGGTGGAGCCCTCTGTTTCTTTGGTTGCAGCGTTTCTAAAACAATGATACCCTAACAGAAATAAGAGCTCCCTGGCTGCTAAATGCAATGATTCTTCAATTTAGACTGCTGAAAATATCCATGCCAAAATTCCAGAAAAGGCTCCAACAACATGAGTTAAAGGCCAGTGAGAGTAAGAGGATGATCTACAGCTACCCTTCAAAGAAAGAATGTGTTTTTAGTCTGTTACTGACCGTTACTTATGAAAAGTTCTGGCTTTAAGTAAGACAAAAAGCCAGTAGTAGGAAGAGGTCTGTCTTGGGGTTCTTTGCAGGGAAGCAATCCTCCGCTCACACCAGGGGAACGCTGCCTCCTCAGTAGCAAACAGCCTTTC
Organism: Phoebastria nigripes; assembly: GCA_035582835.1. Taxonomy (NCBI): domain Eukaryota; kingdom Metazoa; phylum Chordata; class Aves; order Procellariiformes; family Diomedeidae; genus Phoebastria; species Phoebastria nigripes. The sequence goes on along the minus strand of JAYKAV010002863.1, from coordinate 481,087 downwards.
AGTTGAGTAATGTTGTTCCACTCTGCTACACTGTATAGCCTAGTTCTGCAACACCATTTTCATGGTTTGCCTAGTATTACTTTATCCAGTCATTAACAGCTAAATACCATTAAACAAATGTAGATGTGGTAAGACAGAGTCAAGCAAGACCCTTCCCTCCTCCCCAAGCTCAGTTGGGTGATCACAGAAAGCACGCTAGGAGCAATCAGTTGAAACCTCACTGACTAGACTACTTTGATGTACTCTGCAGCACTTGCATAGCTCAGCTGGAAGTCCTTAAATAGAAGAAAAAACCCCATTTTGGGCCTGGATTTCTGCACTACTTGGTGCCTCTTCCCAATATTTCTGAGTCCATTATTAAGTTTGGCTGAAATGGGCTAACAATATTAATTTCTTCTAACTTCCATAGCTATAAGCTGCTATGGGCTGCAGCATGAGGCCATTTCTTACTGGACAGAAAAGAATCCACTTAGTTTGACATCAGAAATTTTTTTTCCAAATACAGTAGCTAATCTAATAATTTTTAACTTATCTTTGATCTTTATTTTTTCYTCTGTACATGAAAACTTTTCATTTCACTTTTTTTTGTCTCAATGAATTGAATAGCTTTTTATGTATATTCTTACCACCTGAATGTTTAGGAACAGTTATCTGAGGAGCAAGACATTACCACCCATGTCTTCAAAAAAGCTAGCAAGTTTTCTAACGTGCTTTAAGAGGTGATATGATGACATAATGCATGTGAACAATTAAACTTTCTTCTACAAAGACGTCACGGGAAGGATAAACTGTCTGAAGTAGGTTAAGTCATCCTGCAGTACATGAAATTTAAGGGAGAATGTGTGATTAACTCAGTCCCATTTCTTATGAGTAACCTCAGAAGAACTTGCCTTTCATGTTCTGTTTCACCCATTTTCTTTCTTTGGCATTAGAGCATTTTTTCCTTTCAAATTTCTGACTTGATTTTTAGAGTCACATAATGCATTTATGCATGTGCTTCAACACCCCTTTGTCTCAAGCACTTCAAATGCAGATTTTACTGTTCTCTATCACAATTACCACTGGCTCATTCTGAGCAGGTAGTGAATCAGTAAAATCAGAAATGTAACAAAACCTAGTCTTGTTCATCATTTAAAAAAAAAAAAAAAAAAAAAAAAAGTATTTTTTCCTCTATTTAAATCTTCATACACTGAAAACTGTCTTTGTACTATCCTGTTTTTGATAAAGGCATGCTTCAGGTTAGAATATCAAGTCTGGCAGTGCTATTATAGCTACTTTGATAGATTAGAAAAAAATTTCTGTAAACAGTTTAAGGAATATTACCAAACCTTAGAAAAAAGCTTTTATGAGATTTATTTCACATATAATTCATTTAGAGGTTGACTTTCACGTCTTGAATCACTAAATTTAAATAAAAATGTGTTCTGYTGAAACAGTTGGTGAAACCAAAGCTGGTCAGAAAGCAAGCTATACATTTATATACTCAGTCACGAACTGCATATTCTTCAGTATTGGTTTCCCTACTGAAAATCATAGGATTTGACTAGTAAACATGGCTCAATACTTGCAAGCTTGAAGGAAATGGAAACCATTTGAGTGTTCAGCATTTCCATTAAGCAGACTATTAATACTGCTTTTTCTATTTCACTTACCCCACCTGTTTAAAAAAAACATCTTATGGGACATCTGAGAGTTTGTTAGTCTGTAAACATCTGGAATCACAGAATAATTTAGGTTGGAAGGGACCTCTGAAGGTCACCTGGTCCAGCTCCCTGCTTGAAGCTGGTCCAGTTGTATCAGGTTACCCAGGGCTCTGTCCAGGAGAATTTTGAGTATCTCCACATATGGAGATCCACGACCACTCTGGGAAACCTGTTCCAAAGTTTGATCACCCTCAAGTTGAAAAGATTTTTCTTTATATACAGTCAAAGTAACCCATGTTGCAATTTGTGTCTGTCGCCTCCTGTCCCRTCACGGCGCACCTTTGGGAAGGGTCTGCCTCTGTCTTCTCTAAACTCTTACGCAGTTGTTGACAGCTACTGAACTCCCATCACCATCATTAAATGAGTTGCCATGTGTTTGTAATGGTGCATATTTTTTAAGGAAAAACACTAGTTTGGATCTTGAGGGGGCTCTAAGCAGGAGTCTGTCTGTCCTAATAGAAAAAGCCATGCAGTATTAAAACAATCAACCATTAAACTTAATAAAACATTCACTTCTGATCTCTGAAGAGCTAATACTTTAATGACAATTGAAATAAAAACATAAAGACTATAAATTAAAAAAAAAAAAAATCTAGGGGAAAGTAGCATGCTGGACTTTGGCTTTATTTTCACAAATTCAAAACTTCTAATTTGCTTTTCCCCAGAGAGCCAGGATAAGAATACTGAAATTACAGGACAAAAACCAAGCATCAAAAGGGAAGAAGAATTTAGTTAGATTTATCCAAAATTTTTTTTCCTCCCCTAACACTACCAAGCATCAAGCAGAAACACGAGTGAGTACACCTCCAACAAATAGATGGTAGGTTTAAATTTAAATACAGGGTTTCCTGGTCTTGCAAGATGAGCAGAAGCAAGAAGGAAGGAGGACTGCTACTTTCAGCATCCTGCTGCTACATTGGACTACGTGCAACAAAACTATCTCATTGCTTGATAAGCGACATCTCAGTGACAGTAACAGTTTAATTACCTCTGACTACCTTTTTAAGCTGGTTTATTGCTTAGCTGCACCAGTTCCCTGTCCCACTTCATTTTAAGTCTACACAAACACCCATGCCATAACAGTACATGGCAGCAGGAACAAACCACTGGGAATAGACTTTGGATAAGCACCTCTATTAAATGTGTAGCCACAACCTGAATAGTGGAAGTCTGCAACAGGAAGCACACTGATGACTTGGAAAAGTTATGTTAAAAAAGTTATGTTATGCTCTTTCGTGGCCAATATAGAATTTCATAAATTGATAAACCAAACCATCCGCTACTATTGCAGCTTACTGGCACTACCAGGAGATTCTCTTATGGATAGTAAAATTTGTGTCACTGGGCAATCTTTTCAAGTTTTTCCGTACCTGCAAATCTTAAAAAACAAAATCAAAAAACCGGCAATGGAACAGAAACCCAAGCTGCATGCTCAAGTTTAAGTGCCACACTTTACACTAAGTGTCCTGATTTCACCTTAGGCAAACCTTCATCTTAAAGGAATGAGCTAGTGAGTGAATCCACAGATAATAGTCTGTTGTACTCAAATTCTGTTACACTCTTTTTGTAGAGATAAGCACTATCCAAATATCCAGAGACTAGAAAACCTAGAGAGTCTGTTGATGCTATACAAATAGAATACTAATGTACACAAACTCATAGAGTGAAGGGAAAGGAGCAAGGAGAAAATTCTTACACAAATAGACCCTCAATGATCTTTAATCAATAGAAATTAACTTTCAGGTATGCAAAATGAACAAAGACTAACATCAATGTAATCTTTTCCTAGCCAACAAAAAGGCCTGGTAAAGACTAGAAGTATCCATACCTGTTAAACAAAAAAGGTAACACAGGTGGACGCTTCAGGGATTTCAGCCTGCTGCAAACATGTATCAGTATAGCTCCCACCTTGTAAACCTTTATAGCAACTCGTTAAGAAGTCATAACAGTTTACGGTAATACTGCTCACCCTTGTGTTAAAACAGGACAGTATCATGATACTTTTTGTCCTCAAAGCCATCCTTTCTACTTCAAAGAAAGTATATTTTGCTGATATGCAGCAAGAAGCAGCTTTGTTTTACAATTTTGCAAGTCCCTCCTAAGAACTGTCAGTCTGGCTATTAACTGAGGCACAGTTTTGCCAGAAGTCATAACTTTCTTCTTATTCCTAGAGATTTAGCAAGAGACATGCACAAACAGTCTGGTGATCAAGAGTTTTTTTTTTTTTTTTTTTTTAGTAACATAAATTAATCTAATTTGCTAATGAAAGAATGCTTGCAAAAGGTGTTTAAATACTATCACAAAATACCACTGACACATTAAGTTAGAAATCTTAACATACTATTAAAAATGACACATGGCAACTTGAGAGGGCACAGTGCCTAGGCTCTGAGTGATCTTTTCTGACACATTTCACTGCCAAGGGAAGACATCTGTAGCAGGATGCTAATGAAGTGCTGAGGGCAGCACAGTATCAGTATGTTAGCATCAAGGGACTGTGCAATTTCTGAGCTCCTAATCTGGTTTTATATTATTTATGTTATAAAAAAAAAAGAAATTTGAGTACAAATCACTTAGCATAAAAAAATATTTAGTCTACTTGTATTGCTTCCAGTCATTCCCTCAGACCAAGTTTTCTTTGTGTATAAGCTTCATTCTACAACAATTTTTTGATCATCAAAATATGTTCAAGTGCCCTCTTGACAGCATCTGCTCTTGTGAAGTTCCACTTAAAAACACAAAACAAAAAAAGAAAAAAAATCTGTAGATGCTGAACACATCTATTATGGTGTTACCTTCATGAGCATTTTGTAGAGGACAGCATATTGATTGCCGAAACCTAAAAAGCAATGGGATTCCTAGGTATCAAAGACTAGGATGAAATGTCATCTACTGCTAAAACTCACTCCCACTCTAGCCCAGTTGATACCATGTTTCTTGACACAGAGGCAGYTTTGAACAGGTATGGGCAGGTTTCCTCCATCAATCCAGCTTGTTGTCTGTCCAATTGCTTTTAAAAAGAGAATGGGACAGTTCTCTCTATCTACTCACTATTTTATGTGGCAACATCTGCTGAACTAGTGGAAGAGGTTTAAAAATAATCCTTCCCCCCCCCCCCCATATGAAAAGTGATACAGGTTTTTGCAGCCTGCACTTCTAAACAGAAAATCTCAGCTTTTCTGAAAAAAAGTACCAGGATACTTATCTACATATTCTCTTTCACGTCATCCCCAAAGGCATTAGTTAATGCCAACCTGCAAGTACACTTAGCACATTATCCTTGAAAACCTCTGAGAACCACTTAGGGCTTAACCATTTGGTTATTCCATTAAAATAAGAAACCCAAGAGTGGGAGGGAGCTTGATTTGAACTAATTTCCAACCACTTCAACCTGAATTACAGATTATTTAGATTACATTTAAGGCTCTAATGTGCTTCAGCTCAGAGACAAACACCAAACTTCTGAAATGCTGCAACCAAAAATGCAGTCTGTTATTGAACAGCGTCATGATCAGAAAACATTGTCTTTGTAGAGTAACAGCCACAACTATGGACTTTACTCCAACAGATATGAGAACCCAAATAATCCTCACCCTGAAAAGAAGATATATACAAGCATAAACAAAGAGTTTCAGGTATACACAATATGCAGACAAAAAAAACCCGTATTTTTTGCACCTCAACTGTTTCAAAGCTTTCTCACAATGAATCCTTGTTATCAGATGTTTTAACAACTCTATTAGCACAGTGCTAGGTTTTACCTTTCCAAGGTTAACTGAAAGCGTATCTTTCACTAGAGAGACTGAATAAATATTCAWCACTACATACATATTTTAGAGAAAAGTAAGGTTTTTTTCCATTTCAAAGGTTGAAATCCTGAACTTCTTGTTCAGCATCATATAAAGCTGTTCAGAAGTCATAGTCTACTAAGTGAAATTGAAGATACTAAGGTGAGAACAGAAGACAGGCAAAAATCTGCTTTCATTTATCTAGAAGTGCAAGGTTTCTGCAGATATCACAGCTGCAAAGGAACTTAAACTACCACTGCGTAGAGCAATTGGGACACAGTAGGGCTTACTAGCTCAAAAACACGGCTATATAAACACAGACATGCTGTGTTCAGTATAGCTTTATTCACACATACTATGAACAAGCTAGTAAACCCACCCTGATCCAAGTTAGCTATAGGCAGGGCCAGCTTGGATCTGCCACAACTTACTGATTTTAACCTAAGTTTAGCATTAGCATTGCCAGACATCAGCTGGCTTCATGAAGCATTGCTTGGTTGTCAAGGAACTTCCCTCTTCAGTAAGCCTGATTAGCTTGGTCTCATTATTACAAGAGCCAAGAGACATTGATGAATGTGCTCAAGCTAACAAAGCCACCTCAAATAATGAGCATTGGGGAAAACTATTTCTGAATTGGCTTTACTAGAAACTTAAAGACGACAGTGAAGACAGGTCAGTTTTGAAATGGTTTCTGCTGAACTGGGCAATGGGACTGCAAACAGACTCTGTACAATCAAACATGCAGCTTTTAAGTGAAGTAGTGAAGAAATATGAGCACTGTGTATGTGCAAGTGTCCTGCATAGCTAGCCCACTTAATAGCCAGAATTAGGCACAGAATAAGTTGAGGGAAAAAAAAAAGAAAAAAAAATCCAAAACACAGTGAAAGATAAGCCCAGCAGCTGAAGAGTGGTCAGTTTCTTCAACAAGCTCAATATTAAGGTGATGAATACTATGCAGGTTCTGATATGATCTCTGTGTCATGGTATGCCAGCTATATCCAGTCCTCAATACCTCTGTGATGAAGCAAGTTTGATGTTGGAGCACTAAAATATCTGAGATAGGCAGCTGTCTGTGTTCATCTCAGAGAAAGTGGTATCATCATATTTGCTACAAAGAGCGACAGAGAATATTGTCTACAGCTGACTGTGACCCCTGGCAAAGGGAAAGTGCAAGCTCATATACAAAAGCCATAACAATATAAAGTAACAATGACATTCTCTCAAAATCTAAAATTAATACCACTACTGTAGACATGAAAAAGTTACAGCAGCATGGCTATTCAGGTAATTATTCATTTTGTGATTGCATTGCAGGAGGGAATTTTTTACATCAGTAGGGGGCTCTAGTTCTGCAGCTTTTCATAATCTCTGTTAAAGCTGTACATGGAATGGAAATATTCTTGGTGATGCTGACACAGCAGCTAGAACACTTGCAGCTGCAGGACTATCACACAGAGGCAGAGCTGAGTGGCTATATTCAGTGCTCTCTGAAGCTGGCGCCTGACAAGAACGAAGACTACCAAAGCAAAGGAAAGATATTTTATCTCAAAGATGTCTTAGAAGTGAGCAATTGCAATTACGCATAATTTCAGTTTAAAAATAAGTCACCTTATGATATTGATCAAGAACAGCTGAATAAAGGCTAATGGTACAAACTGTCATTCAATGCTCCATTTATAAATAACCTGGCCTTTATGTCACCAAAATGGACTTGCATTTTTATATCCCCAGAATTCCAAACACAAATTAAATCTGTAAATAATTATAGCAAACTAGCATTATGCAAGTATTTGTAAAGATTCTCCATAGCACTTAACATATATCATGCTATATTGCATAGCTATATTTATTCTTATGTTGAAATACAAGTATCAGGGCATCTTGATAAAACAAAAAAAAGTTATGAAGAAACAGTTCAGACTCAGACCAGGACTTGAGCAGACACTTTTAAATATCACTCATGCAGAATAACAGCTTGAATTTAAATGTAAAAACATGCTAGACTTGTGATGAGGCTCAATCAGGCCCTATATGCAGCTGCTCAGAATTATGTTAGGGATCAGCTTGCAAATTGTTTAACACGGCTCAGACAACTCATTCTTAACTGTGGCCAATTAGTGTTGACAGCCTAGCTGCATTTGATTTAGAATATGGAGGTAGATACATATGTTAAAATGAGGTTATTGAACTCTATTTAAAGAAGTTTTGCCCCATTTTCAGTGAGCAAGCAAACAGTTGAAAAAGGCTTACAGCTTCTCTTTACTAAGGCCAAGCAGAGAAGGCTGCAGATACATAATGTACTATCAGCGTCGGTAGAAAAACCAAACAGAATGTATGGAAAAGCCTTCTTCCCTATAGAATAACTAACCTTCACTTTTTTAACACCTTGTACATACGTTCTAGAGGTGGAAGCTTTCTAGACCTACTTTCCGTTTCATATGGAATAACATTAGAATAACGCATTTGCTATATAACCGGACATACTTTAAAAGCCAAAGAAGTTGTTCATATCTGCAGAAACAAATACACAGAGCTTAATCTTATTTGCATAATAATTTTTACTCTGTGCTTAGCAGAATGATAGCAACATGTAAAAAGAAGCTACTTTTCTCACTAACTTATGCGAAAATCCTCTAAAAACCCAAGATTACTTATAATGAAACATTTTTGAGAACACCTTTGGAAGAATGGCAGAGGATCTGAATCAAGTGTTGATTGCATCAGAAAAGTATGAAGAATATGTAAGATGGCAGAAGCATCTTTGTTGACAAGTAAATCAAATCAATCTTTGATTGATTGTCAATAGAATAAACAGGGAAATCCAGACAAAACTCAGGCAGTCAATCTTATTACTATAAATTTTCTCAGATTCCCCAAAAAGAGGCCAGCTCTGAAGTAAGTAGGACTGCTGCTTTAGATGTCCATTTGGTGCAGCCCATTAATAATATCTGTTGTAGCCCAACCTTTTGTACTTATCTCATAATTAAATTACCTGTTAAAGTATCTGGKCATAATAAAAGTGAATCAGTCTCAACCATACGTTTTCCTTTATTTTCTCCTAACAATAGCCTGACCAGCCAAGAATTTGACTGATCATTTTCATTTTGCACAAGATTCTATATAATAATATCACCTTTTAATTAACAACTTGTCATGAGTGCCATCAAACTAATCCTTACATATATAGGTAGTTTCCATTTTTATCTACAAAAATGCAGATATTTATACAGTGTGCCATCTGAATGCCAAAAGGTTCCAATATGTTTCCCATATTCCCTCGTGGCATATAAATTCATAAAAACTACTCTAAAATGAAAATAAGTACACCMGAAACTGTGCTTAAATAATGTTTTCTAAGCAACCTGCGTAGAAAAACAGAAGCCATCCAAAATTGATTACCTACTTGAAATAACATCAAATTAGATAAAAATCCTTTTCCTACTTCGGTAATCAGTTGTCTCCTTGTAAAATGTGATTATTACATAAAAAAACCTCTTTACAAACACTTAAAAAAGCTGCTAGGGCAAGCTTGGACCACGATGCCCTCTAGAAAAAGAAAAACTAGCAGATAACCAGCTCTATGCAACTAGTGCATAAACTAACGGTCTGCAGATAAATATCAGACCAAAAAAAAGGAAAAATATGTGCTTCACATGCTGATAATCCATTCCAATTTCACTAGCCTTACCTACACTGCATTTCTTTTAGCGTTCTTTCAATTAGCTGAATAACAGTCAGATAGTCAATGTTTCTGGTCAGGATGATTTACCTACAACTTAAACATGACCAATACTGATTTTTTTTTTTTTTTTTTTAATATGTTTATATCTTCTGTAATTAAAAATAAATAGAAATGCATTGCTACTTCTTAGAATTGTTTCCATTTTTCAGTGGAAAATGAATTCTTCAAAGCAAAACATAAAGAAGGGCAGAAACAAATGACTGATATCYAGCTTCCTTCAAGTGCTTGTCTTTCCTCTCTCCATCCCACTGTACTGATCTCTTTTAATTCTACACTGCTGATTCTCTTGCCAAACTATTAAAAATAGTACTGGACAATTTTACTCAGTTTTCTCTACTAATCAGATGAGATATGGGTGAAATAATTGCTTTAACATTATAATATTTTAATGTTCAATTACTTCTGTGTTATTTAATCATATTAGAGACATGCAAATGTCAAAATCTTAAACAGGGGAAAGCAGTAAAAATACTTTCCTTGCTTTACAACAGCTTTAGGCTATGTTCATTACAAAACAAAGTAACATTTCTTGGTGCATCAGCCAGCCACCACATCACAGCAAGTGCTCCATGAAGATAAACCAGCACCCTGATTCCTAGCACCACAGCCTCACCGTTTCTCTCCAGACAACTAATCTCGGAGTGAAAGAAAGCAAGCGACATGTTTAGTCTTGCTGGGTTAAGCCATTTGGGTAATAAGCACTCCACACTGAAAACGAAAAGCTGACGGGGCTGGAGAATTGGAGTTTCTCCATCTTCCACGCTACCTGCTCTTCTGGTGCAGGAGAAGCTGGCCAGAGCACGGGGGCCAGAGAGGATGCGGGAGCCGGCGTGTGAAGGAAGGTGACAGGAGGGACGTAGGTGAGAAACAGACAGCACTGRGAAGCACCGAGGCCCACAACAGACTTAGGCCAGCCAGTCCAAGTGTCCTCAGGTCTGCTTATGCCATAAAATGTTTTGGCAAATTGTTTTCATACAGGCTCTTACTGTCTCATAAGTTTTTGATGAAGAGTAGCACATTTACCTTTGATACTTCTCCATATGTATACTTTCACAAATAGTTACCTCAAAAAATTTTTGTAAAAGTTCAGTTCGAGTGGAAGCAGTCTAGTAACTGTAAAGCAGACCTCATAACTTCCAAGGGCCAAGGTGCCTGGATGACAGTCACTGACAACAGCAAGTGCACACACAGGCTCATTCTTTTAACTTCAAAAAAGGTTACACTTTATAAGAATAGACTGCTAACTAAATTTAGCATCTGTACAATTTATGACATGTTAAGGTGTCACACAAGAAATTTTGTATGAGAAATGTAGTTGTGGAAATTCAAAGAACTGTTAATGTGCAATGCAGTGCCCAAGTGAGCCCCAGGCAGCTATTATTTTGCACTAGAGACCACATCCTCCGCATTAAATTAGTATTTTTAAACTAACCAAGAGGCTAACCACTTACTGAGATAATAGCTTTCACTAAACTGAAGGAGAAAAACACTGCCTCTTAATTCACTGCATGGTATAGCCACTAACTTAAAATACAAAACAGAAATTAAGGGATAAATCTGCTTAGATGAAGGCAAAATGCAGAGTGACAAAATGGCCTTATGTAAGAGCAGAATGTTGTAATTTCAGTCTTTATATATGGCACGTAAATTCTAACTTAGTTAAAAGGAAAAGAATGTGCAGAGTATGTACCAAATCAACAGAACCATTTTGATGCAAAAGTAGTTCATTAGGCAATTATCACTCAAGAAGAATCTGTATACTTAAATGCACTGATGCACAGAACATACCTTTGCAATGTGGTCACTTTGCAGCTGCTAAGTACATATCCAGCCAGATGGTAGGAATCATTGCAGCTCCACTAACTGAAGTGAGAGATAGGAAAGCTGGAGGTCTGACTGGTATCAGATTCACTCCCTCTCTTACCCTCTCCCAGGTCCCAAACTGAGAGGAATTTAAATCAGCAAAATATTTTACCTTAGATGGCAGAGATGATGACACTTGACAAGATACAGATGCTGCTCTCAAACACCCTGACAAAAACGGTAATAAACACAAAAGCATGAGGATCATACAAGTAGTAGACTGCGTGTGCACAGCTGTTCCAGGACATTAGTAATCCCAGGCCATCTTGGACAAGAAGGCACTGCAAAACATAATTAGAAATCTTTCTGCCCTACTGAACTTACTTAAATCTTACTGCCTTACTGGAAGTTCCTTTTTGAACTTCCCATCAGTGGGTATCTGCCTAAGACTGGTCCTGCAAGTGTTGACAGTGACAGATACAAGTACCTATGGCTGTGTGTCTTCTACTCTTACTTCCAGTCTACCATGGATGTGGCAGCAGCCTATATATGAGCAAGAGAGAACAGGTCCTTGAGCTCAGCACAGGCTCATAATTCACAGGAGGAGAAAAAAAGAAAAGAAAAAAGACAAAAAAAAAAAAAAGACAAGAGGGTCATTTCTTTTTCCTTTGTCACTGCCATTTTATAAGGGAGCATATTGGAATCTTTCTATGTGTTTCTACAATTTACACAGACTGGTGAATTAGAAAGCACCTGAAAAATAAAATAAAGGAACTGTACTGCCAGCCACAGCTCTTAAAGGAATCGACAAGAGAATAATTTGTAGCCAAAAGGAAGAGGGGAATGMAAAGTATTGACCTTGCTTGCTCATGGGCAAGTGATTTATCATGAACAAGAATGTCAAGCTAATTATGAAAGGGACACTGATTATGAAAGGTAAAATCTTTAAGATTATATAAAGCTGATTCAATTAAACATTTTAAAAAGAAGTTAGCACAATGCATGGGGCTAAAAATCACCTTTTGGGTCTGCAACAGATATCCATGAAGAAAGAATAAATTTTACAGAAAAGCAAAGTCAAGGTCCATCAGGAAGCAATTAGTGCGTAAAAACAAACACAGCTTATTTATAGCACATAGGACACGACAGTGTTAAGAGTAGATCAACTTGACAAGGTAACTGTACATGATACCAGCCCAGTTGCATAAGGTTCTCTCCAAATACCATTTAGGAATACAAATTCAGAAGAAAACCATCCTTAATAAAAAGGAATTAACAATAGCTTAAATTAAATAAAAACAATTTCTAAATCAACAAGACTAACAGGATTTATTAAATATTGATCATAGGTCATTTTTGCTGGCCTTCTTTAAATGTATAAGTAATTGTATCAGTGCAGAAAGGAATCAATACGCTAGAAGTTCACAGGAGCAGTTCTCAATGAATTCTGAAGAAATATCCTCACAAGATGATCCATGAGTAACCTCTGGGAAGSAGAACTGCACATCACCCTGTACTGAGATAATAAATTACAAATGGAAAGACACGTGTATGTCTTCACATGATTTGTATGCCATTACCTTCCTTTGCGCAACCTGCTTTAGCTAATAAATCTTATTTCTGGAAACAAACAGAGTCATTTGAAGCCTGGATTCCRCTTTCTGGTTTTTGTCAGTAAACTACAGCAGATCTGCACAACATTGTAGTGACCGGTAGGTCAGCAACTTCCACCTAGCCCAGGGGAAGGACGATGACTCCACACAATCACACCAAAAGCATGCAATGAATGGTCCTGTACCTCTACGGTAAGCAGGTGGGCAAGTGGACCCCTGCCGTAATGGGGGACGCGAAGACTTGCAGACAGCCCAGCTCGCTCTCCCTACAGGGCAGGCTTCTGCAACAGTTACTTTCCAACACAGTCAATGAAAGGAAAAATAGACACCTTCCCTGTAAGTGAGATTATTCATTTTGAGAAAACAAAAGTCATCCTGGAACAGGTATTATGGACAAGAGATATTTCTAGTTAGTTATTATTGACTGCATTTAATTGTTTGGAAACCTCTTCTTTAAAGATGGTTTTCAATCCTTGCCCTTTGGTGAAACCAGCAAYATACCATGAAGATTACAGCATACTAGATACAATCCGATATAAACAGCATTTTTATGGAGTAATCTTTTGCAGGTTATATATCAGATAACCAGTTATTAAGAAATAAAAATTTATCCAGGCCTTTAAAAATGACTATAAACAAGCTAATTTAACTGGCAGCATTTAATTCTGCTTCCCTTTACCATTCCATAGCAGAGACAAACAGCAGCAACCAGTTGCAAAGCATCTGTGTCTAGCTAGCACAGAAAAGAAAGGGGGAAAACGTTCTCTCAGCTGTGAGGCAGCAGCATTAGCAGGCTGTATATTTCCCAAGCAGGGATCCATTCCTTATGCACTTACTCTGATTTGGCAATTGCCCTTTGAACGGCAATCCTACTACATTGAATACTCTTGGTCTTGCACTTCCCTAAAGTCCAAACAGTCCCTTCATGTCAGAGGAAAAGAAGCTACCATTGGATCTGGTCTCCCAGATCTTTGGCACTGAAAAAGATACAAAAGGTTAAGTGACCTTAAACTGCAACCCAATAGCTGGGATGCTATTCATTTCCTTTGATTTATTTGGTATCCATAGCACAACTACAGCTAAAATAGTAAGAGAAGATAAAAATCCATGTAAGATCAAATTTTAGTAGAGATGCCTATCCATGGCAGTTCTTCACCATGGAATAGTGGAACAGATACTGCTTTTTTACTAGGAAAAGTGGCAAACATGTTTAAATAGGTTAAGGATGGAAGGGATTTACTTTGGGAATAAATTAATTAAATTCTCTTTATTGGCTTCCATCTTGATTCTTGTAACAAAACTGTCCCATGTATGAACTACATGCAAATTCTGTATTGCTTGGGGCTGTGTGGCCTTTTCAGAGATTTCTGCAAAGAAAAAGCAGTATTTCCTTTTGCTATTAAGCACAAAGGAGTTATTTATTGCTTGTTATGTCCACAGAAACAGTATATATAAACGCTTGCATTTCCTATTTAATTTCATTAAAAAAAATCCCAGTGCCTAAAGCTAGAAGACTCCTTTTGATCTAGTAAAAATCCTTATCTGAATTTGCCAGGGAATTCAGTAGAAATACTGAGGATGCAGTTTTAAAGCTAGAGGGCTGCAGTTCTGCCTTCACTGCTCGTATTCCCAGCTCTTCCCATCTTCTGCCTGCTCCTGGCACCAGCAATCATACAGTGGCAATTGTGAGTTATTTCAGGAAGCTGGTAATGAYGAAGATTAACCTGGAAAGTGATCTTTTCTGACCAAACCAGCTCCCTTGAACTGGCTTGCTGTATGGTACCATGATTATCAACAGTGGCTCAGGGGCAGGAACACAGCAGTTGAGACTTGGGTTGGCTTACAGTGCAGCAAGTCACACTGTAATTTGCTTTCACTCTTCTTGGACCAYGTACTCCTAACCCCAACAGTCTCAACACTAGCACTTCTAGTTGTGGAGCAAGACACCACCATTGTGACTGAAACAGACTCCCTCGCTCCACCAAGGTAGTCTGCAATCAGCTGTACATCTTGTGGCTGGCATAGCTGCTAGAACAGATACAAATGAAGCAAAAACATTTCTGTGGCAGAAAGCAGAAATTTCACACCTCTTAGGTGAACCATGAGGTTCAACAAGGCCAAGTGCAAGGTCCTGCACCTGGGTCGGGGCAACCGCTGGTATCAGTACAGGCTGGGGGATGAAGGGATTGAGAGCAGCCCTGCCGAGAAGGACTTGGGGGTACTGGTGGATGAAAAGCTGGACATGAGCCRGCAATGTGCRCTCRCAGCMCAGAAGGCCAACCGTATCCTGGGCTGCATCAAAAGAAGCGTGGCCAGCAGGTCGAGGGAGGTGATTCTGCCCCTCTACTCTGCTCTGGTGAGACCCCACCTGGAGTACTGCGTCCAGCTCTGGAGCCCTCAGCACAAGACAGACATGGACCTGTTGGAGGCAGGTCCAGAGGAGGGTAACAAAAATGATCAGGGAGATGGAACACCTCTCCTATGAAGAAAGGCTGAGAGAGTTGGGGTTGTTCAGCCTGGAGAAGAGAAGGCTTCGGGAAGACCTTATTGCGGCCTCTCAATACTTAAAGGGGGCTTATAAAAAAGATGGCAGCAAACTTTTTAGCAGGGCCTATTGTGACAGGACAAGGGGTAATGGTTTTAAACTAAAAGAGGGTAGATTCAGACTMGATASAAGGAAGAAATTTTTTGCAATAAGGGTGGTTAAACACTGGAACAGGTTGCCCAGAGAGGTGGTAGATGCCCCATCCCTGGAAACATTCAAGGTCAGGTTGGATGGGGCTCTGAGCAACCTGATCTAGTTAAAGATGCCCCTGCCCACGGCAGGGGGGTTTGGACTAGATGACCTTTAAAGGTCCCTTCCAACCCAAACTATTCTATGATTCTATGATTAGTGACATGATTGCAGAAAGGTTCTTACCCATTAACATGTTTTGGTAAAGAATGAGATGGCAGCAAACACCTTTCTGTGGAAGTTAAACTAGTCACAGTGTCACCAGAGTGAACTGAGCACTAACCAGCAATGCTTATCAAGCTTATTTTCACTTTATTTGATAATGTTGCTGACAGCAGAATCTCCTGTGTATGCTCCACTAAACTTTTATAYTTTATGGACTACGTTACCACACGTCCTCCCCCTGTTTCATAAGAGTACTCCCATCCAACCCTATAAAATCCTGTTTTATCACTTACATTACATTTCTTATACATGAATACATTATCTTTACCRAGGTGATGCTAGCAGTCCCAAGGCCAGTCCACAAAAGTTAGTCTCCCTTGGCATGTCTCTATAGAGATGACAACCTGCTGGCACTACCATGGTCCAATTCAACCTCCCCAATGTATGTCCTCTGCGCCCCCTTCTCCATGTCAGTGCTAATGTTTGATCCTTGATCAAACCATGTTGGGGAGCTAAAATACCAGAAACTCCCACCCCCCTTCCCCACCAAACAAACCCAAAATATACACCCACACAAAAAACAAGTGAAGAGTTTCTACTGGTTCAGCTGCCTGAGGATCAGAGAAATGTAAATTTAATAAAGACGGGGGTGGGAACAGAGACTGGTGGAAGGGAAACCTTTTGGCAGCAACTATAACCTCAAATCATACTCCTAGAACCAAAGCTAAGCCAACTATGAAAAAAAAAATCCATTGGAATTTGGGCTTCATTTGTTCTGAAGTTCATGTAGTCTTGTTTTCAAACATAATAATACGCAGCTTAAGTAAAAACATAATTTAAAAACAAATCATCGCAATTTAAGATGTTTATATTTGTAGGATAGGTAGAAAAACTTTAATTTCTTTGGTCTAACTGTAGCAGCATAGAGAGCAATCAATCACAAAACAAACAGTGCCAGAAGATTCAGATTTTTAACAAGATCCCTAAATAGTATCTTTAAAAACAGAACAATACATACTTTATGCAGTAATTCTGGAAAACATGTACACTTTCTTTTGGCTCAGTGCACATGTTGCAACAGCAATTCATTAATGTTTTCCAAAAACCACACCATTAGAAAAATGTTAGTACACAAAAACATAAAACCAACGCATAATAACAATTTGCTTTAAGTACCACTGACAACACAGAAGGAAGAGACATATGGATTCAGGGACTGGCATCATGACAAGAAGAAATACTAYTTCTTGTGAAAGTCTGAGATCAAATGGGCAAAATACTTTGGAACAAAAAGCAAAAGAAATCAAAAGTCGTCAACTCAGAGTTACTGGGTAAAGTTAAAAGGTTGCACTCATCTGAAATTCAGAGTAGATCATCACAGCGGTTGAAAGTTATTGAACCTTCCCCTAGAATACCAGCTCAAAGGTCCTCCAGGACCTCTGCAGCAACAGCACATCTCAAAACTACGCTACGCTCTATACATAACCTCTTTCTTTCCTTAGTGAAATATGCAGTTTCCTTCTCACACTTTTTCATATTTTCTGAAGGTAAGTCTTGAGGCCTGTTATGGCTAGAACTTTGTAATCAACTTATTGCCAAAAGCTGTCAAGTTATACGCTCCTGTCCCCACCCCAGTGAATGATCTAAGCTCAAAGATTAATTCAAGCTCCGGGGTGACTAGTAAAGTCACACACAGTGTAACAAATTCACGAAAACATGGTGTGCAGTGATAGGTATTTTTTCCTCTACGTATTATTTAATATTATGTAAGATGGTGGCTCATTTGAAAAGAGGGCACACAAGGGTAAGTGAAAAATAAGCAGCTGCTAAAGGTTCACAATGAATTTAAAATAATGTGGTTTTGTATGAAAAAAGTACAGTTCACTCTGTAACAGAAAGCTCCCTTCACCTGCAGAACAGTGATAGCTATGATTTAACAGCACTGCAATTACATGTCTATGGATAATGAGGCCCATGCTCCCCTTTGGCTCTCTGATCTTCTCTACAGCCTGTGCCTTTTACATCCACAGACCTCTCTTCTCCCATCCTGCCACTGATTTTGTCCARAACATTTGAAGATTTACTTTAAAAATAAAAATAAAAACTTAAAAATAAAAAAGTTTAAAGTGACACCTGGCAAAGCTAAACACACAGCAAAATCATAGAATCATAGAATCATTAAGGTTGGAAAAGACCTTTAAGATCATCAAGTCCAACCATCAACCCAACACCACCATGCCCACTAAACCATGTCCCYAAGCRCCTCATCTACAYGTCTTTTAAATACTTCCAGGGATGGTGACTCCACCGCTTCCCTGGGCAGCCTGTTCCAATGCTTAACCACTCTTTCAGTAAAGAAATTTTTCCTAATGTCCAATCTAAACCTCCCCTGGGGCAACTTGAGGCCATTTCCTCTCGTCCTATCGCTAGTTGCTTGGCAGAAGAGACCAACACCCACCTCGCTRCAACCTCCTTTCAGGTAGTTGTAGAGGGCAATAAGGTCTCCCCTGAGCCTCCTCTTCTCCAGACTAAACAGTCCCAGTTCCCTCAGCCGCTCCTCGTAAGACTTGCTCTCCAGACCCTTCCCCAGCTTCGTTGCCCTCCTCTGGACACGCTCCAGCACCTCAATGTCCTTCTTGTAGTGAGGGGCCCAAAACTGAACACAGTATTCGAGGTGCGGCCTTACCAGTGCCGAGTACAGGGGGACAATCACTTCCCTACTCCKGCTGGCCACACTATTTCTGATACAGGCCAGGATGCCATTGGCCTTCTTGGCCACCTGGGCACACTGCTGGCTCATATTCAGCCAGCTGTCAACCAGCACCCCCAGGTCCTTTTCCGACAGGCAGCTTTCCAGCCACTCCTCCCCCAGCCTGTAGCGTTGCATGGGGTTGTTGTGGCCAAAGCGCAGGACCCGGCACTTGGCCTTGTTGAACCTCATGCAGTTGGCCTCAGCCCATCGATCCAGCCTGTCCAGGTCCCTCTGCAGAGCCTTCCTACCCTCGAGCAGATCGACACTGCCGGCCAGCTTGGTGTTGTCTGCAAACTTTCTGAGGGATGCGATAACATCACATTTCATGTGATAACATGTTTCGTGTGACAAAGCTATACTTAAATGAAGTTCTGCTTTGAAGGCCTACTTACACACAAGAGTACTCCCATTCCTTAATTCAAGTTTGCTTTGCAGAACATAACTGCATTTTAGACTGAACTGTAGTTCTCAGTCTGCTGTGGCTTTTATTTCAAGTTACTGTAGTGGCATACAAGGTCAGTTCACATACACGCATAATTTAACAGAAGTTAAACTGTTATGCATAACTAACAATCATTATGTTAGAAACCTGCCAGAATTAGTTAAGCTCACCTCTTTATCCATACTCTCTAAATCCTCTTTACATAGGGTGTACAGGGGCATTGTCTCAGACATACTTGGCTGGCGTTTCCGCTTAGACGGACCAGGCTGCTCTTCATTCTCACTCGCTGGTAGGTCTTCTTCTTCAAACATCTGCTGCTGATGTGGTTGAACAACTCTGAAAAATTTCAGGAGTCCCACATAAGAAAGATTGACTTGATTTACAGCTTGTCTAGAAATAAAATCTTATAAACAATTTATGACTGCTGAATATCTATGACTTTGCTTAATAGGGTTCTGTGTTCATCAACAGAAGAAAGATCAAGTCTCCCAATAACTGCTTTTATTTTCAGTCTGATGGCTTCTGATTCTACCTTTGACAAGGTACTCACTCTTCTGCCTTCTCATTGTTCTTGTAAGTAACCATCAAACCCTTCTTGAAGCCAAGAGTTTCAGTAGCTGCAGATGTGTTGCCCTTAAGATACTTTAACGTTTCTGCTCAAGTGGAGTTTGTCTGTTACTTGACACATTTATCATACAGGAAACAATTCTTACATTCTAATATATTTTTCCTGATCTATTTATGCTTGTATTCTTGAGTCTCAAAGTATACCTTCCTATTTCTCAACCTTAAAGACAAGAGGTTTGCAAGTAGAACGCTCATTTCTGCAGCCTCAATCTTCAGACATTTCCCAGATGCTAAGCCTGGATGAGATGCAAAACAGACCATGTTTCTTTTTGGCTAGTGTATTCAAATATGGTAGCATTTTCTCTTAGTTTGTATTTTATTACCTCGTTAGTTACTGTATTTAACCTGAACACGCAGATACCAAAAGGAATATCAAAATGTTCATAAAAATGGATAAAATAATCATAACTTCATGGGAATTGCTTTATAATAGTAATAAAAAGATAGACTACATCGAGAACAACAGCAGGAGACTTCTACATTTCTTGGGTAACTTTTTCTCTGTGAATATTACTTAACTATTAAAGACTTAGAGAAGCTAAAATTGCTACACAATACCATTTAACTATGAATATTGGGCTGTCACACTAACTTCCTGGAACACATTACAGCAGCTCAGCACCAACCAGAATCCTATTCAAAGACCTCAGGTCATAAAGCTCATGGATCACAAATTATTTATGTTAGCCACAAGATTGTGTGTGTGGGGAATGATTACCACAAGCAAGTATAAAAGTGACTGTATTTGAAATCACAAGGTGTTTCAAGTTGTAACTACCAGGTGAGACACCATCAAGCTGTTTCTGAGGGTGGTGGCAATTAAGAACAGGTACAGCGTGATCTCTGCTGACAAGAGTTTCTGCTCGCTATGGCTGCTTCTCATCAAGCCTGGATTTTCAAGAAACAGCTTTAGTTCAGTAGTCCCACCCAGAAAAGCCATTATTAAATTATGTAAATCCAGTTACAGGTAAGGTTCTACAAAATCGTTTCTCCTCTCATGAACTTGACAGCTTCTTAAGAAGGCCGTCTAAATATCAAGATTTTTTTTCTACATCAGTACTGCAGTCCCAGAATGCATGAAACCTGAAAGCCACACGAAGCTGTCAATCGAGCTCATTTTGAGGGCTCATCCTAAACACACCTCTCTCTCCTCTCAGATCCCATGGATAGGTGCAAGAGATGTGAATTCATTCTTTGAATTGGGGATGGTAGGGGAAGAGAGCCAAGCTATTGCTGTGCTTCCCAGAACTGTGCTATCTGCTGCAGGAGACCCCTGTCAGCTCAGCACTACTCAGCAACACAGCAGAAACATTCCCTTTCGCGGTTTGTCATTTCTGTACACTGGAATTTCCTATGAAGCCAAACCAACAATTTAGATGTTGTGGAAATGAACTAACCAAACTGTTTCTCTGTTAGAGATTTTCATCACAGCTTAACAGGTTTTTTTTTGTTGTTTGTGGTTTTTTTTTTTTCTTTCCCCTCTACTAAATATTTTCTATTTTACAAGACCACACAGTTTTCTTTTGCTATCAAACTGCTCTCCAACAATAATTTTCATTGGTAAAAGAGGAAAAAAATACAGCATTCCACTATATTTTCCAAAAGGATCTTTTAAAATATGATTTCCATGCCTTTTTAATAGGTACCCTAGCCAAGAGAAAGGTGGTGATGCTATTTACATTCTTAGTAAAACAGAGAATGACAAAACAAAAGGTATAAGCATCTTACAGAACTGCATTAAAAACATGACAAGCTTGACCATGCCAAGAATTATACACAAGTTGTATGTAGGAGGCAGCCAAGCAAATTTTCTTAGACTAGAAATAAATCTAGTATATTTTTTTTAAGAACACATTATCATACTGATGACAGCAAGAACTCCTCCTTTTGCAGTTTCTGTATCATTGTATTCTTATTTATATTCTTTATTTGAACACTTTAGAGAACATCACCCTCACCTCAACGGATGGCAAAGGCAGGAATTATTCTGCATCATTATTAAATAAAAACTGTACTGACAGTTTAATTCTGGAGATACTGCATCCAAGACTAGGCATAGCTATGAACTTCTTTACTCTGAAGCAATAATATGCAGAAATATTACAAGTCTCAGGTTAGTCTTGAAGACTCCAACATTGTTAAAAAAAAATAAAATACACCCACCCCCACCCCCCCCGAATAAAATGTGAGATCATCCTTGACCACATTATTATACAGAAATATTAACTGCAAAATAACAGTATTAATAGCTTCTAAAGGCTTTTGTCAGATTTTTTTTCCAGTAGATATGACATACTGGGACTTCTCACCAAAGCATTCCAAAAAGCAATATAAAACAAAGACTTCTTTAAGGTTTGTAAGAAACATTTTTATTTTATCAAAGACATTTTTCAGGCTTTACATTTTCAGCTGCTTGTTACGCTGATTAAAATTTAAAGACATACAAATGCAGGAATTTACATTTATTTCCAATTAGATGAGATTCATGAGTACTTTTTCAAAAATAACCCCATATTCAACCCTGCACAGGTTGGTTGGCACTTGCCTGTCTTATAAGCACAAGGACATGCACATGTGCTAGAACTCACTGCATGCAGGGTGGGTTCAACATTTGTGGAAGTAACAAGCATCTTAACACTTTCATCAATACAGCATCAGGAAAAGCTAAAATAGCATTATCGTCATGAAAATGTTAAAAATATTTAAATTCCATTGATGATGTCAATTTGGTACTTTGCATTTTTGCTGTCATTAACAAGACTGATAACATTAGATAGGAAAAATTGTAACAATGAGCATGTAAATTAAGACACAAAAATTTTAAGTGAAATTAATTTATACGAATCTTAAAGAATTGCTTCAGCCACCAACATCTGCTTGACACACCTTTTCAAACCAAACATTTGGTGCATCTTAGCACTATTTAAAACCAGAGTGCCACTTTTAACTTCTCACATGTAAATTACATCCACTGTAAATTGCGTGTTGATATTTAAACTAATCATATCCTATTTTAAATTATGTTTCACGTTGAATCCCAGAAAGAAACTAAAAATGTTGACCCCAAAATAAAAAAAGTGAGAACGGAAACAGCTCTTATGAAATGGTACTCAGATAACTTGAAGTCCTTTCCAGTAACCAGCCTTGGAAGAGGTTATCTTCTAAGTTCTATTCTTACAGTAAGAGACCAAGTACCATTGCTATGCCACATGTGGCTACCCAAGGGTTTCCTCTCGCAGCAGTGCAATTTTGTTGCCCTCTGTCTGAAATTCAGAATCAGATGAAGTTTTTAGAAACTATCAAAGATTATTGGAGGCTTTGACTGCATCCACCATAACAGGAGCAGTTGTGAGTGTTAACAGCTTTAACTCTGCTTAAATTCAATGGTTTTGTTACAAATACTCTCATCTTTCTATAGGAGGTGAACATACGAGCACATGAAGTCTGTCAGGACACAAAATACATTGCCTTCTCCCAAGAAATTGCTGCACTAAGGTCATTTTCTCTAAAGTCAAGTATGACATCAATTTTTAAATTGAATGTGAAGCTTTTTTTGAAAGCTATCATTGATGTATGCATTAAGACAAAGCAAAGCGATGATACAGTACTTCTGCCTCAGCTCTTGCTCAGTCAAAACACAGCAAAGCTGTTCCTATTCGGCTTTTTTTTGTTACTTCTTTACAGCCTTTGTGCTCTGCCTGCACTGTACTTCCTATCCGTTAAAAGTACGTAAAGTGGTATTTGATCATTGAACTGCTTTCCTCCTAGACTTTACCAAGACATGCGTCACCATCTTAATTGAAGATAGTGGAACTGCTCTGAGGAATATAGACATGCCCCAATTAAGACATCAGTGTTTACAGGTCACTAATTTTACCACTAGAACTAAATCAACAGGAAATGATGATGAAAATACTATTTCCCAGATATATCTTACGCTAATCTTTTTTCTTACAGCTGCTTAGTTATGGGCTGAAGTTGCAGCACTGAGTAATTGGATTCAGTTTCTTAGGTTAAAGCATCTCAACCCTGAGCATTGATAGTCAAAAAAATGCTTAAGTGAAATAAAATAAGGGAGTAGAAAGGAGATACAGTCTCGCTCCACCCCCAAAAGCTGTCTGGGGGTCTGAGAAACTCAACTAAGAGGACAGCTGAAGTGTATTTCTCTCCTTTTCCATAAGATGTTCAAGAGAAGAAGCACCTCTGCATTAAAGAAAAATAGCTTAGGTGTGGACATAAGTCTTCATTAAGTTGTTGACAAAGATAGAACAAACATCAAAACCTATTCTTTCTAAGGCATTGAATGATGCATTAATAGCAACATAAACCATCATATTGAAGCATCTTAGAAGCGTCATGACAATTATATACATGTACAACCTTCCCAGCTCTATTTCTAGACAAATTCCTTTCCACAATAACTGAAAAAGAAAACCAAAAGCTTTTCAGCTCCTCTCTGGATACATGCTGTGTCTTGATTATTTAAAGCTTTTCCTGTTCATTTAACATGTCATAGTAAAGTGAAATACAGACTTTAAAGACACAGTTAAAAAGGAACTGAAAACAGGATGTCTTCATAAACAAGAGACTCAAAAAACCTGTGTTGACAGAAACAAGGAAGCTGAAATAAGTCGTCTATAAAAAGATGACAACTGAAAAAAACATAGGTTGAAATAATTTAGCAACAGGAAGGATAGAGTGGAAACATAACAAGCTATACTAATATACAAAACCTTTACAAGTGATACACTGCAAAAGTGGCGGGGGAGGGAGAAGAAAGGTAGAAAACTGTGTGCATTTATAATTGTGCTTTGTATTTTTGTAGTTGCTTGGAAAACTGAATTGCTTTATAACAACTGCTATACTCTGATCACATTGTACATAGGAATTTTGATCACATTTTACAAAGATAAAAGCTTCGCCTTCAGTTGGATACTTCTTTACCACTGGAGTCAACAAGCCTYGCTAAACTTGTTAGCATTCCAGAAAGTTAGATCTTTTACGTGGATACTTAGGGATGAATTTTAGATATTTTATGCATCCTTAAGAGACAAGCGTTGTCTTTGTAGCTTAACCAAATCCACAAATTTTGACAAAGTCCAGATGCTAGCCTTTGTACTTCAAAAAGCAGGCCGCCKCCTCTTCCTGCTGCTTTAGTGTCTTGATTTAGTGATCTAAGGATTATTAACTAGCAGTCAGTTATATGGCCTTATTTAATAATACTGAGTTAGCTACACCCCTCTTCCACCACTTCTGACATTCCTCAAAACAAAACACAAAGCTGATGTCCCATCTGAAGGAATTAGGCGAAGAGGAAAATTTTATAACAAAAGCCAAATGCTATCAGATATATTTTATAGACAAAAAAACAATCCAGTATTCTAAGACTCGTTAAAAAACATTAGGCTGCCTCGCTTCAGAGATGAGTTATTCTAACATTCTTTAGAGTGCATATACTACATGCTGCATTTACTTGTTCTGAGGTTTCTAGTCGCGCCTAGGTGAGGCACAAAAAGCATCTGGAATGCTAGCATCCTGATTTCACTTCAGCTGACTATTCACTTTCACTCATTTCCTTGGCTTTTTAGAAAGCAAACAAAGCAAACTAAAGCAAAGATGACAACTTGATCAAATGCAAAGATGACAATCTGATCAAATGCAAAGATGACGAGTTAAATTTACTACAGCATCTGAAAATAGACTTGAAAAGACTCTTAGCTATGCTTTAGGTACCTGAAGGATGAGTGTTCGCCGTGGACTGGTAAGGTGATGGGAGGAGCTGGAGACTGGATGTACATCGACTGGCCAGAGGTCTGAGTGCCTTTCCTGATTAGCTTTCCAGTGTTAGGATCATAAAGTCGAACTTCAGGACCAGGTTGAGACTTTGGATGGATGGGTGTTGGGTGAAACAGAGCTGTCTGAAATGCGCTGTGTGTATCAGGAAACGTGGCAGGGCTGTTCTCTCTGTTGGATGAAGTTCAGAAAAAATTGCTTTAGAAATTTAAATGAGCTATCTAACCATAATGTAAAAAAAAAGAGCATTCCTTTCTTCTAAAGCAGAAAATGGGGAAAAAAAATGGTTTGGAAGATTTCTGAAAAAAGCATTTCTTCTCCTCCACCCCCATTAAAGTCTCACTGAATTTAAAACAGAAAAATGCAAAGACACAGATAATGTCATACTTACATTATTAAAARAAAAAATATTAAATGTGCCTTAAAAAGTGTCTTAACATATAAAGTTACTGAAATTGCTTCCAGGTAGTTACAACTGCACAACTAGAGTAGCATGATAATCTACATATATGCAACAAAGAACAGCATGCTATTGATGTTGCTATGTATCAGATCTTAGTATTTGCTCTCCAACTTGGCTCTGAGAGGAAATAAACACACGGTATTAATTTGCAAGTCACCCAAACTCATTTGTTAAAATACTAAGCCACCTATGATCACCCTGTGTTGCGTTAAAGGCTGAAGTAGCCTCAGTTGTCGTTGTAAGTCCGGTCGCGTTTAGTACACTGAACTATCACGATTACGGATGCACAAATAACGACATGCACTTCCTCAGTCTGGTCGTGTTCTATGAACTACCACGGCCACATTCAAAGGGTTTGGTCGCGTTCAATGAGAACTATCACGGCCGGATTAATGAGTAGCGCCTGTTGGTCTCTTCTGCCAAGCAACTAGCGATAGGACGAGAGGAAATGGCCTCAAGTTGCGCCAGGGGAGCTTTAGATTGGACATAAGGAAAAATTTCTTTACTGAAAGAGTGGTTAAGCATTGGAACAGGCTGCCCAGGGAAGCGGTGGAGTCACCATCCCTGGAAGTATTTAAAAGACATGTAGATGAGGTGCTTAGGGACATGGTTTAGTGGGCATGGTGGTGTTGGGTTGATGGTTGGACTTGATGATCTTAAAGGTCTTTTCCAACCTTAATGATTCTATGATTCTATGATTCTAAACAGATACACGGGTTCTTTGGATTGCCGGTGATAAATTCGCTGCCTACAAAGCAAGTGCAAATGCCAAAAGTGTGAGTCTACAAACGCGTTAAAAGATATAAAGTGACTCTATATAGAGATTTCTAAGTTTCCCGGGGAGACACTTGGTATGACCAAGTGTTCGAATCTTACCCAAAGGCRTCCCGATGGGGGGGAAGAGAGGCTCAGCCCGTCGACTGATCCCAGAAGTTGGAATAGTACACAACGATGGCATCTTTCCTAACATTCTCTCTCTCACAAGCTATTTTTATATTATTTTTTACCTTTTAGGTGGAGCTTGAGTGACTCTAGTCATACATACCTTTGTTATGATTGGTGTAAAGCTTTCTCACTTCGTTTTAAAGGTATAGACCAGAAAGAATTCAAAGCGCAAGCTCAGTGAGGTGTGGTCACACCTTGGAGGCGGGTAACTTTTGGGATGGAGGTGTGTTTTGGTATTATAATGCAAAGAAGTTCACCAAAAGGACAGCATTTTATCAAAACATGACAGACTGTTGGCTCAGGGTAGTGAATATGCAGCTTATCGAACCTTCAAGTTCCCAAATATTACAGAGCCTGGCCACAGTGTCTCCACTCCGCTCCACTCTCCAGTTCCTCCTAGAGTTGGCACACCAAGCTCCCCTGGTGTGTTAACATCTAAGGTTACAGGCCTAGGGAACTCCCGTGGATTCCTTGCATATCAGCTGCACTACACCCTGGAAGCTTCTTCAGTGCTGTACCTTTCTTTAAAATATGGATATAAGTCGAATTTTTGGGTCACCTCCTGCCATTATTCCACACCCTGCTGCATTTTAAAACATAAATTTAGAAGTGTCAGCAGAAACATTCAGAGATCAGTCTGCAGGAATCACCATTATGGCATATTATCCAATTACGATGAAGTGCCACAAAATAAAGGAAGCAAATTGAATCATTAAAAAAAAATAATCAAATAAAACAGCATGTTATGCACCATGAAACTGATGCTATAGAAAAAACAATGAAACTATATTGTAACAAATATTAGAAGTGCCACAAAACTGGAATTTTTACCATATGCTTTCATGGACCTTTCTGAAGTAGTCTTGTAGCATCAATACTTAAGGTCAACCAATTCCAAGTTTACTTACTCTTTTTTGCTATTCTTAAGCTCATTTTATATGCAAATATTTTCTCAGAGTTCATCCCTCACCTAGTTCATAAGTGCTTTAGACCAGTAATCACTATTTCAAGCAGCTTCATTAAGGAGAAAATCTTTTCCAAAGAAGTTGCACATGTCGGGTTAATAAAGTAAAAGTATTTGCATTAAGATAGATATCTCACTAACTGAAGGTTGGGGGCGGGAGGGGGGGGAGTGAGGGAAAGTATGAAGTTAAGGTATATTGTATTTGAAACATAGAAGTACGAAAAATTATCATCGTGTTTCAATAAAATGGAAGAAGAAATTAAGAGAGGTAGAAAGACCAACATTCATCAGACATCAAAAAATGATGCTTACAAGTCACTGTCCAGATTTCTACCAAGAACTTGGCAGTGTCAGGCCTCTGAGACAAGTTAAATATCCCATACAAATATTCCAAAGTTTGATTAAAAAAATCTGATAGAACTTCTTAGAAACAAAGTATTCTAGTCAAGCCATAAGTAAGCTACATCTCTTTCCTAAGTTTTAGAGATCCTGGGTTTCGACCTAGTCTCCCATTTAGTAAGTGATCTCACTTCCAGACATTTTTACTTTTGGCATCTTCAGAGTGTATGAGGACTTTACACAAACACATTCTGCCCTCAAAGGGCTAGCGTCTTCTAAGCAGAAAGCAAATCTCTAGCCTAACTCAGTCAATCACACCACTATCAGTTTAACACAGAAAACCCAATATGCTATGCCCCTTCCTGTCTAAACATAGAAGGGAAGGTCCTCCATTAGGCTTGCAAGATGCTATTAATGTGAGCCTATCCAAACAGATAAGTCAAGAAGCAGAAGCTGGCTCTACAGTATCTTGTCATGAGTTATTTTAGCCACGGCACTTTCCTAAAGGAGACTGTTCTTAACAGCCCTTGGACTTCCTCTGTGTTAATAAAGTTTTTGGCTATCCCTTCTATTTGCATCCTAGTGCACTGATTATTTTTAACCCTTTCTCCTTCAACACTTTTTCTTATCATGCCAAAACCTCCTGTTCTCTCACTACTTCCTTTCTTCCAGTTTTTGCTTCTACCTTCATGCCTTCCAACCCCTCTTAGATTTTTCTGCTGTATTTTTCTGTTTCTCTCTTCCTCCTCACCTCCAAGTCTCAGAAAAAAATGCCATACTTTATCAATTTTTCATGTTGTGGGAGTGTGTACATTTGGCAGCATGAATGATCCTGCGCCTTGGTGGCATTCCCTGTGTTAGTTTGTGGATGTACTGACAAGGTCAACTGCTCCAGCTGAAGATAGCTAACGATGACAACTGCTAAAGAAACTACTGGTACCACAGGTTTCTCCTGATTCTGCTAGCTGCTGAACTGCATCCCAATCCCTTAACAGCCTTCAGTTTAAGCAACATAGAAATGGACAAAAATGGAGGGTTCTTTCATAAAATCTGTAAGCATTGCACACCATTCTGAATTTGTCAGAAACCGATTTTATAGCTGCATTAACAAATTAGCATAATTGTATGAATAACCTATTTTCATGGCCCCTACTCTCCCAAGTTCCCACTTACCTGTGTGTTTTGATGTAGTCATCCTTCAAGGGAAAGAGCTGTTCCTCAACCTTGTCCCAGCGCTCCAGGCAGCTCCACAGCCAATCGGGGTTTACAACATGGAGGTCCTTGCAGTCCTGAGCTTGCCGTACTTTTTCTGTGCCTATTACAAAGTCAAACATAACATTACAGTGTTCCCAGAAACACAGAAGATAGTTTTAAGTACACACTAGTTTAAGAAGAACATTTTGTGATCAATCTTACAGAAAAAACAAACATTCCTCCCCAAATCCAACAAAACAATCACAACTGATAAAAGTGAAACTCTAAATAAGATGCGATAACCTCAGTCTCAAGCTGGATCAAAGTATTTGTAACTTCCCAAAGCACTGGCACCGTGGAAGTAGTCCACTAAAATTAATCCATATGGAAAACCTCTACATCTCCATGTTAACTAAACAAACAATACAAATGCACTTTTGTATTTCATCTCCTTCAATTCTATTTGTCAGAGTCTAAGCAGCAGCGACTCTTCAATGCCGTTAAAGCCTAACACTAACTTACCATATAAACTTTCTCATGCACAGTCCCCTGTACACACAGTATTCTACCTTTTAACAGCAGCCACCCACTCAACCTCCGTTTGCCAGAAGCAGAGGCAAAGCAGACAAATGGATCATTTCATGCCAAAGGGGAACAATGAATGTGAAGTTAAACGTGTCAGGCTAGCACAAAGTCCACATGAAACCATCAACAATGCAGCATGCAAGTAACAGGTGATCTCAAATTCYACCCTCTGGAGAAGCCAGAACAAGAGAGAAACTCAGTAAAGTCGCTATAAATCTTTGCCAAGAAGTAGCAAAACCAGTAAGCAAAAAGAAGCGAATAAAATAAAGGTTGAAATTAACCTTGAAGTGTAGTTTGTTCCCAGAAACAGCTGACTCTCCAAACGTTTCAAGAATTTATTTCTTCTATTTGATTGGAAAAATTAATTTTACCAATCGTGGTACTTGTTTCAGCATTTATCAAAGAGATCTATAGAGGGACTGAACACTTGGAGACAACACAAAATTGTATAATCTGCCAATAAATCATTAAATATATACACAATAGAGAAAACCCCCAAGGATTCTGACCTGATATATCTATGCTTGACACTTACACATGGTATCTACACTGCACAAATACTTGTGTAGCTGGAACGTGATAAAGGAACTCTCATCAATCTGACGGTCTGTCTCATAGCTGAAAGCCATCACTCTTCCCTTTTGTTATATCCCTGTAATTTACAGCATTTCATCTTATTTACACATTATTTAAAATGCTTATCAAACCTAACCATTTGTCCATATTCTGTCTTGGTGCAAAGACATTTAAATACATTTAATATTGCACTAAATTTTTTGTTCAGAAATGCGAAATAAAAGGAGACCATCAAGAACCAAAGGCAGGAGTTCAATTAACAACTTAGCCCTTTCCTCTAGGTTAAGAGCACAGCTCTCAGAAGTGAAGGTGAAGAATACATCACTTCAAACACTACCCACTCCTGTTGAAGCCCTTCAATTCTGCACAAAGACCCTGGGGTTTCTTCCTGCAGATGCTTATATAAAAACACAATACTCCAGTCTAGATTACCTTATTAACTTAAAAAAAAAGAAAACTCTAAGTAACATTTTCCATTTTTTATTTAAAGTTAGAATTTATGAGCCCTTGTCTATTTTCACGCATGTGCCTTCAGGAATGAAGCCTCCAGAAGAAAATGAAATTTCAGAACAATTCTGACAAGGAAGCAAGAACAGTAAATTAATTTGATGGTTTCAACATAGTTCCCTGGAGTTTTATCTGCATGACTGTCGTTTAACTACACGACTTTACTTGTTTCAATTAAGATGGAAGTCTTGAAGTACCCATACTTCTCCACATCATTTGAAGATGAGAGCAAATAGTTAATAGCAAATACCTAAAGGCCCATATACAACCTGAACTAGAATCTACTGGGGTAGACAGATCAACTGAAATGCACTTGAGGATTGACCTAACTAGTTAGACAGTTCGGTTTATAAACTTCTGTAAATTCAAAAGACTAAATAAACAGAAAGGGCAGGAGATCATTGTCCTTTACGAAAGTGCTAAAAGCTTCTGTTTCCTACTTTTCTTCCCCCAAATCCGACAGAGTACAGGAGTAGGGCTACCTTTTCCTCTGTCTTTAGATATAAATACATTTTTTCTTGGATTTAGATTAAGAAAAAAGTGTTCTGTGCACAAATACATTTCTTCTGTTTTCAGCAGTAAATGCAAGCAATTCCACAGTTCAGTATTTAAGAGCTGTACAGTAAATGTAAAGCTTTTCTCCGCACTAGTATCTTTGCAATAAAAAAGCATTAATTTAAGAATCCAAGATAAATACAAACACAAAAATGAGTATTTAAAGATAAGCCTTTTCCAAACCACAAATGATTTAGAAATGCCATATTTTAAATTTTGCCATGAAATAAAAATAAAACCACTGTCCAAAAAAGACGCAATGAAAACAATTTTAGAACTCCAGCCATGTTAATCCCAGCACACCTTTGCTCTTCAAGAGGTTTTAACTGGCTGAAAAGCAAAACTCTTTGAGAAGGGAGGTCAGTGCACCCAGATCATTCACCCCTGATACAAGAAATCTGTTTTCCAATTAATCATCAGTTACAGAAGTAATCAGCGACCCAGAGCACTTTCATGCAACAGTTGCTGGAAATGAGCCAGTTTACAGTGCCAGAGGGAGCTTCCACGGGAGATGATATTATTATTTATGTAACCTCAGTAGGAATTGTAGAAATACCTGCAGTTAGAAATAGGTAAGTATAAAGCTGTATTTAATTAATACACAGGGTATGTTTCAGAGGAAAGAAAGCAGAGGTTCTGAAGGAGAATCAGATTAAGAGATCTGAGGGAAAAGGATTAAAAAAGTGAAAGACTTGGCTTGGAAAATGCTTTCTTTTGAGAATAAAGGAGAAAAGCAGTGACAACATAATAAGAACAAAGAGGTAAGACGACAGCTGTTATAAAGAGGATGCTGAAATCAGGTTCATAAGCATAGGAGTTTCAGGGAAAAGAGCAACAAGAGCAAGAAGTCCAGTGGAAGTTTAGGTACTTGTACCTGGTATTAGATACTGAATCAAATATCAGACATAACTAGCAATATTGTCCTGCACATAACGACTCTGGAGCTGAYTGAATACAACATACAATAGCATGTGATTTCACTAATAAGCATACAGAACAGTTAACCAGAGTTGGTGGTGCTATTGCATAGACAGACTGTGCATATAATACCCTGAAGAAAAGCTTATCTGATACTGTAGTATATCCATTCACCCAACTAAAGATATTGCTACTCCTTTTGGACTTCGTCGGGGGAACCTGAACAAAACCATAAAACTGCACCTTCATCTCATGTTAAATCTGTGAAGTTATGTGAGAAGATGGCTTCCTCCAACTATTTTTAAAACTGATGTTTCTGCACTGATGATTTGTCAGGTGCTTCATCTTGCTGTCCGTTCCACACACATACACATTCTGCGTTCACACATATCTGATAGTTTCATACCGGATGTAGGCTGAGGAGCTAAGTAAATTCTTCTTCTAGTCAACAGAATAGCAATGGAAGCCTTAAACATGAAAGCCAAAATGGCACTATTATGTATGAAACTCTTATGGTTCTGAAACAATAGCTCCAAAAGGTATAAGCCATTAACATAAAATTAAAGCTGGAGACATGAAGACCAGTGTGTAACCAAACCCACCTCCCGAGGGTCAAAAGCCTTACCTTTCTCMCCTCCGCAACACCAAGGCTTTCTGCTTCCTCCCCATTTCTAAAGCACAGCTGCCTATTGCATGCTCTAGCATACTGAAAATCTCATGAGGTAATCAACTGTGTCATCTCAGGAGCTGCCTTCTATTTCTAGCTGACATCTTCACAAATCAAGATTTCACACATATGATGTTCTTAGAGCAAGATTTGGTGGAACAGCAAATTTAACTGGGTAGGAGAAATAGTACCGCAATACTTAATATCCTTGCCTTCTCCTCTCCCTTTCCCCAGTGTAACTTCCTCTTTTGGAAGTATGCTTATTAAGAAGAAATAGCAGAACGGATTTTAATCCATCCAAGCAATAGTACTTCTGATGCAGTTAGGAACATCTGAATCATCCAGCTGGGCTAAAAATCACTTGGAGAAAAACTGGACTACTTTTTTGCATTATTCTCCTCTAATCACCTTTCCCTACTTCAAACTCTAGTCTAAAATTGTTCCAAAAAGTTAAAAAGGCACACAAGCCTTTCCACATGAAGCAGCTAGGGTCCAAATTCATCACATCTATCCTCTGATGGATACAGCCTGAAGCATATAATATTGGGAAAAGGTTATTTTCAAACCTGGGGAAGGGACTCATCAATTCTACTTTTGAACTTGCAAACAAAGGTTGAAAACACAAAAAAGCCTCCTATTAACCTTGACAATTCATTACTAAAAAAGTGACCAAAATCAATAATGCAGCAATAAACTTCTACAGCTGTTCTCCAGGACATACAGTTTCACTACAGCAGTTTATTTTGTCTTATCCAAAGTATGAAGCACCCTAGGTACTTAAGCAACATAGATAAATGAGACCTAAGCTGTATGTTTACGAAGACTAAGAAGAAATGTTATACTGCATATTTGGCTACGTTCACATTACCAGGTAGTGTGGCCCAACAGGGAGATCTGCAGGGCAGAAGGGTGCTGGAGGAGTGATGCCCACCCCTTATGCATTTCAGGGAGTTCTGCTTYGGATTAGCTCTGCCCAGTCCTGTGGACCGAATCCCATGAGTGCTCAGCTGACTGCGCCCTCCAATTCAATCTCACCCATGAGGAACGCAGCGTGTGGGCTTGAGGCTGTGCCAGGACAAACCAAGTACACGATGGGAAGTGACCACCAGAGTCACTCTCAAAACACTCTCCCGATTCCAACACACCAAAGTCAACATATCCTAATGGCAGTTTGCAATCAGGTTGCCAGACATTGCTTAGAAAATTTGATCACTAAAAGTTAATTTCTCTTCAGACCATTTTTATATATAAATCTTGATTTATGATCAAATCCTGAAGCTCTTCTCCAACAACATTAATCTAAGACAAGTTGTACAGACCTCAGTGTTTTGTCCTACAAGAATTAAATGATCATGAAATGGTGATAGATGTGCTGTTCGGAGGCTATGTCTGGAGCTCAGCTTTAACACTGCACTATGCTTTGCCAGCAAAAGCAACAGGCTTACCTGGTCAGTGCCTGAGTTTAGAGCAGTGCTTAACAGGATTTTTTTTTTAAAGACACGGCCTTTGAAAATATTCTTCAGAAAAAGAATCTGTGGACACATCATAGCCATGTCTGGTGAAGACCTCACACCAAGTCACAGGACAGGCTAACAAGACTTTATCAGCTGGCAGCTTTATCTTCTCTCTCAGTACCTCAGAGCCAGGCTGAGGAGTAAGCATTTTTTAAGTAGGTAGATGAGGATGAATAAAACGAGCCATAGTTCATAGTCCAATTGGCATTTTAAGCAACCTGATATTTAATGATATTAAGCAAAACTTGACATAGGCTAAGTCACCAAAAGTGAGGAAATTATTCCCATATAGTTTTCAAAGTATAGGAAAAGACACAGAATTAAATATATTTTGAAAAAGAAAAGAAAAATTCAGGGCCTAAACTGACATATTTCCGCTCCTACCCCACTAGAATAATTTTTAAGTGACCTGAACAGCTTTATCTACTCCACCAGCATAAACTCAATAGAAACATCAACTACAGTATCTTTCATTTGCTCAGGAAAGAACATAACAAGGTTTATGAAATAGTGTGGTAACTGCTTAGCCAAGTGTGTACACAGCTATAACAACTCATCATCCAGTGCAGTTTACTGTTGCTTAAAGCAAACAGCAGATGTTTCAAAAACTGAAGTAAGATTTATGCAGCCCATAGGTAAGTGGAAAGGACTATAGTGTAGCCTTTTCTCAGTCACTCAGATTTATGAAAGCTGATTAGATGATACAAAGATCCTTGTGTTTTACAGTAGTTCAGGTAGATAGTATTTTCCTCCCTATATAATGAAAAAAATCCTAATTTTCTCCAAGAACAAGGATTTATTTATTTCCAGAATTCAGAGTACCTGTGTCTGCAGAGAAACAAGCCGCCTATCTGCAGAGAAAGAGACAAGTATATACAAAGAATACAACAAATTTAAATTATTTATTGCAATAGGCTGGCAGGAATGCTGTAAATACAATCTAAAATGCTATTCACTAGCTGTTCATTCCATACACCAAGCTATGATGTGGTCGCTTCGCAGGGGGAAAACCCATCCCTCCAAGACCTAGGGGGTACTCTGTTTCACACTGACTTCTTCCCTTTTTATTTCCTCTGACAAATTCTTCCTCTGTCTTCAAAACTCAAAAGCGAACAGTATTTACCCCCACCGCTGCTGCAGATTAAGTATATGCCATTTACTACAGCTCAGCTAATGCAAAGTAAACATGTAAGTTAACTTGCTTGTCCGAGTCCTAAGTCTGCTGTTGTTAGTGGGGTCATCCAGAAATACTGAACTGGCATGTACATTTTAAAATCACTTTTTCACAACCACATTAAAAAAAAAGAGAAAAAAAGAAAAAAAGCAGCAGAACGACATTGTCTGGTCTCAGGTCATTGACTTCTGAATAAAACTCAAGAAGGGACATGCTTTTGTTTCCCCCTTTCAACAGCAATTAGACATCAAGCAGTGCTTCAGATGTTTGCCACAGGAGCCAGAGATGCAATATTTGTATGGCTTACCGGCTGTAATAGAGATTTGTAGAATTTGCTTTCTAACCACATGAGAATCAGTATGAAAATCACGTTGACAGGTGAATTATCACAAATCCAGCTGTGACAGGACACAATTTATATCCTTAAAATCTCTGATTAAACTTCAGAGTTTGCCCTCATGAAGTTAGGATGATGCAGCATAACTACTGCCATCTAACCAGAGGTGAGAAAATATAGTCTTCAGTTAAAAAAGCAAACACAAAAACCCATTACAACCAAAACCACAAGCAATCCTTGAGAATCTTAGAAAAGAGGGTTATTGGAGAATACAGTTTTTTCACTCTAAAGCCCCCTATTTCACTGCCATTGTTACAGAAATAATTACTAAGTGATGATGAAAGATGACAATAGTCTTGCTCATTAGGCAAAAAAGACTGCCAAGTTACCTCTTTTAGAACTAGTTAGTGCAATTCTCTTCTTACTAAAAGCAAGGGTCAGCTTCTACATACTGACAATAAAGGTTTTTCACGCCAGCAATTCAGAAATAGTGGTGTTCTTGTGATTTCTTGTTTTAATTAGCAGGCAATATTTGAATATATTTTAAGTACCAAGTGCAACACCAACATTACATGACTATTTTCAAGGAGAGTCTAGGTCTTGACAAAAAGTCTGAAAAATATGAACCACCCTGAAATTTATTTATTCTTCAGAAGAGCACTGAAAATTTATTTTAAATGTGTTAATAAACTCAATTCAAATACTGTAAAAGCACATTAATGTAATCAAAACCTAAAGTTAAAGTAGTTTTTCATATTAAGATCTACATTAGTGGATGATTCACTAAGAATGTGCAGGTAGTGAATAATTTGCTTATACACATGCTTGTGTTCTACTTTTATATGTATCTATATAAACATACAACCCCCCTCAAACTGTACATTCCAAAAACAAGCAAAAAAAACCCTCAACTGCTTCTTATTATCACATGCTGTGTTCGTTAACATAATGTTATTCAACATCTTTTCCTCTAGAGAAATGCGTATGTTTGGGCGTGTGTGTGTGTCTCATTTACATTTATCCTATCAATTTTACCACA
Organism: Phoebastria nigripes; assembly: GCA_035582835.1. Taxonomy (NCBI): domain Eukaryota; kingdom Metazoa; phylum Chordata; class Aves; order Procellariiformes; family Diomedeidae; genus Phoebastria; species Phoebastria nigripes. Next base: position 444,148 of record JAYKAV010002863.1, on the reverse strand, counting down.
TCACACAATAGTTGCATCCAATGTACAACTACATTCAGAAGCCATCTAGTGCAAGACAAAGCAACTTTGAAATGAAGCATTTTAAGTTTTGAAATTGGAAAAACGTGAAAGTTATATTGACAGCTATTATGTCTCCAATGAAGTATGACAAACTTGTGTAATTCTTTGCTGATAAGAGTATTGCTATTCCTGCAGTTTTAAAAGAGGTGTTCAGCAACTGTTGTAAAACTGTGGWGTCCCAAACTGACGCATCCACCAATTTTAACACTTCCCAATCACTATTTCAACTATCACACCTTCAGAATCAGCTAACCTTGATGAAACCAATTTCAGCCTCTTCTGGTTTTTAGGTTGTTTTTACTACTTAAATGCATATCTACATCAGGGCAATTAATACAAACTTGCTACTTCACTCAGGTCCATTGGTACAGGTTTTATTCTGATGCTACTTGGCTAGGTCAATACTGCAGCCCCTTCTTGCTACAGTTGGCCTTACCATCTTTTTAATAAAAGCTACCTGTGCTTTTTGTCACTAGAACCGTACATTGAGATAACTGGAAAGTGAGGTAAGTTTACACTAGCCTAGCAAATATACAGCCTTATTGTTATTTAGGCTAATATTTTAAAAAAAAAAAAAAAAGCTGATTAGTATATCACAATAAACTGATAAATTGGCTGGTTTTAATCCATAGATTTTTAACACAACTCATATTTAAAGGGGTAGAAATTAAGGAACTGCAACATTCTCCTTTTAGTCACTAAAYGCTGGAGGTTTTTTTATCACTGCCTCCTCAATAGGAAGAAATGATTCCTTGTCAGCTGTATAAGAAATGGAACAAGGTATTTCTTAAGTCACACACACTTCGAGAAAAGTATACACATCTATATTACAGCCAGTGAAAATATACTCCATTCTTTTATAATACAAGCTGATGAAACAAAGATGCTTCTAATGTACTGAAAGCTTGCATGAACAGCAGTCAAGAAAAAAATAAACCAGTAGGTGGCAGATGTGTATTTCTTTGCTTATGACACTTAAAGATGTCCTAAAACTACCTAGAAGTTTTAGATGATCTAAAACATGCAGTTTTACTTTTGGATTTCATGGTTTTGATTATCAGATATTTAGATTCCAGGCAACTTCAAGAAGCCAACAATGAGGGAACCAAGGGTCCAGGTACACACAAAAAATTTGTACTAGAAGCTAGAGGAGCTAACAGGCCACCACTATGGCAGCTACCCAATGGTACATTCCTATCCATTATAGCTATGTAAAAACAGGTAGCTTTGTAAAATACATACCAAAAGTTAGGCTAAGCTCTCTTACATCTCCCGTGACAAAGATATACAGGCTACGCACAGAGCAGTGACAGGATACCATCAGATGCCAGTCTCTTAAGATAATTCATTTGAATTCGATACAAAGGGAAACTGAACCATGAGAGGTGAAATCTGAGAAACTGAGAAGGAAAGCATTGCTATAACTTTATAGCAAGACCACTATAAACTCTTCTCTGACACAAATGTTAAAGTTTCTATTCAAGATCTTTAATAGCCAAAGACTCAGTATCACCAACTCTTAACCAAGAAGTGAGACATGCCACATTACATCAGAGGTTATTTAGCAGGTCCTCCTTTTAACAATTAAAAGCCACACTTTATCAAAAAGCAGCAAAAAGGCCTTTAAAAAAGGCTTCTAAATTGTTTTAGGAAGAATCTTCCCTTTAATTTCAATTCTAATCTCAGTTACATTAAAGCCTGTAGGTTATACAAAAAACAACTCAAGGCATGAATGAACTGTAACAGGAAAAAAGCTGATGGAAAACTTGAGTCTCATTTACCTACCTGTCCTTGCTGCAATGAGATGTGTTGCTTTGTCAGGATCATCAGCGCTCAGTACTAGATTCTTCACAATTTTAGCTCCAAGTGCTGTGGCATGATAGTGTTCCCGTGTTTTCTCAATGGGGAAGTTTGTTGGGTAGAGTCCGCTAAATATTATGGTTACATCTGCCAACACTTTACTTTTCAGTTCTGGTACTATTTTTCTGATGTCTGGAATTTCCTCAATCTCTTTTTTCAGGTATTTATCATACTTTGTGTAATAATCAGTGTGAACCCGCACAAGGATCTCTTCGAGGTATATTAAATGGTCGTCATCATCTGTATCATCCTCCTCCTCTTCTTCCTCCATACTCTGGTCTAAGGACTCACCCATTGTAATTCCAGACTGCTCACTATTCTGAGACTCTGTTTCAGCTTCTTTCTTGTCTGCACACCCATTTCCTAAATCACAAAGGCTTTCCTGTTCACTTTCTTCTTGTGCTTCAAGATCAGTTTTGTCATGAATATTTTCACTAGGTATAGATTGCGTGTCCCTAGAATGGTTCACCAGACCATCCTTTTTCTCACTCACATCAGTGCAACTCCCTTTCTGCAAATTTTCATCCTGCAGAGGTTGTTTGGATTTCTTCCAGCTTCTCTTCTCCTCATTCTCACTATCTGATACAGAAGTGGATGACTTTCTGGTATCCAATCCACCATCACTTTCACTGTCACTAGACAGTTCAAAGTCCAAGTCATTTGTTGTCTTGTCTTGGGTTTGCTGCTTCTCTATCACTGTTCTATCAACTTGTTCTGAAAAACTCTGAGATTCTTTTGTATTTGTCAAATCATTAGTGACCTCACTGTCCATTTTGTGATCAGTGCTATCATTTAAGAAGTCCTGGGCATTAACTTTCTGTCGAGAGTTCATATCCCAGTCAGATGTTCCACTGCTTACAGGAGTACTTCCATTTGCAGTGCAAGTGTCCTTTGTAGCTTTCTTGAGACCATTGCTTTGTTCTTCTACACATGTAACATTCTTTATTTCTTCAGCATCTTTTGCTGATGTCACTGCTGAATCCAGTGCCTCTGGTTTTGTAGAGTGGTTTACTAAGACACAGGAAAGAAAGAAATAAAACATACATATTTTCTCAGTTTTTTTTTTTTTTTAAAGCTTAATCAAAACTCGATTTTCTTTTTCCTGAAACACACAGTTTACATATGCAGTTAGACTTCACTATGTTTAGAAGTGACAACTAGGCTTTACAAAGTTGTTAAGATACTTTAGGTGTCAACGATTACTAGAAAGAACTGGCAAACCTAACTGACTTTATTTTTGTAAAGAAGCTGTGTAAGCAGTTGTTTTGGGTTTTATTTGTTTGTTTGGTGGTTTTTTTTGGTTTGTTTGGGGGTTTTTTTGGTGGTGTTTTTTTTTGTTTGTTTGTTTGTTTGTTTGTTTTTTTAAAATCACATGGTTCATAAGTAATTATTTGTTAACTATGCAAACATTAAAGGATTTATCTTGTAGCATGAGTTTTATGATTACATCTCAGGGCAATGAAACTACTGCAGAGAAGAAAAAAAAATAGGGCAGAATTCACTTCAGAAGGTCCCAATCTAGAACTACAACTACAAGAACTTCCTTTATAAACTTCCATGGCTTTCACGTATTCCCTATTTTTCATAACCAAAATAACTATTTTAATAATTGAAAAGATATACATGTTTTAGCAATACAAAGGTGCTGTTCGAGGTTTATTTGAGACTCTGCTGGAATGCAAGTAAAGGGCAATAAGACTCAAAGGCAGAAAAATAGTTTTAGGATGTGTCTTCAGATGTCTGCAGAAGAGAGACAGACAATTAAAGAAACTGTAGACATCCAGAAGTTTGCACACAGACATTCATCAGGAACACTGGATGAAGTCACCCTACTTTGTCTCTCTTTTGTGTACATGTCCCTGCCCTGCAAGTAACAATACCAGTAAAGCATAGAGGTCCCGCATCATAGTGGCCTGATTCAGTTTGAGTACATTATTATTGTTTCCATATTGGACATCTCTAGTTCAAGAAGGGAAAAAGAGTGATGTCACATATTAAATTAAAAAAAAGCCTTGGATAAACTGGAAAAAACCTGCAATTCTTTGTTAGCCATTGTCTTTCAAATACATTTTGCCCCCAAAATTAATACTAACATAGTGATGTATACCTTCTAAATCCACTATTTGTATTACGCTGCTGAGCCTACTGAACATGAGGTTCTCATGTCAAATGCCAGAACACCACATTCAGCAGATGCTAGAAGTCCCACACTATTATTAGCATGATTTAGGCAGGGAGGTAAGCAGAGATCAAAACATTCATTTTCAGTAGTATGTTGAGACCAGAGTTTATTAACTATTGCTCCAAAGTGGGGCAGGGAAGGGGACCAAAAAGGAGAAAGAGGAGGAAGTTGGTTCCCTGACCCCCTACAGAGAAGAAAAAACCGCCTTGTTTTACTTAGGGGGGAGGAGAGAGAAACTGTGTCCTCTACATGTTCTTGAACAATTTGGTGTATTGCCACATCAGCTCTCCAGCCAGAACAGCCAAAATGCTATTACCAGTACTCCACTTTTACTGCGGTCGTCCACCAAAAGGAAAGCTATCAACAAGAATAGTCCAGTTCTTGCATTTCTGCTGCAGGAGCACTCTCTGTCAACTACAATAGTCTAGGATTGCTCATCTGAGTGCAACGGCAATACTAGGAAGACCACCCCAATGACTTACCTCAATCACATTTGAAAAGTGGAAAAAGTTGTAAAAGCGATTTGAAAACTTATATATATAATTACCTTTCTTCTTCATTTGAATTTCTCTTGATCCAGGAGGTGCATTAATATCTCCTATCCCCTGAAAGTATACATATTTCTTCACAGTTATCAAATTGGGTGCAAACTTCCAAACATCCTCTCTATCATCAATGATGCAAACCATGGAATCCCCACATGGGAAGAGATCTCTAAGAGACAAAACAGTTGATAAAATGAATCCAGTTTTAGAAATTAATACTATCAATGAAAGTAGTTTCTGTTGATGTTCTGGTTTATTACGAGCATGTCTGCAGGACATGCTTATATATGAACTTACAAAAAAAAAAAAAATCAGCAATATTAAAATTACAGAATTCAAAATACAATATTCAAACTAATTAAAGTTAATAAAAAAAGGAAACAGCTATTTTAAAATCTCTGTCCCAAAGGCTAAAAGCAGGAACCAACAAGCCTTTGCAAGAACAAAACATTACAACATTTTGGTCCAGTTTTCACAGTTTATGTTAACGAACAGCCCAAAGCCAACTATCACATGGATGATACACTATCCATATATAACTAGGAAAAAGACACAAGAACAGTTTTGAAAGAGTAGACTCATTCAATCTAAGACAAAGGAAGCAAAAAGTAGTAATACTTATATCATCTAGGCAGAGGAGGCAGAGTACTTAAGATATACACATGCATATGAAAACACAGCAAGAGAAGAAAAAAGCTTCTCATTTGCTATGGTCAGATGGGGAGGGGGCAATCATTTTTAATCTAGCTTTATGAAATACTAAACATATCTGTCTTTTAGAAAAAATTTTGGCTTTATACTCTGAGAAAGATCAGAACCTGAATTTAGACTAGAACATGAATTCAAGGCTCTAGATGACCTAATTTCAAGAAACACTGCAGAACAGAAGCTGCTAGATGTATAGCACATTTGAAAGCCAGAATACTAGATATTCAAATACAAATTAACCTTAAACTGAGAATTTTGGTTTAATTAAAAAACCCACAACATACAAGTCATTATACAAGATCACAAGCCATAAAGTTGAAATATGGTTATTAGAAGAATAAAAAGTATAAGTGAAAACATGATGCCATTGCTGCACATTCTTACTGTTCTAGTACCACAGAACACATTAAGTAGATGAAATGCTCCAATACGTAACATCTCAGTTTTATTGAGATGGTGTTAATATTTAAGAGGCAGATAAGGAAGGACTATAAACATGTTAAGAACAGAGGGAGTAATTTTTATTATATTTAGCATATTCTGTCTCTTTGTTGTCCTGTTTTGTTTAATGCATAAGACCCATATACATACCTAAGATTCCCAGTTTTAGAAAATGGATCGATACATTCATCCCTTGACAATATCCGATGGGAAAAAAGCTTCTTTTCAGGGTCCAAAAATCCTTTTGAAAGAAGAAATTAAAAAGTTAATGTTCAAAATGTTTGTTCCTTGTTTACGTTCTATATAATTCGGCTATTTTAACCTGTGCAACAGCAGTTTAACTAACAGACAATTTTAAAGGTAAGAGATATTATATGGGGGAAAGGGTAAGCACAGTGGATCAAGTATTTGTAACTAATGCAGTGGGATTAAATTTAAAAATCCCATCTCATTTTCTTTCAATGTAGCAACAAAATTGAAATTAAAATAACTAAATTTGTAACAGCCAAATAAATTAGGCTGAAAGAGATACAGCAGGTGACAGATACACATGATTTTTCCAACTTACATTCATCTCTCTACAGGTGGTTCTTTAAAGTTAAATGCTCTCCTTAGCTCATTATGCCTAGGGACTGCAGAGAAGTCTCACAAGAGTCGGCAATGTGCTGCAATACTTAAGCACAATGGGCAAGTTAAGGGACAGTTTCAGCCGGAGCTCTTGCATTTGTAGGTTTTAAGTTGTACCTCTAACAAATACTTTAATACATTTACATATAATTAATATATCCTGGGATTCCTAGAAATATTTAGGCCCAGTTGCAGTAACTTTTCTGACTGCACTCTTTAAAAAAAAGACAAAACAAAACAGGAGAAGCTGTGCTAGCTGATCTTAAAGCAAGATAAAATGCCATTATTTAGGAAAATGGTGACTTGGGTGTACAAACACACATGCACATGCTTCTGAACCTAGCCTCCAATAATGAAGTTCATCTTCATGAGATCACAGCCACATAATCGCTTAGAAAGAAACTGGCATTTTACATGCTAATCTGAATTTTTCATTTTACTGAATTTGCATTGAAGTTAGCATCAACTTCTCATTAATCTTATGAATAATACAAGGCAGTCAATACTTATGTGGGAACAATTTTTTAAAGTTTTACTTTATTTTATTTTAAATGGTGGCCATCTAATAGCCAGAACCAGAGTTCAAAATCACTACAGACTCTAAGGACGAACTTCAATTTTCTTTCAAGGAGCTTTGAGATTTACACAGAACACATGTTCAACTCCTTTTAGAAGTCCAGCTCCCAAGAGTACGTTAAGTTGGGTCTTCAAAAACAGAGGGTATAAATAAAAAAAAAAAAAAAAAAAAAAAAAAAAAAAAAAAAAAAAAAAAAAAATCAGTCATCACTTCTGAAAAGTTGATCCTGTATGTATTTAATATTAATGTGTAATTGGAATAACTTAAAACCCATAAAAGCAAGAAAATTCCGAGTTAAGGACAGAGGTTCAACCTTAACTCACCCGACTATGCTTAAGAATTCCTGCAAACTCGTAGAATCATCCCCTGTAGTGAGACCCTTGCAGTACCTAGGCATAATGAATTGAGAGAATTAGCTACAAAGATTTATTGCCGTACACACAGATATTTTGACAAACTACATAAGCTGTCATACAAGTTGCTATTCTCCCCAACCAAATTCTCTTCTATTAATTATCTGAATACACRGGGACTCTCTACACTAAATTGGACAGGATTGCACTGATTAAATGGCAAAAACACAATGAGGCATTCAGTTGCAGTGTTGTCTAGCTAAAACTGTAAGAAAAGGGAAGTTGAACTAAGAAAGCCCAAACACAGAAACCCTGGCTGCCAGGGATTAGAGATGAGGTAGTGTTCTGCAGCTTTTCAATAATGCTTTGGTAAAGACTTATTAATTTTAATACTTTTTTCCCCTTGATAATTCACTAAAAATACACTGAGGATACAGCTCACCAGAGATGCACCTGCAAAGATAAAAGCCCATCTTAAGAGAGTCGGGTCTTCCAAACCTAAGCTACTTGAATAGCAATATGGAAAACAGCACTAGTCTTTTAAAGAAGTTCTTTACATGTCTTAAACTGTTTGGTTTCTTTTGGATGTTGCCTAGCCAATTGAATCAATATAACAGACATAATCCTGATGTTTTCACATTTCAGGGAAATGACAGGTAACATTTCATTCGTCATACATCATTTTTTTCTTCAACAGTATGTTAATATCGTCTTTAAATCTTTGAAAAGGCTATATTGGCTTTTCACTAACCTATTTAGCGACTCTACTCCATGCAAGAGCAAACAAGACACCTAGTGGCTAGATGACATACTGTTAGTTAAAACATTAACTTCTAATTGGTTTATGATGGCAATAAATCTGAACATAAATCTGAAAAAATAAAAACTTTACATTAAAAATAAGTAGATGCAGATATGCCCTCCAAGATAAAACTAAGTAAAGGCTAAGATTTAACTTCTTTATTTAAAAAAAA